>JAJNNV010000073.1:0-197851 GCA_022544895.1 Biscogniauxia sp. FL1348 | reverse complement strand
TATTACTACTTTTTTTAAATTTAATATTTTGTTTTATATGCTTTAAATCATTTTATTTATTATTCTCATCGCCGTCATTATTGCCAATAGTTTTAGCTACGCTTTTTCGTTGCTTTTATAACCTTTAATTTTTATTTTAATGCAAGTTTTAAAAAAAAAAAATTCCCGTTTTTTTTCCGTTTTTTTTAATTATTGCTTTTTACGTTTAGTTTACTGTTATTTTTATTTTTTTAAATTAAAAAATCGTTTAAAATAACTATTAACTATAACCTATTTAAAATTTTAATATTTTTGTTATTAAGCTTTTATATAAATAAAATATTAATAAAAAAAAAGTTTTTTAATTAATTTTACGTAGTTATAAAAAAATTTTTTAATAAAGTTAATATTTTTTTATTTTTAAGCTTTATTTATTTTAGCTTACTGCTATTTTTGCTTTTATTTAACTAGTTTGCATTTTTTTTTTAAATTTTTTGTTATTTATTTAAGAAAATTTTTTATTAATACTTTTTAATTTATTATTAAAATATTTTTTGTTTATTTTATAAAAAGCGTTTTTTAAAAAAAAAATAATTTTATTTAACGTATTTTTTTTCGTTTTAAACTGCTTTAACTAGCTTTTACTATTTTTATTAATGTACTTATTAACTTTAAAAGCTTTTTTAAAAGTTTTTAACTTAAATTTTAATATTTATATTTAAAGTTAAAAATAATACTTTAATTTATTATTATTTTTTAATTATTTATTTACTTTATTTAAATAAAAGTTTTTATTACTTTTTTTTCGTAATTAATATTTTTTATACTTAAATTTTAAATATTAAAGCTTTTTAAAGCTTATTTAATACTGTTTTTTTTTTTATGCGCTTTTTTACTATTTAACATTGCTTTTTAAAGCAAATAAAACAATATATGCTTATTTAATTTTTTAACCGGTTTTATCGTTTATTAAAATGCAAAAAAAGTAACGTAAAAAATTAGCTTAATTATTTAAACTATAAAGTTTTTAAAGTTTAAATTATTTTTTTTTTAAAAAATCCGGTTTAATTTTTATTTTTTTATGCTTTTATTTTTATTTGCTTATTACATGTTAAAATTTACTATATATTAAGTTTTTATTAAATTACTTAATTTTTATAATAATAAATATAAATTATTAATTATTTTTAAACCTGTAAATATATTACGTTAAAATACTTAATAATATATAACTTTTAATAGCTAACATTATTAATTGTTATAAAATTAAGTTAAATTAAGCTTTAAATTATAAAGTAAACTGTTATATACTATTAAAAGGTAGCCTACAGCAGCAAGCACGCAACAGCTTATAGTATGCTTATAGTCTATAAAAAGTTTTTAACTTTTTTTTCTTTACTTTTTAAATAGTTTATAAGTTACTAAGTTAATAGCTTTAAAGTGGTCATCCAGCTGCAATCTGTAGCGTATTGCATCTTAAAAACCTCATTCGGGACACTCCCTTCTTTCTTACTCGAATAAGTCAATTAATCAGAAGATGAAGAGTTGAGAGGAGCGGGGTGAATAACTACCTGGTAACATGTTATATATCTTATCAGTCACAATCCCCTTTTCTTGCAACATGAAGTACCTGCTTTCAATCTACTAACCACTATCAAATAGGTCAAGTTTAAAGGCCGTTGGACTTACCAGGCATTGATATATTGATATCAGTTGACCTATTCTCCAGTCAGATTCTGATATTTTCACACTCCAACTCGGAAACACCA
The DNA here is from genome assembly GCA_022544895.1 of Biscogniauxia sp. FL1348. Classification (NCBI taxonomy): domain Eukaryota; kingdom Fungi; phylum Ascomycota; class Sordariomycetes; order Xylariales; family Xylariaceae; genus Biscogniauxia; species Biscogniauxia sp. FL1348. The sequence goes on along the minus strand of JAJNNV010000073.1, from coordinate 196,103 downwards.
GACACAGCGAGATCGAGTTCGGTCCCAATGCACTTACACTTGACATATATAACGCCTCTTAGAAGACCTCGGAATCCATCCATCCTCCTCATGTGACCTACACAGCTTAGCTATCACACACTTAAACAATACTAAGTTGACTAACAGGTAACAGTATCAGATACTACATAAGCCACTCACTGTAAGCAACCGGCCAATCGGGAAGAGTGACAGCTCACCGCAGGGTGCGCATATGGGCATATCAGTTGACATGCACTGAATACTAAGCGTTGAAATGTCCGGGGGTTATTGTATACTACTGTATATCTATTAGGTAGATCAACACTAGACATTCGAGGGGAAGCTTAAGGGCGGGACGGGAGGTTTAACTCAACATGTCTACAATATAAAATAGATATATTTGAAAGGTTCAACACGCCTCCTTCCGATCTTCTTGCTAACTCTTTTTCTTTTCTTTTTCATAAGCAAGCAATTTGACATATAAATCTCTAGGGTGCGTGCAGACGGATTAGGTGTTGACAAAGAAGTTGGTGTGATCCGGCAGGGAGGGGGAGAGGAAGAGGGGCGTGGCTGGAAAGAGGGGAAAGGGAAAAGAATCTTTTTTTTATGGTATGATATAACCCGGGGGCGTATACTGCGCGGGGTTCGGAAGGGAGACATGAGCAACTATTGGTATAGAGTAGAACATTTTCACATGTGGGCGTAAAGGGGTTGTCGACAAGCTGTGCTGTTTAGAATATAGGTAGGTAGTTGATGAACGATATATCAATAGACACAAACCAACGACCTATCATCTTACGAGCGTCTTTCTGACAAACACCTAAGGTTATAAGAATTTAACTAAAAGTAGCGGGACTGTCGACGGTCTATACAGGAGAGAGTGCGATAGAAGCAAGAGACAAATTAGCAGAAATTGCGATATTATATATTTAAGCCCCCCCCCCCCAGTTATCAAGGAATGCCAGGGACAACATGTAGAGAGAAGTACAGGCTTTCTTGTGAAACTCAGATATACACGATGGGCATCATGTAGATGCGGTTGGTATCATATACGTACTACTTACCTATATAATGTTGGCTAGTATATCTGTGCTGAAGTGTTGACTATAGAAACTTTTATAAAAAAAAGAAGCTGTAAAGAAACGTAGTTAGATGTAACTATGTAGTATGATACAACAACAAAAAAACTGCTGTCCCCGTGTGCATTACAAAACAGGGGTAGCTACCTCCTTATATAGAGAACAATACTGGACATTCCAAGTGGCTTCCTAAACTGCATACAAAAAGATGATAAAATCCTTTATCCCGTGTCTCTGGCGTTATTCCTTTTGTTTTTCTTCTTACCACACAACCCCATCTCGCCGTATAATTTCCTAACAAAAGTGACTGCTGTGGTATAGCTTCTCAACTTTCATACCCAGATAATAGTACACATTGGCATATGTACTTTATAGTCCATTCATGTTATTCTCCATTCCACCACACCGGTATCTTCCGCACCACATCACAATCTTGCTACACAAAGCCTACTAACCTACCTTCGTCCTTCTGCATCGGTAAATACTTGTAAGTCTGTTTTTGAAGATGCTCAGCCGAATCTTCTGGATCTATCCAACGCTTGTCATCTAGCAAGAGAGATGTAGAGCGAGCGCACCCTCGACCTCCTGACGGCTAGGACTAAGGAGCCTGTTGCCCACGAGTAGGAGAAGGCAAACGCTACGACAGCCGACCCGGATTGAGGTCATAGTTCTTGCCCAAAACGTTCAGGAGCAGAGAGAGATCATAGAGATGAGGGGGCATAAGAAGAAAAGCTAATATTTCAATATATACATCAATACACGTTTCCTTCCTTTCCATCACCATCATCAGTATAAAACCAACCAACCAACCACCCCCATCCCTACCTCCCTACCTCCCTACCCTACCCCTCCCACACAAACCCCTGATCCACCTCCCCCCCGCGCACCAGCCCCTTAATCGCATGCCCGTAATCCCCCGCATTCGGCGTGCGCAGGAGAGTGTGTATGTGGAACTTGGCAGGCTCTGTATTCTCCAGGAAGACGCCGGAGTGGTGATCGAACTCGACGAGGACGACGGGGCTCTGGAGGCGGAAGTAGAAGGGGTCGTGGGCGCCGCAGCCGCCGATCCAGCTGAAGTAGGTCTCCGGGAAGCGGGCCTCGGCGTCGTCGAGGTGCAGCTGGCGCGCGCGCGCCGGCAGGTACAGGTAGTACTGCTCGAGGATGGCGCGGGCGAGGGCGCGCTGCTCCGCCGCCAGCGACCCCACCGCCACGCCCTCGTACGGCACCACGCGGTTGTCGCGGTACGCGCCGCACAGGTGGCGCTGGTCGTCGTGGTTCCAGCGGCCCTTGGGCATGGCCGGGTCGCGCAGCAGCGCGTACGTGCGCGCCGCCGCCTGGGCCTCGGGCGCCAGGCTCTGCATCAGCTGCAGCCCGAGCCGCTCCTCCTCGTGCAGGATGCGCGTGCCGGCGTAGGGCCCCGCGTCGATGACGTTGGGCTCGGCGCCCGTGAACCACGGCGACACCACGATCTGCGTCCGGTACAGGAACACGCTGAGGCACAGGTGGTGGCCGTAGAAGGAGAAGCCCCAGGGCCGCGCCGCCGACGGCGCCCCGAACAGCACGAAGTTGTAGCTGTGCTCGTTCATGACGCGCGGCGCGTTGACCAGCTCGCCCAGGAAGTGGTTGATGCGCATGGCGCCGAGGGCCTTCGCGTAGCCCTCGGGCGACAGCGTCGTCTGCAGCACGCGCAGCACGCTGTCCCGCAGCGCAGGCGTCACCTCGTCCAGCCGGATGCCCTTGTCGCTGAGGAGGAACTCGGGGTTTGACCACGTGCGCCACTCGGGCGAGTCGATGTGCAGGAGCGTCTTGGCCGCCTGTTCGGGCGTGAGCTGCGCGATGACGGCGTTGGTGGCGGCGACGATGTCGTCAATGGGGACGCCCTCGTCGCGGATCTTGAAGAGGTTTGGACGAACGGTTCCTGTCATTATATGTTAGCCTACACAAGTTTGTTCTCGCTCTGAAGATAAGGGGCAAGTTTTGGCAGAGGGAAAAAAAAAGGGGGGGGGGGGGGGAGGTTTACCGTCTGTCGTAATCCCTTTGTATGGTTCCTGGAAAAGCTTGCGCCAGTGCATGTAAAGTCCGTATAGCCACGGCGGCGCTTGCTTTTCTTTCAGCTCGCGCGCGTGGCCGTACGCATCGTTCTGCGCTAGCGTCGTGAATCTCGGCGTGCTGAGGTCGGGCAGGTACTTGCGAAACTCGCCATGTTGCGATTCTTGGTCTGCCGGGGGTGTCATGATGTTGTTCTGTTTTCCCCTGATGAGGAGAGGTTATAAGATAGATTTCAGTAGCCCAACTGAATGAATGATATCAAACCTCTTATGAGCCTCCTTTAGGTAAAAAGAAAAAGAAGACCAAAGACCAATTTTAGATCTCACAGTTTTTATGCTACTTCACTAATCCTGAACTTAGATATAGCTGCTCATGATATGAGGCAGAATGTGTCTGCTGTGAGCTAGGAGTTTATAGATAAAAGCAACGACTCGGTGATATAAAAAGCTCCGTACTAACTTGTGCCGAGCTTCATACGATTTTGCTCGGAGTTAACTTGCCCAGCTCGCTGCTATCGATCGAGTATCGTGTCATGTCTGAGCGTGCGGAAGAAGACCCTGGACAAGTCTGGGGTAGAAAATGTGAGTTGTAATGCGAACGTCGTGATATGCAGGACTTCAGTACGTGAGTACGTGTACGTTAGTGCGACAAGGGGTCAAGACCGTTCTTCTGTCGGTGGATCCAACGCGGGGTGACGGCTGATCTGGAGTGGGTGGTGGTGCTAGGTCGGCTTTTCCGCCGGCAGAATGCGGCTGAGAATTCCCCCTTTCTATATTTGTACCGAGATATCAATGTATAGGGGCCGGTCCTGTAATCCCTACTCCCGCACGACTTGTCACTCGGGTAAGGTTAGTCAAGCCATCAGCTCTCTACCTTACCAAATCCAGGTCATGAATGAAAGATACCACAAATAATAGTTAAAGCGGCGAAGACACTGCCAATAAGCAGCCTTTCTCATTTCTCGTTTCTTTTCCACACCTTGGTATGTATGTACCTATAAGCGGGATCTAGCTCCCTCCTCCTTTTTGGCATATACCGAATGCAAACCCCCTCCCACTTGACCCGGCCGTCCCATGCCTATGTCCAGCCCATACCCACGTCTTCCATTTGTGATGCAAAACCTCCGTAAATCAAGACGCCTGTTTTTCTCCATGTCCCAAATTCGTAATGCGCTGGCCTGAATACAGTATTCGCCTGACCTTCCTGGCTTGATCATCGCCCGCGTTATTTTTTTATAACACGCGTGTATGGAGTCAGGTTTCAACAAATGTATAGAAATCGAATGTTGTACAGTTGAAAATATTTCCTCCATCCTTACTGTATATCTGGAATGCTCTGGCTGGGGCGCCCACCCCCCAAATAAATCAATAACAGCTTCCCTAACGCTTTCGTGTGTCTCTACCTTTCTTGCTCTTGCTCTTTTTCTTGTCCTTAGGGAGCTCAAGCGGTGTTCCTTCCAGTTCTTTGCCCATAGTGCTGAGCATATACTCGTCGATATCATGCATCCTCTCGCCCCAGGCATTATTTTCAACCACCTCGACAGTGCCGTTTTCACCAATAGTCTCCGAATACAGCCCAAGATTTGACCTCCCGATACCCGGAGCAATTGAGCCATCTCGCGTTGCAGGCGTCCCGTGTCTGGCGCTAGACGTCCCTGAAGCACTGGCAGTTGTTGGCTTTTCTGCAAAGTCGGCTTCATCTTCTTGTATCTCTTTTTCTGCGACGTGGGCGGCGTCTACGTCTTCACGGTCTTCGGCTTGCTCTAATACACGTCCAACAGTGCGTTGGTCACTATTTTCTACACCACCAAGCACACGATCCATAGCGTCCCCTACTACATCAGCTTCGTCTGATGGGTCGCCAATAACGTCCCGTACAGAGAGCTTGTTGAAGTAGTCGGTTGTGAATCCACCTTCTTGGATTACGATATCATCTAACATCTGTTTCTGACTCGCTTTCCTCAATATATTCGCCTCAATGGTATGCTCGCTTACCAGTCGGTAAATATGAACGTCTCTGGTCTGGCCAATGCGATGACATCGATCCTGACATTGCTTATCCATTGCGGGGTTCCAGTCCTGGTCATAGAATATTACAGTGTCGGCTCCCGTCAAATTGATGCCAAGACCGCCAGACCGGGTGGAAAGAATGAAGCATAGGATACGGGTGTCGTGGTTGAAACGGTCGGTTAGGATTTGCCGTTGCTCGACCTTCGTGGCACCATCAAGTCGAAGGTATTTGTGACCGTGAATGTTAAGGAACTGCTCTAGAATATCTAGAACTTTTGTCATCTGGGTGAAGATTAGGGCACGGTGCCCCCCCGACTGAAGCTTGCGTAGGAGTCGGTCAAGGGCTTGAAGTTTGCCGCAGTCATACTGCAGCAGTCGCTTGTCGGGGAACTGTATGCTCAACCTCATCCGCGATTCGTGCCAAGGGTCTACAGGAGGTTCTTTCGGCATAAACGGCGCATATCGTACTGGAGCGGAGAGTTTGAGGTTCATCTCGTTGAATGCACTGACACCTTTAGAACCAAGGACGAACTGGTCCATGTCCCTAGTCACCACGGCTGGTGTAACACAGGCGAATTTAGAGATGATCCCCTTCAACGAAGCGGCTCGTTCATCAAGCGTAGGAACCATTGATCTCAAGGTAGGAGAGTCCTCTTCGAACCAGCTCATGATTTTCTGCGGGACCTTCGGTCGTGCCTTGAAGGGCCGTTTATCGAAGCCCAACGTCAAGAAATCAGTTAACCGCTTGCCGTATATTGGACGCTGCTGACGCCTGAGCGCGTTTAGATAGACGCAATGTTGCAGTTCCTCAAAACGTCCCCACCGCGCCGCACTCTCTAAATATACAATATTAGACTCGACAGTCGAGGGATCTAAGTTTGTATAGAATGACTGAGCGCGCGCTTTTTGAGCCTCTCGTAATTCTAAGAGCGGTTTGTGCGCGCTGAGCTGAGAGACACGTTCGCAGATGGTACTCGACATTCCTTCGTAGTAGGTTGGGATCAGGTTAAGAAAGCTTTTACTGACGAGGTTCATCGGTGGATCGGCAAATTTGGCGCGGATAAGAGCTTCTGTGGCCTCATACGCAGTGGCGACAGACTTCGGTTGCCGGAAAGATGTCATGATGGGACGTTCAACAAATAGGTCCGGGTGGTTGCAGACCTTTCGTAGTTGCATTAGACAGTTGATGACGGATATATAATTGCCTGAAGACAAGGCCTCCCTTGTGTCGGCACGTGCCAAGAAACCATCGTACAGCTCGCGTTGTCGTCTCGATAACCGGCAAAATTCGACATGTTCATATTTCGCGGGCATCTGCTTTTCAACATCGGCCTTCAGACGTCGCAACAAATAAGGCCTCAGAACCTTGTGAAGCTTCGCGATAATGGCGCGGGCCTCGTCATCCATTTGCTCCCTGCCACTTTCGAGGATCTGAGATTCAGGTTTGTGAAACCAGTCTTGAAATTCCGCCAAGTCTGCAAATCCACCAACACCATTTTCAGATGGCATCAGGAAAAACAATAAGGACCAGAGTTCAGTAAGATTATTCTGCAACGGTGTCCCGGTAAGCAAGAGTCGAGCTTGGGTATTGAATCCCAGCAACGTCTGCCAACGCTTTGACTTGAAGTTCTTGATGTTGTGTGCCTCGTCTAAGATCATGTAATGCCACTGTCGTCGCTTGAAGACTTGCTGATCTTGTAGGACTATTTGGTAAGATGTGATGCAAACATTCCACATATCATCTGTCTTCCAGCCTTGTCTTTTTCGTCTTCGCTCGTCGATGCTGCCATAGTACGAGAGTACCTTGAATCCAGGACACCATTTCTTGAATTCCATTTCCCAATTGAGCATCACACTCGTCGGTACAATCACAAGGTGAGGGCCCCAAACTTCGTGGTGACAAGCTAGGTGAGCTAGTAAAGCAATAGTTTGGATGGTCTTCCCGAGACCCATTTCATCCGCGAGGATGCCATTTGTTTGGTTCCTGTATAGGCCAGCAAGCCAATCCAACCCATAGTGTTGATATTCGCGTAGGCTTCCCCGAAGCAAAAAAGGAACTTCGGTCTTAGGCACGCGAGACTGAGGGGATGTTGATCTACTAACTGCTGACTTCACGGCAGATGAAGCAGTATCTACTTCAGAAGGCTTTGTGTCCGATGATGGAGGCGACTGGCTGCGGTCACGACTTGGACCATTGGTGAGCCCATCCGTATCAGGCGTAACCTGCTGGTCCTCTGGCTCTGCTGCTGCGATCTCGACGCTTGGGATTGGCGGTCTTTGCTCTTCAGATACCACCGCCGGGGCATCTACACTATTGGTATCTCCTGTAACTTTTTCTACCGCATCAACAACTCCCACCCCGGCGTCATGCGATTGCACAGATTCGGAAGCTTTAATTGGCGCACTGGATTCCTTAGCCAGCTGTGAGCTTAGCAGTGGCTTAACAACAGTAGATGATGATTGCAGTGGCCCTGAAGGAACTCCATTTTGTATGGGGCTCTGGTTTCCGGGCTCAGCGGGGTCTCCGACAACAGTGTCTCGGGCATCTGGAGGATTGGGGGCCAGCGGCTCGTCTATCGACGATACTACATGGCCGTTCTCTTGGTGGGTAGATGATTCGGGTTCTACTTTTGGCTTGCTCGTGGGTGAATCTGGGATGTCCACCATTTCAACGTCGCCGTCGGATGACGGTGCTTCGTCGACTGCCGCATCCTGTTTTAGTTTTTTCAGTTCATTTTTTCCGAAAAATAACCCAAGCAAGCCAGACGGCTCGTCTTCCTCGGAATCTTCCTCTTCTGCTTCCGACCCGGCATCCTCTTCGTCGCCCTCCATATCCTCATCACTCGAGCCTAAATCATCATCCATATCCACCGACTCATCTGTTGTCTCGCCCTGGTCTTCATCTCGTGCTTTGGCGGTTTCGTTGTCGCCAGCTACCCCGTTCGGTGGATCCGCCGACGGCAGATCCGGGATATTCGCGTACTTCTTTCGTAACTGGTCTTGCGTGAGACCCTCGTCTGAAGCATTCGATTTTACGTCGTCGTCATCGTCCGATGAGGACATGTTGTCTTCGTCTTGGACAGATCTGTCATCCGAGTCTGACTCTTCATCTACTTCTTCGTCTTCATGTTCATCATCATCACCGGTTTCTTCATCAGATTCCACAAGGTCTTCGTCCTCATCGTGGTCCTCCTCATCGGACAACATTTCAGAATCGACACGAGCCCGGCGAGCTTGAAGTTTGAGTTCTGACATGCTCACAGCCTCGTTCAGAGCCGCCTTGACACGTTTCTGCTCTGCAGCTTCCCACTCTTCCAGGCGACGACGGTTTATTTCCGTCTTCACGTTTTCCCACGTCCCAGTCAGAGCCCTGACGACAGTCCTGTAACGCCCGGCCCAAGCAGCAGTAATTTCAGCCTCGATCTGTTCGGCAGTTTTGGGCTGGCGCCGTATCCACTCATCTCTACACGCCTCGGCCAGCCGTTTCGCCGTAGACTTGTGCCTCTGTTGCTCCATCAACATCAATTTCCGAAAATTGGCCATCTGTTTCACGAGGTGATCCATATGCGCCCATTGCCGCGAAGGCTCCTCCACCGGCTCAGGCGCAAAGAGATTGGAGCGTTCTTCGCTGAGCAGTCCTCCCGGCTCGGTTTCGGCCTCGACACGCAAGATGGAGATCGCATCCTTGCGAGCCTGCTCATCTGTGTGCGGAGGCCCGTCATCGTTAAGGTCAAACCACCCGCCGTCTTTGACATCGATAGCCGGCGCTCGCTCAATAAACTCGTCAAAGCTCTGTGCGATTTTGGGACGCGCAAGGGTCTGGCCGGGAAATACGTTGACCTGGGCCGGGTGGACGATAGGGATGGTTGGAGGCTTCAGACGCAGCTTGATCCTAGTTGGGCGCGAATTCGGACTGTCGGGGGCGGACGGCTCTGAGCTCTGCAAGGGGGTGTCGAGGCTATCACGGTGGGTTCTGGAGCTTCGTCGTACCCCGGCAGATCGTCTGGGGGAGGGTGGCGGGCGGGGAGGCGAGGGAGAACGCCTACGGGTTCTGGGAGATTGTCTCGAGCTGCTGGTGATGGATTTCCTAGTACTCGGCTTGGAAGCGGGGGTCGAAGCTTTCGAGGTAGGTGTCTTGGCGGTAGACGCGTTCCTCGGGGTGCCATTCGCGTAGCCATTGGTGGTGGAGCGCGTGTCCTTAGCAGAAGGAGAGCCACCTATACCATGAAGAGCTCCCCTAGTCATCCGCTTGTTGCCCTGAGGCTGCAGCTCAAGAGGGACGGCATTGGTGCGGCCAGACCTTCGCTTGCCATTCTCAGTAAAAGTAGTCGGCCCGTCGGCTTCTATCTTTTTCCAGGGAGGAGACTCGGGTTTAGGGCGACGGGGAGGTCGGCTAGGAGTGGCATCCCGGACTCGGCGACGTTTGGCAGGTCTCTCGTCGGCGTCATCGATATCGATATCAATATTGTCATTGTCATTGCTGTTGTCCTTGCTGTTCTCATTATCGAGCGGAGTAGCAGCAGACTCGCCAAGGGCACTGCCACCGTTTGTAAGGGGTTTGGAGAGAGATGGTTGGGTGTCTGCCGATGGATCTGGGTTGGCATTAGGCTGCTCAGGACGATGGAAGGTCGCAGCAGGGGTTTCGGGGGGTTTCTGGTCAGAGTTGAGTGGGTTGTGGTGGTGATGTGTAGGCGCAGACCCAGGCGACGCGGTGGCCGTCATAGCTGTCCAGGGTGCCAAGAGAGAAGGGAAGGGCGTGGATGCAGCGAAATAGGCATTTGGGGAGTTAAAATTTATGTCTACATGTAGAGAATTAAGAGGAGAGAAGCATGGCAAAGTCTGAACATGTCCAGAGCTTTGTGGTGATGGATACGGCAGAATCGGTGGGATTAATGGTCGAAAGCTGCAGTTTTTGATGACGATTCAAAATTTTTGGTTGGGTCTCCGCCTTGTCCTTTGTCGGTCACGCTCGGGGCTATCGAGTGGGAGTGGGAAGTGTGAAGGGGGGGGGGGAGGGGGGGTGATTGAGACGAGAGGGAGGATGAAAAGAAAAAAAAAAGAGGAAAAAAAAAGATGGAAATGATACAGAAATTCGATGGTGGTCTGTGCATTCCACAGAATAGTTACCTAGGACAAGGTTCTAGGTAGGTTACTACCAGAGTAAGGTACCCACTTTTCACATCCAATCCCACACACGGATGCAAATAGGTGGTAAGTTGAAGAAATAGGGTTGCCTTAGGCATTTCAAATAACTACTAGGTTAGGTGCACTGTACAGGTTACCTACACTATGGTACTTACGTAGGTTCATACTTACAGGCCCCAGGCCCACTGTGGATAGACCAACCAATAACCTTCCTACCTAACCTAAGCAGCGCCAGCATCCATCGTCCATCATCCACCCTCCATCATCATCCATTCATCACCCAAATCATCGTCACTTGCAACAAAAGCGCTACCCTCAGACATTGAGGCAATTCGCAGCCCACGGTACGCTTGGAACCAATTGACCAACCACTCTATCCTTCTCAGCCTGCCTCACCAAAACTACCTACCTAGTAAACTAACCTCCCCTCCCCCTCCCCCACAGATGCTCTCCCAGCGGATCGTGAGAGCTTCAGCTCTTCGCTCGGCGTCGCGAAGACTACCCTTGCCTCTCGTTCAACAGCGCACTTTCCTCCCCCAATATGCCGAAAAGGAGCTTGTTGACAAGAAATATCCCGCCTACCCCGATCTCACCGACACCGAGGATCCTGGCATGAACGGTGGCTACATCAACCCCCCGCGGGTCAAGCGACAGTTCCGAGACCCCCACGGCGACTGGTGGGACAAGCAGGAGAGGCGCAACTACGGCGAGCCCATCCACGAGGACAACGACGTGCTGGGCGTTTTCACTCCCTACGAGTACACCTGGATCACCACCGGCAAGGGTCTGGCCCAGATCGGTGCCTTCACTGCCACGGTCCTGGCAGTGTGCTGGGTCGTTGGCAGGCTATACCCCGACAGGCCCTCCTATCCGCGCGAGTACGAGGGGGGGCTAGAGCGAGAGCTGGGAGGTCCTGGAGCACTGAGGGTAAGTCGCATACGACGAGAACAAAACAAAGCGCCCGAATATACTGGTGCTAATTCATCTGCAGGCAAGAGCCCCGGGTGACCCTCACCCCTTTCCGGTAGAGGAGGAGGATTAGAAGACTCTCTGTCTGAGTTGTATCAATATTAGCACATGCAGTGTCAAGGTTGAAGCAAGTACATATTGAGAATCCAGAAAACAGCTATATGAACTGCATACCCTCCGCCCCCCTTTTTTATAGGTTCTTGAATACCAAGGATACCTACTTAGGTATCTACACATTGCTGCGTGTGCTCCTACCGTCTACTCGCTCCCATCATACCTGGATGGAACTTACCCCTTTTGCCTTATCCTATATCGGATGACATAACGACTGACTTTGTTTAGAATAGAGGGAGTCACAATGGTTGCTTAAGATTTATGTGTGTATACTATTCCTGAAGTGTAGTGGCTGGCATTCTACTACTGGTTTCTCCTGCCAATCTTCACATCCAAGGAGCTTTTGCCCGTCTCCTACCATCAGGACGCTGGGCTGAAAAGAAACTCAGGGGCTGGCCAATGAGACCAACAACGAAGCGAGAGTTAGTGGTTGGCTTTGGAGTGAGGAAGTTGCCATTACCATACTCGACCCCCCTTTTCAGGGACTAACCCAGAATGCCCAATCTATCATGCTCATGGTAGGTATGAGAAAGAGGAGGAGGAGGTACTATGTATGTAGTGTGCACAACTTACCTTCGTCATAGTCTATTTCCAGCTATTGATTCTCCAAGACGCGTTTCTTCTGGTTTGGTTCGATCTTCTTCGTCTTCAACACCGGCCTCGACTACAATCCCACTGTCTATGCACTCATAATATCACCCTTTCTCGCTGGACTGTATCAGGGACATCGTCCTGCCTATCCCCATATAGCTGGTTATATCAATTGACTCGCACTCCTTTCGCACGAGCCCCCTTGCTCTTTGGCTGCAAACTTAACGACATCTTCAACATCAGCAACAATGCGTTTCGAGGACTGGGACGTGCTGCTATTTCCTAAAGATTCCAAGATTCCCATAAAGGAATTCAAGACCAACTGCCATGTAGTCCACGATACCGGTAAGCACTTTACTTACCTACTTAGGTGATATTCATGGATGGAGAGCGGTTTGCTGATCTGCGTGTACACTGGTAGAGTTCGCCTACACACACGGATCCTACGGCTTGCCTACTATGACTTGCTTTATGCCCGGCCTCTCTCCTGGCACGCCGTTTAACATCTCGCTTCATTGCTGGAAGACCCCCGAGATTAGTCAATTCACCAGAAACTACAGTAAACACCCTGAACTTGTCAAGTTCGAAGCACGCGTCTTGATCGATGGGCGGCTTGTCGCGTATGTTGTTCCCGGAGCATACTACCACTTTTCCCATCACAACCAGAAAGTCTCTAACGATAACTCATCTCAGGTCATCATCGTTCAATCGCAGTGGACCGTGGCCTCAACTGATCAACCATAGCTTTGGTGTGTCGTTTCGACTTTCACGAACTATGCCGTGTGAACTAACTGGGGGTTTCTAGAATTTACGAAGAACGGAGACCTAGAGGTGCTGAAATTCCCCCAATTTCGCAGTGAGCTACTTCGACAGAGTTACTGGAGTCCCGCGGACGAAGTTGGGCGCATCAAAATTGTCATCAGCGAGGGGTTTCCCAGAGACTCGTTGACAGTGCCAATCGAGCGAGTCAAGAACATCATTGCCTTCTCTTTCCAACATGCTCCTCTCGGTATACATCCCCTCTTTTACACAAACTTCTTGCGCTCTCTAGACATTAGCTGACCTATTTCAGATATCCTTGAAACTTCCGGAATTGCTTGGCCGAATCCTGCTATGTGGCGTCGTGGTCCCTTCAACCCCACCATGCCGGTGCCAACCCAACAGCATGAAGATGGACCCGACGCACATCTTCACTCTCCGCGTCGTAGAACAAGTCTCATGAGATCTTCGTCTAGTTCTGGCATGGCACAGGTCAACACGAACCACATACTTGTGTCGATGCCTAACACCCAAGCCCTTCTACAGCGAAGTGGCAATGGATCAGGTTCCGGATACACGGATCTCTTCAATCAACAGAAATCCGACGTGAACGCCTTTATTGACTGGACGAACAACTATGGTCCAGTTGGCTATTCCCAGACCACCGAGCCCGGCCATTCCACCTACAACCCAGCCTCAAGCCGAAAGGTCACGGGTATTAGCAGAGTGTCTAATTCAGATTCCAGCATGCCTGACTACATTTTGGGAGCCACAACGGGCTCGCATCATGTACCTGAGTTCCAACAGAACTTCCAGAGTGGCAATCTTGAGGATCCGGACACCAGCATACACGGTCCTAAAGTTCCCACCAATACACCAACAGCATTGATGGGTGCGAGCTTCGTCGATGATTTTGGTATAGATGTGAACAAAATCGGCACTCCAGGAAGTAAGTCAACATCCGTACGCATCTCGCCTCAAGCTGAGCTGATTACCATGACAACACAGATACTCCACCGACGAACGAGTTCTTCGGCTCCAATACTAGCTTTTCGTCCGAACTCGCCACTTCTCTCACCCACTCTCTGCTGAATCAACCTCACCCCCTGCCAGTCGGGGCCGCCACTACCACTGTCCCTCTGCCCGCGTCGGAGGTCAAATCGCGTAAGGAGAACCGATTCAACCACCACGAGAGTAACGCTGCCGAGAGCACACCTACCGCCGTCGACCACCCGCACCACAACCTGCAGCACAACGACATGCGGAAGGTGTCGCAGTCAGCCTTCAGCAACGTGAGCAAGGAGAGCCGGGAGCCGCCGCCGTGCCACGTGCCGACGGGCACCAACTCCCCGCACAGCCAGAGGTCTTTTTCCGGCATGTTCTCGCACCGCTCCACGTCTAGAGGTGGCGGGGCAGGCGGCGGGGGCGAGTTCGGGAATGACCTGACCAACGTGGTGCACGGCTTTGCGCACCACCAGAACCCACCGACGGATCTCACCGCGGGCACAAATACCGGCGGCGGCGGTACCAACCTGGGCCTCGCCACCACTACCGATGTGCGCATCGGCAGCGGCTCGGAGAAGGGCATGAAGCGCACGCGCCATTTCACGCCTGCTAGCGCGAGGGCCATTGATGACGAGGACGAGCCCCGGCGCAGTAGCCCGCGGATTCGATATGGTCTGGGGGATCAGTTTGGGGAGAGTTGAGTTTTGTTGAGCGGGGGTAGGTTTAGGTACCTAGGGAATGTAAAGATGCAAGAGGGTAGTAGTGGTTTGGAGGGTTGATCATTGAATATTCAAACTTGTTATTGGGGGCGCACGCAATGCATGTTCCTGCGGCATTCTTTTTTTTTCTTTCTAACGTCTGTTTGTTATTTTATGGTTTCTTGTTTTGAGAGCTCGGGAGAGAATGAATGAAGTACGGATAGGGATGGGGATAGAGACAGGGACGGGATATTGTACTGTAGTGAAGATGAGAGGGGGGAGAGGAGAGGAGAGGTTATTCGTGGACTAGTAGGCTACGCCGGACTACCTAGGTAGGCTAGAAGTTGATAGTATGGGTAACTAGGTCTTATGAAGGGGGTGGTGGAGGGAGTTTCTTATTTATTTTTTAAAAGGGGGATAGGGAATAGAAAAGGGAGTACCTAGTGCATAGTATTATATGGATGATGAGACGGAAAGGTTTTTGTAATGACTGGGATGGATGAAGGGGTATGATATTGTAGGTGAGGTGAGGTGAGGTGAGGTTCAAGTACTTTAGTGTATTTGTAGGATGAAACAAGGGGAGGCGAGGCGATTAGGAGATGGCGGGGAGAAATGAAGAAGGAGAGAAAGAGAGAGAGATTGAAAATTAATTCATTGGTTATTTATCAATCACGTTGTGTTTTGATTGGGTCTTTGACTTTTGGATGTATGTGAAATGTATTGGGGAAGTGAGTGGGTGAGTGTGCTCTTTTAAAGGGGGGGGTTAGGAGGGTTAGGAGGAGGAGGGTTAGGAGGAGGAGGATGGTGTGTAGGGATAGGGGGATAGGGAGGTGGGGGTATGTATGGTAGGATGGTGGTGATTTAGAGATTGGTTAGGGGACGGGATGGGACGGGGGGTTGTCAAGTTTGTTTATTGTAATGCTTTTAGCATTATGTACTGTATTTACTTAACTCAAGTAGCTGGAGGTGCTAAGGTAGGCTGTTAGACCGAAACTATCATTAATGTTTCTCTTTCCTTTTTTCTTTTGGTCTGTCCATTAATATCAATAGCATTGATGATATTTGATGTAGATATTGGTATAAGTCTTTTATTAGAATAGCTATGTAGATACGTTTTATACTGACCTTTTAGGGGTTTTGTTCTTTTGTCTGATATGTATAGACTGTATAGGCCTCTTTTTTGGAGAGTTGAATATGTCAAGGTACTAGTTGGGAAGGGGGTATTTAGGTAGGTAGGTAATTATCTGTCAATAATATTAATTAATGGTTAAAGATTGTAAATAGGTAGGTAGGTATTGATATAGTCCCACCCCCCCCTTTTTTTGTAGACTGCTGGTTAAGGAGGTACGTAATTTAACAGAATGAATGCACAATAGAATGGGGACTATACAGTATCTCAGTTATAGAGGTATTACTGTTACGGGTAGGTTAGGTATGTTGATATGTATATATCTGCCTTGGTGAAAAGCGTTTGTGCTCAGCCACGCCGTCGTTTGAGCAACTTTTTGCATTAAAAAGCAAATCCAGCTTGGAAGACGGATCAATGATGAAAAGTAGATACATAACCTACTAGCTTATCTTGAGATCTCTTGACTGATAGGTACCTACTTAGTCAGTCGTGTGTCCTATGGGGAAATCTGAACAGTTATACCTAACCTAACTCCTATAACCTACCTATCCACTTCCTCCGGCAGATATCTATAAGATATCAGATATGCCTCCTCCTCGGGCGCGGTCGAGCATCGCCCTCGACGTCATCGCGTGCAGCTACGTTTTAACCGCCTTGGCTCTACCCCTTTCTCGCTCTACACTTTCACTGGCGGCTGAAGATGAGCAAGTCGTCGTCTTCGTCCCTGGGAGCGGGGGATGACATCAATGCCGTGGCCCTTCCTGCTGGTGCTGGTGCTGGACGACGCGGGCCAGGGCCAGTTTTACTTGATTGCCAAGGTAAACTACCTACCTACTTTCCTATGAACAGAGTAAACAAGCCTTTTTTTTTTCCTTCGATCGATGGCGGTGACCTAGGTTGCGTATAGCTAGCTCGGGTTATTTATGAGGCCGTGGACGTTCCTGCACAAACCTACCGCTGACGGTATCACGCTCGTCTACCTACCTAGTACTTAGTCGATGCTCGCCAACGAAGCGCTCTGCGCGCTCGTGAACGCGCTGATCAGCATCCGGAGCCTCTGCGTAAAATGCGTCGGCGTCGTCCTGCTGGTCTTGTCCACGGGAGGTTTGTAAGTTGTTACCTAGGTACCTATCTATCATCAGTGTTAGATAGTTATACGAAGAAAGGGGGAGAGAGAGAGAGTTCACTAAGGTTTAGAAGCTGCTGTGTGGGCTAACAATGCATACGCCTGGTCTAGGACGCCCAGGAAGATCGATCCGGGGACGCGACGGGACTCCATGCCACCGAAGGTGACCAGGACTGAGGCTATTCCCGGGGTGGGGGGCCGGAATAGTAGTTCAGAGGCCCATACCCGCCGAGTATGGCTCAGAGTCCTTTGATTACCCTGCGTCTGGGACATCGGTGGCGTCGAGTGTGTCGGGAGGTGCCGATACTGGCGACTAGGTAGGTAGGTAGGCAGTTAAGAAGAAGAGAATGCGCCATAGATTGATATCAACCCAGGTAGGAGCAACTTAGACAACATGGGCCACACTAGAAAGGCAGCTGGTGCTAGCATATCTACGGAGTGCTTTTTTTTATGTATGGAAAGAGAGAAACAATGATGGAACATGATCATTAGACATATCAATGGACTGGTATGTAGGAAGTAAACCCCCGTTATTTATCCAACATTGTTGAAGGCTCGTTGGATGTTACAAGATAGACGAAGTTCGTCTTATGTCAATACTATCTACATACTTACCTGGATAGATTATGTAGGTAGGTAGATATATCATATATGCGACCAGTTTGATGTACGAGTAAATATGGGAATACCCTGTGTACCTAAGTAAATATACTTGTTATATACATAGGTACCGTTCCTATACAATAGTATACTCACTTACATGGGCCAAAGGAGGACGGCAAATAACCAATGTACCTTGGTTCCGCGACCTTATCACACAGGAAATTATATCACGTAACGGCGAAGAAAAATAAAAGGGGAGGGAGGGAAACTGGTATCTTAGAACAACACTATATCAGGTATATTCTCTGTAAATAACCTGTTATGCATTTCAAATTCTCCCCCATACAATCCCTAGAGTAGGTATATAGGGACAACTAGCGTTATATATTACATAAATACCTATGTAACCTTCAGGGTTCAACATCTCGCGCTCTTTATGATATACTTATTTACATGGACTACCAGCTTTGCGTCACGGGTCGCACATACATAGGTAGGTGGTGGTGAAAAAAAAGAATGTTTGGTACATATTAAAGGAGATATGCGATCTCGATCTTTTCACTCATTCACATTCCACTCTTTTATTTGCACTACCAGGGTAAACCATACCCTGCTATAAAGTGTATGTCTAGTTATTAGATATTATTATTTGGTACACAATAAGGTATCTCGGAACAAGGAGAGAGAGAAAAGGGAAGCACCCCCCCCCTCCCAAGAAAATGTCCAATTATCTAAATTTGTACCCAGCACGTAGATCTCTTCAGATATCTCGGGCGTGACATCATTGTTTACTTACGCACCGCGTTTGTGTAATACCTTAGGTACCTACCTAGGTATACAAATAAATCTATCTCGATATCCAGAAAATGGGGCATATGCGCGACACAGTATCTACCTAAGGTTAGTCAGTTTGGTCAGTTCCAACAAAAATGCATAGAAGGGGAAATCGTCTCTTGCGCCTGGATTAATATCCAGCTGTACGTGTATGCCTTAGCGATAATAGGGGTATCCTATCTCATAATGTCACTCTTCTCGCAGGGGAGACAGGGCGAGGCAGAATGGATGGATGTCGTGGAACCTCACGTGCTGTTTCCGGGTGCGCATGGAGCAGCTTGCGAGAGAGGGAAATGGGATTCTCCGTGTCTTGAAATATCTTGTCCGCAGAGGTTGCATCGCGTTGTACGTCGGACCAGCCTCTAATAAATCCCCTACCTACCTATCGACCTACCCATTGCGCCGCAAGGGAGAGGAGAGGGAGAGGCTCATAGACATAGCGGATCTTAATAAGATTTAAGGTGCTGATGTCTCAGACAGAGAATCATATGCTGTGACATGACAACCATGAAGAACCACACTTGCAGTCTGCAGGTACGGTATTTGGATGGGGTGAGTGGAGTGTCCTACCACACTGGCGGTGCTAATATAGGAGAGACGAAAAGGGTACCTATATATCGTTCAAGTTGTTCCATTTGGTATTCAGATTGCTGTTTCTACCGTTGCTACTACCTATTGCTAGCGATATATGAGCGGCTTCCCGTGTTTGTATACTGCTGTGATGACTGGCTATTCGGGTGTTAGTGCTATTTGTGTGCTTGCGGTAGAAGTTCTTAGAAATAGGTAAGCGTGGTTGGGGGGAGTTTACATGAGGTTAGATCTTTTCCTACAGTTAACTCGACATTTGATATTATTCGGGGCGCGGATTCAAATCCTGCGCAATCGTTCATTGATACGAGCCGCATCTTGCATTGTTGAATCTCGGCCGGATCGGCGCGATCTCGCAGAACAAGTGGAGGAGATGAAGCGAGCCAATTACACCAGCCACAAAGGCGAGCCGACGATATAGTAATTGTATAACGCAAGTAATTTACAGATGCCGATATGCAGGCGCCAGTCGATAACCTCACCCGAGAACCGTTAGGTTGGGTAATAGACCAGCCATCGTATTCGAGATTAGGGACGGAGTTTCCACGCCACCGTCACTAGAACGACGCGCCCACCCGTCCAGTACAGAGCAGCGTGTTAGCAGAGACCCGAGGCAGGTAGTATGTTCTATTTGCCAGGAGGGGGTTAAGCTAAGTTGCTTCGAGTTGAGCGTGGATGTTGTAGGTATATCAAATAGACACCCAGTGGTCTGGCTCTCTCGCTTCTGTCCGAGATCCATTGGTTGGTGCACAGCAGGCTTCCGTGCACTAAGACAAATGGCCGGATCAGTAAGACGTGGGATGCGTTACAATCTCAACGGGCGTGTCATCTTGACTACTGGTCCCTTCTACCGTGGACCCCGACGCCTACATAGCTAAGCTAAACTATGCTCTATCCACGCCACGATGATGGAGCAGAGATGCAACGATTGGACGGTCATCGCCTATCGAAATGATGTGTTAGCTGGTCCTATATTCTTTAGAAGTACTTTTCCATGTGTCGGTTCGTCGTGCCAGTAGGTAGATGGAGGGAATTCTCAGGAAATTAGTCACAAGCTCTCAAGTAGAACAATAATCTTTTTCAGCTTTCGGGGTTTTAAACCGAACTATCAGTACCAGAGTAGAGGCACACAGAACCCCGATGTTTGAGTGAGAAAGCCACCAATGTTAATCGTTATAGTCCCCGTCAAAGGCTAGACCGTTAGGGTAAGCAAAGTGAGAGCGCAAGACCCCGATGTAGTGATGCATCCCAGACAAGCACAGCGCAGAACGCCAACAGCCAAAAGAGTTCGTCCCGACAGAAGCGAAGAGAGCAAGGGGGCGAGATCCGAGGGGGGGCGGGGATTCAGAAGAAGCAAAATGGTTTCCCTAGAAGGATATAGCAGCACTGAGATGAATCATACTACCAGACCAGCTGAGAATCAACGCCGCATCAATGATTGAGACAATCAGTAAGTAGTTTCGCAGACTAAAGTAAGCTGGGGCGAATATCTATGGGCAGCTAGACCAAGCTAAGCGACGCAGCCTATACCGTAACGGAACTGAGATTGATTGATTGACTGCCCAAGGGGTGGTATGAATGGTGGTGAAGGCGAAGAGGAAAAAGCAGGTGAAGGTGCAAGGTGGTGGTGGTGGTTGGAGTTGTTAAAAGGGAAGAAGATGAACGAATTCTAAGTATTGACTTA
This sequence comes from Biscogniauxia sp. FL1348, assembly GCA_022544895.1. NCBI lineage: Eukaryota > Fungi > Ascomycota > Sordariomycetes > Xylariales > Xylariaceae > Biscogniauxia > Biscogniauxia sp. FL1348. The sequence goes on along the minus strand of JAJNNV010000073.1, from coordinate 175,721 downwards.
ACCTTACTGGATACAAGGTACAGACAGTACTGGAGCTGACCGACCTAGGTAACAATTGCCTAACCTATATTGATGTACCTATTGATAGTCCTACTACCTATGTAGGTAGAGCTTCAGTGAGCCTACGGTTTAGGTGGTTGTCTTTTAACGGTAGCTCTCGTCGTTGATTGGCTTAAATTCAGAACACTTGCTGCACTAAGCACCTCACTCATCATACCTAGTTGACGTCCACTGCTGTTTGAATAACAGAAACGAACACCTCTTCTCTTTTTCTTTTCTTTCCTTTTTTTTTTTTTGCTTTTGTTTTTTTTCTTTTGGACCCCTTGACTCGAAGTGGACTGATGGAATTGCCTCCCTCGAGACCCTCAATTCTATCTCCTTTTTTCTTCTTTCTGGAAACTTAGAACACTAAACAATCTCTAGTCCCACCTAACTAATCCTAACTGTCAGCTCAGCAACTAGACCCTGAGGTTTACGTCTGTCTAGTACTGCTCGCGAGGTGCTCGGCATGGACTTTAGGAATAAGAAACAACGTAATATGGTTATTTACCTAGGTTAATATGTACCTAAGTAGTGTATGGAGTAGCTTGAGGTGAGACATTGCTTCTCTGGGGCACAGGTGGCTTATTTCCATTGATGGTACCTACATAGAAGGTAAGTAGCACGACAGCTCACAGTATTACATAGTCCTATACCTAGTACCTACCCAACGATAGGTCTGGTACTAACCTTAGGTAGTTGTAAACTGGGACTCAGTATTAATCATATTGATACTACTAACTTAGGAATTCAAAGTCACGTCAACCTGACGAATCAAATGTCACTAAAAACTACGTGCAACGTAGGTACCTGCCCAGATACATTTGATTGATGTAGGTTAGTAGTATGTGTAACTCTAGTTAGGATATCTTCTAGGTTCATTGTTGGCAAGTACGACCTCTTTCTCTCTCTCTCTTTCCTGGGGTATCAATGGCTCACATTCCTAATCAGACAAGTTGACAGGTACTTTGACCAATGGCGTCGAAGCAGGAGACCCTGCTCCAAACCTTCCAACCCTCCATCCTTTTCTAACCTTCTAGGTTAACCCTTCTACCTACCTACTCCCCTTTCCCTTCCCGTCCTCTTCCTCCCCATCCCCTTCCTCCTTTCCCCATATACATCCCCGTCCACATCCACATCTACATCTATCCCATTAACTTAACCTAGGGCTCTCTCTCCCTGTCTTCCCTTCAACTCCTAACCTACCTATCCACTCACCCATCACCCCCGGCCTGTCAATCTTGCACGAACACGATCACCAATACAGCACCAACAACCCTCCAAACTCTCCAAACCCTTCAACCCCCCCCCAGCCAGCTTCGAGTTTGGATTTCGAATCTCGAATTCCAGAGCCTCATCATGAACAAACCCGTTTGACATCACCTGTTTAACATTAAGATGAATTCCCAATCTTGGGATCAGCCTCTTGTGTCTTCGCGTTCTACCATTCATTCCCGGCCATTGTGATTGTGTTGCTTTCTTTACCATTCCTTCTTTTCATTTTCATTTTCATGTCCATTTCCCTTCTCATTCCCATTTCCGTACCCATCGTCATCTCCCTCTTCCCCACCCTCCCATTGCCTCTTGGGTTACGTTATTGAAGTCGCTTGCAAGGGTTGGTCGATCCGGACGTGCACACCATTACCCAGATCGTAAGCCGCGCCTCAAGCCACCCATAGGATTTAAACGTCCCCAGATGCCACCTGGGTGGTATCGTCCGAGACTATATCGATCTATCCCTGCGTCTATCGTTCCAGCCAGATGTGAGACACACCACCCCCCACCACCTTTGCCTACACACGACTACACTCATACGCCATATATCTTCCCTGTGGCCAGAGACATCGTGCCAGCTCCCTCGGCCCTCTACCCTCTTTCTTTCGACCCCTTCCTGTTGTGTCATCTAGCACCCGACCCCCGGCTCTCTCGGTTGTGCAATCCTGCTCTCACAGTCCTCGAGATGACCAGTACAGCATCCCTCTTGAGCCTGTAATACACGGGTTCCAAGTTGACCTTGACCCCTAGCCACTACGGAATGCCCCCTTGGGGCTCGCTGATCTACTACCCTCAATTTGTTGCCTCCTTCAGTTCAACCCTCTGGTCTTCCCTTATTGGGGGGTTGTCCATATCTTGTTCACCTATGGTCATGGTACTCTTGTTACTGGGTTAAACGATTTTTACTAATACTCTACATCGAATTACTACGATCCATCTAGACTGCGTTCGTATTTGAGGTATGCCCTTTCAGTATTCCCATCACTCGGCGATGAATAGCTGATAATGTCAAAGGCCAAACTGATCAAACCCCACCCGCTCACTCAACATGGCCAATGGATTTGAAAAGTTGGAGAAGTTTTTCGGTGGTTCTAGGAGGAAGGAGAAAATGCGAAGGAGAGTCTCGCAACAAAAGAAAATAGCAGCTATCCCTCGCCAGCCCTACTCGAGGAGTAGTCCTATCTTTCCTTCACCCTCATATCTCAGGCCCATGTCTATGCACATGATGCCCCGTGAGGCGCAAGTTGACGGATACGAGAAAGAAAAGGGACGCTCCCAGAGCGTCCCCAACGCGCAGGACGAAGCAAGGAGATGTTCCTCTATCGCTTCAAGCATCACCGCCGTGGACACCGCTCACATCTGCAACGAAAGGGACCCGAGTCGATCCATGTCCCGACGTACCAAAAAGGCTCGCGACTTGCAAACGACTCCTGTGCAATCGCATTTCCGGTTTCCGGAAGACTCTCTCTTTAAACACGATGAGCCTGGGAGAACGTCTGGAGCGACCACCGTCGGTACTCCATTAGAGGCTTCACCATGCAGTGGTCCTACAGTACAGTCTACTACGGAAAAGGGGCTGCTTGACTGGACCCCAAAACACATCTCTTTACTCTTCGACCCACTTGACCTCAGTATGTCGTTCGATCGCAAGGAAAAATCGACAGATACTGCAGCACAGTCGCTATTGCTGCCGTCTCCGGTATTCGCTACCCCAGCCGAACATACGACTGAGAACGACTCTAAGAGGAACGATGCTTCATTGCTTCATCCACGGTCAAGATTACCAGAGGATATATCAACGCAGATATCGACCTTATTTCCCCCGAAACAACCACTACCACCATTTGATACGCAATATTTAGACTCTCCACCTGCATCAGACGATGGAGGAAACACCCCGACTTTATCTCTTGAGCGATCGGTCTCACTGAGTGCGCCATCTTCGCCACATACTGACTTCACCCCACGTACTTCCATCGAAACTACTCTTAGTGGCGACATAGAGGCCATAAATGTGAAGAACAGTACTAGAGAGACGTGGGGAAATCGCTCCCAAGATCCCAATGTGCCCATTTACTCACCCACCACAATCAGTGATGCTACCTTACGATCTCGACTGGTATGGAAGTCGGCTAGCATCGCGACTTTATCTCTGGTTACCCCAGGGGCTCTACAGGAACACATACTCAGGGAGCCTACATTTGATGATTTCTTCGCTCTGAGTGACGATGATATCGCAGAAAGTCGGCCGGCAACACCGTCTCCTACCATGTGCATCCCATCTACACCCCCTCCAAAGAATAGTCCTATCCATCATGAAAATAAAGGTCTTCGCCAACAAACCCCAGTTTCATCTAATACGCGAAATCCTACTCCCACAACCGGAGAGATAACTCCACCTTGCACGCCGACAGGACCCCAGCTTCTTCCAATGACGTGGTCTCCTCCAACTCCGCGAGATACCCTCGGAGCAATCTGGGCTGCAGAACTTGCTGCCAAATACAATTTTGCAGTAGTCTATGTTGTCAGCCTCTGGCCAGAAGAAGGGGGGGATAGTTTGGACCCATCACGACGTTCTCCTCCTCAATGTGGTGTATATAAATCTCATAACCAAAATGTTTCGCCCCACCATCGGCACTCAAAGATAACCAGCCGGCTCCTCGCTGCCTATGGGCTGAACGGGATCCCACCCCCTTTTCGGATGGTGACGGACATATCAATTAACGCCTTGAATCACACTACCTGGACTGAACATCGTAACCCTGCCCCTGGGCCATGTGATATAACTCATGGATGGATTCGATCATATCATACAGACTATGTCCCCGTCTCTAGCCCAATTGAACCGTCAAGTACCTCAGCTGGCAACGACCGCATGAACCGAGGAATTGTGTTCGCTGCCTACGTTAAAAAGACGTCTAACTCGGTAGTGCCCGTGGAAACGTCACCAGAGCAAAATGCCATTCTAGAAGACCTTAATATCGATGCTAAAGCCTTGGTTGATACCTTGGTCGATAGCTCCTCGACTCAATGAATAATTGAAAAGGGAGAAAGATATACACTCTATATTTTACATATAGCTCACGCGATACGGTAATTCAATTCTATTACAACGAACTACATGACAAGCCGGTTATGAGCTATGACGCGGTTATGCAAACACTCACTATACGCCATTTTTTTCTTATATCAATTTGAACTATTCAGAACAAAGACTTATGGAGTTTAGGTAAAGGGGATACACAGGTTTTGGTGGTGGTGCTTTGGCGCGTTCATCTCGGGAGGCTGATATCTTAAGATTCCTAAAAGGAAAATGCGCGCTTATAAATGTAACCAGGGCGTTGGGGAACACGATTAACTGAACTAGGCAAAGAAAAAGAGGTGCAATGTATGGAAGACAACGTACTTGGGAGGCCTGGGGAACGGTGGCTATCGTGTGTTTGGTGTTGTCTATCATCATGAACATGCTTCCGGAAGCATGTTCTTGACATAAAAGAAAAGAATTATTTGTTGCTATACATACGTGTGTACTGGCCAGAATAAAGATAGCTAGTGAAATAAAAGTATATGAAGGTTATTGGTCGTTATTATTTTTTCCTCTCGTCGTTACATCCTATACCCCCCCCCCCTCCATTTCTTCTCTTCTTTCCTTTTCCTTCCTTCCTCTTCGCTGGGCACGTATGCAGCCAGAACTTAGACTAACTCAGTAGCTACTTTTTCTCTTTAGGAGTGAGTGCATGAGTGAGTGAGTGGTCAGGTTTAGATAGTAAGTTGTTGGTCCATTATTAATGGTGGGATTCTCTATCTACCTACCTAATTACCTTTTTTTTTTCCTTTCAAGAAAAAAAAAGGGGGTTCGGTGTTGGGTGGTTTGTTTGTTTGGGGGGAGGCTGTTCCGTTTTATCGATGTTTCTTCATCTTCGTCGTTGTCGTCTCCATCTTCTTTGTGACAGACGCCGGGTTGGAGTATGACGATGCGTAGCAGGAGCAGGAATAGGAATAGGAATAGGAATGGGAAGTGCTGCCGCGGGTGGGGATAGGTTTGATGATGGTGATGGGGATGGTGATGGGGATGGGGGTTGCGGCGCGCTTCTTGTGGCTGTTGATGATGCTGTGGGTATTATCGTGGCGGTTGGTGTTGGTTCTGTGGTGGTTTGTATTGTGAGACTGGATGGTGGGGATGAGGATGAAGATGAAGATGAAGAGGAGGAGGAGGAAGAGGAGAAGCTACTGTAAGGGTTCGCTACGATGTGGCCCTTGTTGTCGTAGCGCGTGTGGTGGTGGTGGTTGTTGTGGTGGTGGTGCGCATCATCATCCTCACGCAGTTCTTCCTCCTCCTCTGGAATAGAGACAAGAGCACTATATGAGAACTTGGTCTTGGAGTGCCGCCGAGGAGGCCTTTTCCGGTGTTGCGGGGCATCAGTTGAGCAGCTTGGAGTTGGGATAGGGGGGCTTGGGCTTGGCTTTGGACGGCGGGGGAGGGGCGGTGGTGATGATTTTGTGGACGTATAGTGGTCGTGAGAAGAATGATGGTGGTGGTGGTGGAACTCGGCTTCCTGGTCCTCTGGTATAGGCGCGAGTTTGTGGAAGAACTTGGGATATCCGGCGTAGCCCTGTCCGCGTCGCGGGCTGTCGTCCTCGTCTTGGATGTATTGGCCCCCCGGGACGTGCTCTGGAATCTGGCTGCTGCTATCACTATCACTACTACTACTACTGCTGCTGCTACCGATATTGCTGCTGTCATTAATGTGTTGTGTGTACGGCTGCTGGGTTACAAATTCGGAACGGGTAGTGCTGGGTGTAGAAATAGAAGTAGAGCCAGATTCAGGGATACTAGCAGGAGTAGTAGTAGTAGTAATTGGTCTCGACTGTGCCCTAGCAACGTCTTTACCCATAGGGGAGGAGAAAGTCTCATTGACGACATATCGTGCCGTGTATAGGCGGCGACTCAACATGATGAAAATAGTATTTGGTAGGGGTGATTATCATATAGTTCCTTTGATTGTCGCGTGTCGCTTCACCAATCAGCATGCTGTAAGCGCTCCCCCCCCATACAGAGATGCCTGGGTAGATGTACTCCACAAGAGAAGAAGAAAACGAAAGAAATGGTCGAGGGAATTGGAAAAAAAATAAGTTTCTGGTGCAATTCCATTTCAATGTGTTTAAGGCTCAATTGTTTTACCTCTGTTGGAATCCATGCGCTTGGCTGTGGTGGAAAAAGCCAACCATTGAAAAAAAAAACTCTACCTAGGTAAATATTAGAGTTGATACTTAGGAACCTGAGCCTATTCCCATTGATCTTGAAAAGATATTTTTCTGGGGTCGTAAAACCTTGGGCTTAAACACCTATCGGACGATTTCGACGACAAAAAAAAAAGAATAGGGACTCCGGGTATAATGGCTTAGATTCTGTTGGATAAGCGTATGTTTTGACTTACAGAGGTTCAAAACCACACCAAAAAGAACGTGAACCTTACGGCTTATGCGACTCGAAGGGTTGAAGAGCACGGAGTGATTTTTGATCAAATGAGATAATACCTCATGTACGCCTCTAACCTAGGATAAAGCTTTAACGAGACTTCCCCGGCTATACTCAACACGTACAGACTATCCATCGTGTTAGTTACCGTGCTGTGTTTAGATTTTTTTTTCTTCACAATTACTAATAGGGTAATAGGGTGACTTAGACCTAGAAGTATAATACAAAGTTTCATATGCCTTTGGAGACGAAGCCACTGCCGTTTGAGCGGTTTCTATCAATATTCGAAACCATATTACCAGGGAAGCGCAGTTTACACGAACTCTAACCTCATCCATTCATCACCAGTAGCTCATGTCGTACGCTCTTCTAGCCCAGCTTGTCAGCCATCCTTCTCATGTGGCTTGCGGTAGCTTCCTTCCCTTCATCTACTATTACGTTGGGTATGTTTCTCAAGTCCCTCCCTAGCTGGCTAGCTGCATCGGCGACCTGCTCTTTTCCATCCTGCACGATCCTACCCCCTTTATTTATGGCCTCTCGCGCTTGGGCTTCCCGCTCCCTGGCCTCGTGCTCAAGGCGTGCCTTGTGATCCTCGACTTCTCTCTCTGCCTTCTTCCCAAGGTCATGTATCTCGTTCTCTAGATCCTTCTCGCGGTCATGTATGCCCTGTACGATCCCGTGTGTTCTCTTTTCCAAGCCCGCCGCCAGGCCCTCGGCCTTCTCCCCGATGCTTAGCTTGGTGACCAGGCTCTCGAGCTTAGACACGTCTATGCCGCCGACCCTGGGGTCCTTCTCGTGTCCCATCATCCGCACGTTCGTCACCGATGTGTAGCTGTCGGGCGTGTTCATCTCGATGTCCTGCTTCGTGTTGTTGTACATCTTCTCGATCATGTCGACGACCTCGTACACGTCGAGCGGGCAGCCGGCCCGCATAAAGTCCCGCTCGCGCTGCTCGATGAACTCGCGGATCTTCTTCCACTCGTTGCCGTAGTACTTGAGCCGCCCCGGGAGCCCGGAGCCCTTGAGGAAAGTGAGGAACCCCGCGATCACCGTGTTGATGGCCCCGAACGCCGTGACCGCCTGGCTGCCCGAGCCGGCGGCCCCCATGGCCGTCAGCGAAGCGGCCACTACGATCTGGAGAAAGTAGCACGCGTTGATGACGATGGAGAAGACCTTGAAACTGTCCTTCGCCTTCTGCTCCGAGTGTACGACGCGTGCGTATATGCCGATGTTGGCGGCTGGGCGGGTCCCCCGGGGGCCCGTCTCGGTGAATCCGAGGTAGGGCGATGTCGTGATGCCTAGCATCAACCGGAAGAGGGTAAGGGGGTCGTCGGCGGAGACAAGGTAGGGCGTGCGGCCGTGCGGGAACATGTGCGAGTTGGCCCCGAGCGTCGAGGCCATGGCTATCGAGTCCGTGGGTCTTGTGGTAGTGCTACTACTCATGGCGGCCCCGGCCACGTTGTGGGCATGTTCCTCGTCCATCCGGCCCTCTCGAGGCTTCCTCCTGAACGCCAACCGTAGGACTGCGCCGAAGAAAGACACCATTGTGAGACGAAGAGAAACCCCTTGCTGCGGGATCCTAGGACTCGACGATTTTCTGGACGCACGGTTCGAGCGAGCGAAGAGGAGAGCGCCGACATGGCTTCCCGGAGCAGGTTAATAAACATTTTTCATGCTTCTCTTTTTCCTTTGCCTTGTCTATACCATACACTAGGTAGGTAGGAGCATCATGCAGCAGTATGAGCCAGCGCTAACGCCCGCTCTGCCGTCTGCAATGCCTTGCATACGGTAGGCGGGAGCTATATTTTTCAGCTCGAGTCGTGCACCAGATCACTTCCCAGAATGTGAGCGGATTGCCTCTCGTGGCAATGATCTACGACTTCTCTAAATTCTGTTTCTAGGGTTCACATGTGGTGTTGGTAGAATCCCTAGGCCAAAAGGGACCAGATTTTCATGAAAAGAAAAAAAAAAGGCCCAAAGATGAGACTCGAGGGCTCTCATAATTGGGCTACTGGCCTGCAAGTGAGATGCGCCAAGGAACATGACAACTGGGGAGGGGCTCAAAGTCGAGAAGGCCACCAATTATTGCGCGCGAGAGACACGTCGCGCCAGGCTTGATGGACGGCTTGGTGGAGAGAGCACCGTACATCGGGAACCACGCCGGGTCGCCGAATCCTATTGAAGAATGCATGCTGCTGCTGCTGCTGCTGCTACTGCTACTGCACTGCAACGGTATTGTCATCTCATGTGCTGATATCACGACTAGTGGTGATGATCATGGTGATGGCGAGATGAGAAAATCGCCATCACCTGTCCGTACGAGCGCAGGCAGCGGCATATGGGGGAAAAACTGAAAATGGAGCCAAAGAATGAGCGACAATCTTCACGATAGTATAGGTAAGATGTCCAGGGTTGGTTGGTTAGTCGCAGACAAGGTAGGCCATTCTGCATCAACATTTTCTTATCCCCCCTTTTTTCAATAATTTTTTTTTTTCACTACACGATCGTGGCCATTTTCGATACCACTCTTCCAAGTCAGTAAGATATGAGTAGGATATATTGGCATCTTTCGTTACCTAATCTTGTGCTCTCTTGTGTGTCGTGTTCCTTTCCTCCTGTGAGATTAAGCGCGTATCAGCGTCCCACGTTTTCTCGCCTCATGGACGGGGTCACCCACCAGATCTTTGACCTGCACCTTTCACATGTGAAAGAGACTCTCTACCTACCTACTACGTATGTGCTTCAACGAAGTTTCCTTAACCTCTCCCAACCAAAATGGCTTGATCGAGGTTCGTTGGTAGAGAAATCACATCAACAAGAAGCCTTCGATGCTGTGTGCCGAATATTCTAGCTGTTCTGGGTCCGTGCTCCGTGTCTGATGGCTATTTGCAACTGGATACCTAACTCGTATTTTGGTGCCATGCCGGGCTGTCGCGGCTACTGAGCTTTATGTATGTAGGTAGGTAGCGTACGAGTAGGTACAGTAGTGTACCTAACCTAGAATGTTCGAACCAAAACGACGACATGGAGCGTGTCATCTCCACATGGAAGAAGAAAAAGATGGTAACAAATCAAAAGTTCACAGGGGAGGATCCACATTCCATTCTTGGGTTTTTACCACTGGGGAGACACCAGATGTTGCTATGTACGTTGATGTCAGGACCTGCGGGTGAGGATTGCCTACGGCTTCCCGTCGAGTGTTTCCGGCAAGGGACGCGGTCTAAGTACCTAGCCTATCCCTGCTTGACTCGAAATACCCTACCTACATGACTACCTAGGTAGGCAGGTGGTCGTACACTACTGTCGAATGGAGAGAGACTGATAGACGGAGTTCTGCCGATAGAGGGAATATATAAGAACCATATCTCTCCCCAGTGATCTTCCTTCCCCCCCTTTTCGTTTATGTCTGTGTCATTCATCCTCTTCACACCAGCTACTGGCTCATCGTTGTCGTCGTCATCGTCCTTCATCCTCATCATTGATACCCACCAAAGTGCCCCCCTGATACCCAAAGTTATGAAAGAGGCGATACCTACCTAGCTGGTTGAACGGAATATTGCCCAAGTTCAATATATCGATGTTGCTTCCAAAAGAATGTACCCAGGAGTCCAGGACATATAGATAGGTAGGTATTTGTTCTTTTTTTGACAACGCATTACAAAAATTTCTGGTGTATGCTGGCCGAAGGGGTTGGGGTTGGTGTGGTGTGGTGGTGCAAGTTGTCGAACCGTGCGGGCTACAGTACCCAGGTAACTTCTACACCTATACCGGGATGTTTTTTGGACTGTGGGGCGAAATCTACCACGGGTAATCTGATTGGCTCATTTGTTCTCAGATGTACTAGATCACTCAATTTTAATAGACAAATACCTTTCGTGTCAATTTCATACAACTTACCAAGTGCCCTATAACCACCTACTAAATGCCCTGTAGCTACCTACTAAACGCCCTGTAGCTACCTACTAAATGCCCTATAGTTACCTACTAAATGCCTTATAGCTACCTATACATACTAAACGCGTTATATAGCTGTATATACGCCTAATAGCTACTTATTAATTTTTAAATATTTTATTATAAAGAAGTTCACGTATCTAGCTAGGTATTTAGTTGAGAAAATTCAATGTAGCTTTTCTCATAAAATGTATGAGATGGTACATTTTCTGTGCTGCATCCAATAAGATTACTCGTGGTGGATTTCGCCCCACAGTCCAAAAAACATCCCGGTATAGGTGTACCGAGGGGTAGGTAATTGAATGAGGGCAAAAAGATGCTCGCTCTCTCTCTTTTCTCCACGAACAACTCACAGATCCCCTCAACGCTTGGACCACGTTGCAGAATTGTTTTGATGAGTGCGGCCTGCCGGGGGGAGGGGGGGGGGGGGGACGTGATTGAAATTACCCAATCTCCACGTACGGCGGTAGTGTTAATAACCCAAGTTTCAGGGCCTAAATTGCAGTGTGAACCTCGTAATATAAGCTTATTCATCGACGATGTGTAGGTAGGTATTGAGGTAGGTATGTAAGATGTACGTAGGTAGGTAGTATCAGTGTTTTTACCTATTGAAGGGTCAAATTGATAGGTCTGGTACTGCCTTCATTAGATACTTGATGGATGCTGGTGTGTGTCAAGTGGATGTATAGTGTTATGCATACCAGAACTATAGAAACCTTGAAACATTACAGGTTAACTTATTTACCTAGGTAATGTAACTAGTGAAGAGTAAATGTAACATAATATATATGTAACTAACCTAACTACACATTGCACGTGTTATGTCTAGGTTAGTTGGATGCATAGATGTTTGCTAAGTCGCTATTAAAAGTTGAATTACATATCCGTACTTTAACCTATTGCTTATTTTCCACAACTATTAATACCAGACTGACCTTTAGTTGCTATGACTGAGTAATTCGGCTCTAATACAGCCGCAATAGTTCTTAGTATAATACTAAGAACTCCGGCAGTTCCTTTCGGAATTTCTCCGGTGTCCCATACGCCAAGTATGTTGACGACCCATACATACCTACAGCCAGTTAGTCCTATCTACACTATACTATATATACATATATGCATAGGCGCTTACATAAGACTCACCCGGACACGTCAGTACATAACAGACATGAAAAATGTCCCACCTCCAACTGGTAGGTAGGTAGTTGTGCCTACATAAGTAGTTGTAAGTCTGGTACACTAGATGGAGGTATAGAATTATCGGGGTAGGATGCTGGTCCGTGTCCCCCCCTTAGTTGCTACAAAAGCCTCTTCAAGGCTCATGCACTTTATCTTTTATGCCGGCAACCATGCTTCTTACATTTCTCTCTCAGCACTGTATAGTTAGTAGCATCTCGCTTATGTCCGATTGGATGCCCAAGCTGGTGTAATTTCACCCTGCCGTGCCCTACAGCACGAGGTTATCCTTCCTGACCGACGGTCGAGACGCATAAACAGACAAGAGATATTTCTTATAATGCTATATAACCGTGCTCTGTCCATTTAATCTGGCCAATGAATGCCGGCCTTCACAATGCAAACGGGAAGACATAACCCAGCCTCGATATATCAATCAGGCGGAGCCACCAGCCTTACCTACTCCTGGCGCGTCCTCCAGCCCTCGTCAAATCTCCCGCAAATCACCCTTCTGACGGGATGTATTGGCCGTGAGTGCCTACCACGACGCTCTTCCCCAACCCCGAGCGGCGATGCGACTCATCAATACTCACACACTCGAGCTCGAGGAGTATTTTGGAGACCAGATCCCTCCCTACGCCATCCTGTCCCACACCTGGGGATGGGAGGAGCTCAGTTTCCAGGAATGGCAGCGTCTCCGCTCACCCTCCCCTAAGGCGGGTTACGGCAAGATAAAGAGCGCCTGTCAAAAAGCCCTCGAGAACAACCTGCTGTTTCTGTGGTGTGATGTCAATTGCATCGACAAATCCAGCTCCACAGAGTTGTCCGAGGCCATCAACTCCATGTTCAATTGGTATAAAAACTCCGCCGTGTGCTATGCCTACCTGGAGGACGTCTCCCGCCAGGACCCCGACGTCACGGCGTCGATGCGAAAGAGCCGCTGGTTCACCCGCGGCTGGACCCTGCAGGAGCTGCTGGCGCCGGGCCACGTACAGTTCTTCTCCGTGGAATGGGAGGCTCTTGGCACGCGGTCAGAAAAGAGCGGTCTACTCTCTAGTATCACGGGAATACCTAAATGTTATTTGGACACGGGAGACATCTCGCGCGCTTGCATCGCCGAGAAGATGTCCTGGCTCGCGAGGCGGAAGACGACGCGGATCGAGGACATGGCCTACTGCATGTTCGGCATCTTCGACCTCAACATGCCTCTGCTGTACGGCGAGGGCTCGAGGGCCTTCGTGCGGCTTCAGGAAGAACTCGTCAGAGTGTCGAACGACCACACGGTATTTTGCTGGGAGTGGATTCCGGGCGTCGTTCCTAGGACCTGGACGAGCATGCTGGCCCCCTCAGCTAGGGCGTTTGAGAACGCCGGCCATGCCCAAGAAATCCTATACAGCTCACGGGAGATCTCTACATATTCCGTAACCAATGCGGGCATCAATATTCAGCTGCAGACCGTCGACGCTTGTGGTTTCGTTTTCGGCGTTCTGAATGCAGCGTCGAGTCTGGAGACGATGGACTCTACCTACCACAGATTGGCGGTTCCTCTCCGCCCGGCTAAAAGAGGCGGCTGGTGGGAGCGGCACTCATTCCCACCCTCGCCCACCACATTGCCCATGTCCTGGGTCTCACCCCTGAAATCCTTTTATGTGGGAAGCCGACACACGGCTAACAGCTGGCCTGAGGCCCCATACTACCCTTCTTCTAGGCGAAGCGGAGTACTCGTGACGTTTGACGACAAGGGGCTGGTCGAGCTAGATGAAGGCATAGTGGAAGTCGAGGGGCAATGGGACGACCTGCGAAGCACGTTCCTGCTGAACCAGGCAGACGCCAGAGTGTCCCGGGGCGTGCTGGGCTTCAAGGTGATGCGTCCGACGCGATACGGGACGCACAAGGCGAAGCGGCTGACGGTCTTCTTCGCCATCGTGGCCAAGGAGTCGGGCGACCACGAGCTGCACGTCCGAGCCATCGACCACCAGCACCACAACGACGAGAAGTACCTGCGCCGGCTGACGTCCGAGGCCACGGCGACGGGGTACTACCGGTCCATGGAGTCGTACTCGAAGGAGGCCGACGCGACCGTCATCACCAAGGAGTACGGCGCCGTCTCGGCCGGCGACATGGTCGTCAAGTCGGTCCACATCCGCCTCCGCAAGCCGAAGCGCGCCTCCATCCACGAGGAATACAGCATAGCCGACCACGCCCGGAACACGAGCACCACGTCCGGCAAGCCCCGCGTCAAGATACATAAGCGGTTTTCATGGTTCTGAGCGAATATCGGGGTAAAAACTTGTTATAGCAAATCCCCCCGGGCGGGCTGTAAAGAACAAAAAAAGGACGGGAACATTGATTGGGTGATAAAACCGGAAGAAAAAGAAAAAGTAACGACTCGGGATTTTACGACCTACTGTATAAGCTGGGGGGTTCTTTTTTTTTCTGCTGTTTTCAAAGGGGACTTTGTTTTTGAAAAAAAAGGTCTCCTAACTAGCATGCTTAGATACCCAATCGTCCAATTTGTTTTTCTTTTTTTTGTGAGGAAGAAGAAGAAGAAGAAGAAGAAGAAGAAGAAGAAGAAGAATGGAAGCAAAAATGTTTCACCCCGTACAGGTCTTCCTCTCGGATCACACGGGTCATAGGAGCAGGTCGCCTTTAGGGAATAATTAATTACCTAACCCTAGGTATTCTTCCTTCCTTCCTAGCCACACGCGCTTCTTCACCTCCTCCACCACCACACGTTCCGCACAATGGAGTAGTGGTGGTCACCGAGACAAATCCCCCCACTCCAATCGCGCAAGCCAAGCGTTGCCGTATCGCTCGCTCGCTCGCCGGCTCTTCTCGCGGACCTGATCAGAAACGCCGCTCCGCGCCCCGAGCCTTGAGCTCGAAACTACTAGCAGCGCCCGGCCTCCCACGGTTACCATGGCGGAGGCGAAGCGGGCAGTGGTTTCGGTACGGCACGGCATGGCGAAGATGTCGTGGTTTGAGGGGAGGGCGATAGAGGGGGAAGAGGGGCGAGCGAGATTTCAGGGGTAAGTGTCCTCTGCGGGCTAGGTTGGATGGTTTGGTGGCTGTGGGCGCCCGTGGGGAGGTGTGGGCTTGCAGGAGAAGAGATAGACAGAGACAGAGAGAAACACACACAGAGAGAGACAGAGAGAGAGTATATATATGTGTGTGTCTATATGTAAAGTGGAGAAAGTCGATGCCCCTCAGGCGGGGGTAGGTACTTAGAGGCGTCTTGAAGAAATTTTTTTTTTCTTCTTCCAAGGTTTTCTGGTTTTTTTTTCCCCAAAACCAAGTTATAGATACCACAGATTTCACGACATGTATGCCCTTTTCTTCTTTCTTCTATTATACAGAACAAAACGCATTTTTTATAGAAAGTCGCTGTTGAGGAGGAGGGGGTGGGAAGAAGAGGGAGAGGGAGAGGGAGGGGGGCTTGCTTGGGTATAGGTAGTAAAAATCAGCGCACAAGACAAGACAAGATAAGTTGGTTTGCGCATCATCATCACCATCAGTACCATACATATAACTCGGGTAGCCAACGAAACAAATACAAAAAGATCTATACCTATTACCTAGGTACTTTACTTGCTTATACTTGGGTGGAGGCGGGGGGTTACTACTACTCCGTAATATATATACTGTAGAATCTACCAGGTCTCAATGTTCTCCAGCTTAGGATCTTAGTTTCGGGCCCGTGGTCGTGGTGGTACGCAATAACCTAACCGAACAATAGACCTTGATTTTAAAGACAAAAAAAGGGGGGGGGAGGCGGATGGTAAATCAAATCCCGGGCGTCCGGGTCGTGCACGTGGGGCCGGGCCGTCCGCAGTTATGTAAGTACCTACTTACCTACCTAGACTTGGTTAGGTCCCGGCAAGCTACGTAGGTGGTTGGTTGGTCGGTTCGACGGGACGGTGGTGGTACGAACGTTAATTCCGGGTTGGCGAGCAGGTAAGTAGCGGAACAGGCTCCCTTTGAAAAAGTCTCCGGCCCTGTCGGGAATACATGCCCCGGTCGGGTAGGTAGGTAGGTAGGGGAAGAAAAAATACAAAGAAAGCTAGGTAGATAGGTAGGTGATCTTAGATACATCAATACATGATACACTTTCTTACTTGATATTTCCAATTATAAGAGTTTTCTAGATTAGGTAGCTAGGTACTTAGGCATAATCGTGGATATGTCCGGACTTTATTTTATTTCCCTTCTCTCCAGTCGTATCGAACACCATTAATTTGTCTTTTTGTCTCTTGCTCTCCAAGAGTTGCCTGTGACATCTGAGGTAATACCTACCTAGACCAACTACCACACTGCGCCAACACCAGACCCTTCTTAAGTGTCTAAACGCATATCAGAATTCCAGGGCTGACTGGTTTGAAAATCGAAGCTGGTGTATATGGTCAGGTGGGTAGTAGCGCTGATACTGTGACATGACCTTACCTAGGTAGTTTTCTTATATCGTCCCATTCAACTAGGTACCTACCGCTTCCAAGAAGACATGGGATACGCAAATCCACCTACCTAGCCGCTCGCTGGGTTGAAGAATCCTTAACCTTTTGGCCTCTCGCCCATCTTGAGTGTCTTAGGTAATGTGTGAGCATCAATAGGTGCGAATAAGAGGCGTTGATGGTTGGACATGCGTTATTGCTACCTAAGACATGAAAGTTAGTAGCCTATATCTAGCTGGCTTAGAAATACTAGATATTGTTACTTGCCTCCCACGCCCGACTCAGTCTTTCACAAAACGCTATTTCATCCTCTTTCCCATCTCACATAATTTGCCCATCTTCAACTTGTGACTCCGGCTTTACAAATGCAGCTGATAAAATAATCGTTTTGATTTATTTTCCTTTTCCCTTATATATACCTACGTACCTACTCATTGGGGTTTAGTCGCAGCCTAATTTACGTGCCATGGATATTTACATAATGTACGTAGCTATTTTTAGATCACCGCAGTTTACTTTTATTGACCAGCAGAACTTTTTTTGGCCAGTACATATTGTATTTGTTTCTCGCGCTGAAGATGTAGGTAATCTAGTAGGTAGTTTACGTAGGTACACATGCCTCTATCATGTAGGCAGGTTACCTACTGACCTACCTGAATACTACTCCAAAATGAAGAACACCATCGCGAGACTTACCAAGCCCCGAAAGACGTGCACACATATTTGTTGTGCTAATATCCGGGAGAGAGCCGCTATTTATTAGTTCTTTGTGTATGTGAAGAGTTGCCTGCCCATAAAACAAACCGATACATGTTTAGGTATTTCACTCACCCGCATCCTTTTGACCTATCGCCATGTAGCCAGTGTCGATGGCATTTCGCTGCGTCTAAGCGGCCGCGTACAGGATCGTTCTACCCGCTATAGTACATTATCTAAGTAGTGTAAAAAGCAACGGTTGGTCTGAAGTTTCACAAACCCCTGGCCGCGGGCCCCCCTGGACCTACCTATAAGAGACACTGGAGACCAGACACGCGGGAAAGACCAGGCAGGGCCTGGGCCTGCTGCGGCGGCGGACCGGTTCGTCGGCCTAATTGATTACTTACATTGATTTGGTCGCATTGATTACCAATCGTGCTTTATTCGAGCGTATGTAGGCAAGTAGGTTAGTCGTAGGCACGTCCAATTCATACGTAATCCCTATTGTTGGAGCCTTCGTCCTGATTTTTTTCGTCTCTTTCTCGCTTTCTTTTCTCTTCTATTCTCCTAGCGTCCATCTACAACAATTAATATAAATAGAGGAGGAACCAACCGAAAAAAAATTAAAGAAAGAAAGAAAAAAAAACAACCCGATTGGCGATCAAAATATTTCATATCTATACAAATCTATATCTACTATATGCACGATTGAGCCGCATTAGAAGAAAAAAAAGAAACAAAGAACCGGTAACCACGGTTTTGGGCTGCATTCCCCCACAATTCGCCATCTCATCCCTCCATCTCGACAGACTCTTGCGCCATCTTGCGCCATACCCATCTACCGAATAAGAGTTTAAAAAACACCATAATAATACATACCTATACACCATGACCGTGGTAGCGAGCGAGGTAGCCCCAGATAGACTCGCCGAGGAGGGCCGCACCGGCGAGGAGTGCGCCTGCAGCTTCCAGCGCGCGCAGATCCTGATCCAGCGCCTCTGGAACTCGTCCAACACGCGGCGCTCTCCCGCGCGCAAGTCCTACCCTACCATCGCGAGCATCCCGCGCACATCTGCCGCGCGCCTAGAGCTTGCCGCGTCCGGGGCCGAGACCGAGACCGATACCGTCCTGTATCTTGCGTACGGCTCGAACCTGTCCGCCGAGACCTTCCTCGGCATGCGGGGGATCCGGCCCCTAAGCCAAGTCAATGTCTCGGCGCCCGCGTTCGACTTGACCTTCGACCTGCCGGGTTTGCCGTACCAGGAACCGTGCTTCGCCAACACGGCACCACGCAAGATCCCCAAGCCCCCGGTTCCCATCCCGATCCCCGGCGACCCGCCCAAGTTCCCGCCGTCGCCGCCGGTGTCGGTGGGTCTCGATGGTGAAGGGGAATCGGCATCCGACAGCGAGACTTCTTCTCTTCTGCCGTCCCAACTCCCCCTCTTGCCCGCCCTGCCGGGCGGACCCACATGGTCCAAGGGCCTCTACGGCGTAGTCTACGAGGTCACGCCCGAGGACTACGCGAAGATCCTAGCAACGGAAGGAGGCGGCGCTTCATACAGGGACGTGCTGACGCCGTGCCTCGCCTTTCCGCCCGCGATGCACGTCCCCGAGAAGCCGCCGATCCCAGAGCTCCCGAAGCCGTTCCTCGCGCACACGCTGTACGCGCCGCGTCTGCCGGACGTGCCCTCTTCCCCTCCTTCCGACGGCGACGAGGACGGGGACGGGGACGGGGACGACGATCCGGACAAAGATAAGAAGAAGTCCTGGCTCGCACGCCTGCTCCTCCCGCCGCGCCGGCCCTCCCCCGATTATGCCCAGCCCTCGCCGCGGTACCTGAAGCTCATCTGCGACGGAGCGCGCGAGCACGCGCTACCCGATGAGTACCAGACGTACCTAGCTTCGCTCGCAGCATATCGGCGCACAACCTGGAGGCAAGAAGTGGGGAGGTTTCTGTTTCTCGCTCTGGCGGCGCTGCCGATGGCGCTCCTGCTGGTGCTGAGTCGCGCCTTCGCTGACGAGAAGGGCAATGTGCCCCGGCGGCTGGGGCTCGCAACTACGGTACTGATGAACCTGCTCTGGGTGCTGTATGACGCTGTTTTCAGGCCGGTGTTTGGGGAGGGGGAGAGGACTGTGGAGAATGAGGATGAGGGGAAGCAGGGGAGCCGGAGAGGGAAAGGGGAGCGTGAACGGGACAGGTTGCTGCAAGAGGAGAAGAGCCGCATATGTTTGACTTAACTGAATTTTCACTTGGACAAACCTGTTTTGATGATCTTTTTTTCCCGTATTATTTTCTTTCGGCAAAGCGATTAGTCGGAGTATGAGTCAGTATATAATAAATAAGACCATTCAGAGTAAAAATGTTTCCGGCCCTATTAGCGTCTTCTTTTTGCGCCATCCCCCCCCTGAAATTTTTGTCCTTTTTTGATGTCCTTTTTCTCTTACCCCTTCCCATGTATATATTAGTCTCAGTTCGGACATGTCGGGATGCTTACTTCGGATTTACTATCGTTCTCTCCCCCTTGCTGTTTCTAGGGCATCAATTCTTTTTCATGGTGGTTCATTGCGGCCTAACGATCATGGTATTTGAGAATGCACACCTTGCGCATCTCATGGCCAAGTGATGATGGTGGTGATAATGATGGTGTGTATGTGTATGCCTTTTTTGGCTGCAGTTGGGGGCGGTAATCAGTGCAACGCGTCACGTCGGGAATCGGGATATGTGTCCGCGAGAGCCTCGTGAAGTTGGGAGGGTTTCTTTTCTCTTTCTTCTTTCCCTTTTGTTTGGCAAGATGGAAATAATGTTTGCTGTATTGCCATTTCTCTCGCTCTTCATTTCTGCCAAAGTGACGCTCTGATGAATATGGTTGCCCCTATGATAACTCAGCTCAGTTGGCGGTTCTGAATTTGGACGTCCTGGGGATCAAGCTGCCGAACGCTTCTGGGGAGCCTGTCATTGTATTCCGGAATGGCGTGCAGATGCACAAAACCTTGAAGATCCGGCATTGTTTCGCCCAATCTCGACGCTGGAATATTTTATTGTGTAGGTCTTTCGGTCAAGTATGGTGTCCATTGGACACCAGGCTCTCGTAGATGGCTTCCGAAACGGCACATGGGCGCAGCCTTACGGCGAACCTGCCTCAACAGTCTGCCTTAGCGTCCCTGGGTGTGCTCCTGATGGTGTCCATGGTATCCATAGCTTTGTAGGGTGCGATGGTTCCTGAATTGATTCCCACGTTGGACGGTCGACGGTGGTGCACACATTGGTGTGTCAACCCGCCGCTGATACCGAAGTTCGGCAGCCACATGAGGTGTACCATCTACGTGTGCTATGGCATCCATCAGGACCTTGGGATACCATCTAGATAGATATGACGATTCGGCTAGGAGGACACGTCTAGCTTATTTTGGTTTCTCGACATAGCGAATTGAGTAATATGGTGTTGAAGAAACTATGTATAAATTATCCGGATTCCTCTTGAAGTTCGTTCGAGATGTGTTGATATTGGAACCATAGCACATCAACTACTCAGAACACCATCTTCACCACTTCTGATCACCTCTTCAAGATAGAAAAAAGAAACTCGCCCGATATCCAAACGCGATCGACAAGATGTCAATTAAAATGGATGATCACGTGGGACTCATAATACAGCTCGCCAGACGGATAGAGGAGTTGGCATCCCGCCTGGAGGCTATCGAACATAAAGTTGTAAGTCGATGAGAACTACCTATACCTAGGTACCTTGGGGATATCGATACTAATTAGAGGGTGGTTGATTACGCAGAATGAACGAATCGTTATCAGCTGCCCGGTCGAAGGTTGCTCAGCCACATTCACCACTAAGGGCCACCGTAACAGACACGTTAAGGACTGGGTACGAAAGAAGGCCGAGCATGAACCGTTGTGGAAAGAACACAAGAGAGCGTTGAACGACGATCAAAACTCTGATAGCGACCCAAACGACGACCCACAAGGCGAACAACCTGCACTGGTACTGCGATCTGCCTCCATCACCCCACCTTCCCGGGGAGGTGCTAGTGGGGTTAGGGATGCCGCCAGGGATGCCGCCAGGGATGTTTGTCACACGCAGCAGCATGACATGCTGCATCGACTCCACTACCCCGCCACAAGTGAGGTCGAGTTCACGACCCGATCTGGCGACCTGCGAGACACACAGATGAACAGTTCCATGGATGTTGATGGCATGGACCCTGAAGAAGGGAACAGAACATCTTCTCAAATTCCTTTTGGTTTTGAAAAATATTGGTCTGATATTATTCTCGACAGCTTTTTGAGGTCGACGCAGGGCCAGACAGGTGGTCAATCGTAGACTACCCTGTAATTCTACTACCTAGATACCTAGGCGGTATCTACCTATATCCCTATACATTCCGCTTCTGCTTGATGTGGATGGAGTAGAAGAAGGGCGGGGGGGGGGCCAAAAAAATTATCGAAGGGACTTCTCATCGATCGATATCCGTCTGGTACAGGTACTAAACTACCAAGGACTAGGTATACTCATGTATTTAATGCACATAATGAAATGTATGTACCGGATGGATGCTCAAGTGAGCAAAATCAAGGCTGTCATGTTATGAATGGATCTTATGATTTGTTTGCAGGCCAGGTACCTGGGGGCACGGGTTTGTAAGAATGATGGTTTCTAGTAAGGATTACAGGCCTCCAGCACTGAATTTAAGGGTGGATGCACGTGCCACCCCACATCGGGTTGTTGTTTTTATCTCTTAGTTAAGGTTTCCAATCTAACAGAAATACTCATGGATCTACTGGTTCAATAGCAAACACTATCATTCCGATTGATCAATTGCATAGATTTAGATGTTACTAGTGCCATGTTAGAGTTCAGTTCTAAGTTGTGACTTACATACATGCCCCCCACTGCATAGATCTACCAGGCAGTGACCAACCGTCCGCCAGCTACCGTTCAGGTACCAGAACTCGGTATAAGGTATCGATCCTATTGGCGATAGGTCAACCAATGCACAGCTAGTACATACCTACTTAGTAAGTATGTACACTACCTGTACACCATGGATGCTCTGCTCCTATCAATATACATAAGCTAGAACAATGGACAAGTTCAATACATGACCTATTATCTCGAGAAAAGTTACTTTAGTAGTACGTACTTTGTCTCTCCAATAAATCAATCCATCATCTTTACAACAACCACCAGACACTCATCTTCTACTACCTCAACTATTAGTATTACCTACCTAGCCACCTACATCATCCCACATCTTACTGGCACTTCCGTAAATGGCTTCTTGAGCTTCTGCACAACACACATAGCTAGTACAAACTGCAATGCAACATTACCACCAACATTAGACCTGAAACTCGAATATGGAAACCTAACCCCCTTATTGCAGCCCATCGTCTTGAGGAATCAAACATTGACCAATACTTAGACTACCTATTCGAAAGTGGCGAAGTACTGAAGTGAAGAAGAACAAAAAGAAGAAGTGGAAAAACCTCACGGAACATTACAGGGTCGGGCATCCATCGACGTGACATCTATGTCAAATCGAGCCATGACCCCCCTCCCCCCCCCTCCCTGGTACTTACTTACCCTACCTACGAACTACGGCCCCATGTGAATATAAGCCGCCCAGGCCAGGGGGTTGTCCTCTCCGTGGACAGAATATCCCCCCATTCTTGTCACGTCACGGATGCGGCGCGCAGCCAGATGCACCCCCAATGCAACCGTTTTGTCGACGATTGTTTCACTCCGCCCAATTACGCTGTAAAATTGCCTCGCGGCATCGACCGAGTACTCGTCGTATACATCCCACAACGACCCTACGCTGTGTCGAAACCCGGCCAACTGGCAAGCGGTCATCAGGTTAAGTGACTCATCGTGTAGACGTTCAGCTAAGCTTGCCCCTGTCGAGCAAGCCGAGAGGTAGGCGAGGAACCGGTGCCTACCATGTCGGTTCATGTTGATCAGGTCCTCGGCTGTAAGGGGGTTCTCCTGCCAGTCTCTTAGAGCCAAACGACTCTTGGATGGGTCGGAAGGATCCGGCAGGCTGTGGCCGGCGAAGTGGAATACACCACAATGTCGTAGCTCATCTACAACCTCTTCTTTGCACGCGTTCTCTAGTCTGCTCTTGACAGCCGACGCCGGCGTGAGTCGTTTCACTACATCTATCTCGTCCCGGGCTCGGCCCAAACGCGAACACTTTGGGGTTTTCTCCATGGCAACGAGTAAGATATTCTCCGACGCAAAGTCGATATTGATTGGTTGGTTTTGCGCGTGAAGCAGAGCTTGTATCGACGGACTGTAGGATGACACTACCCTATCAATCACCGTCTCGGACCGCGTGGTGCGATGATAGCCAGCTGCATGGAGAGGGAATACGCTCAGTAGACCCGTGGGTATCCACCACATGCGAGGCCATTCGTCGCCCGCTGGTGGTTCACTGAACCCGAGCTCTTCGAGGATGGGATTTGCCACTACGTCCCAAAGCCATTCTAGTATTTGCGACATCATGGCAATTCTTTCTCCAAGGCAAGCTTCCCTGGAGGAATGGATCGACTTAAGGGCCTCAGCCTTTAGTATTACATCATTTTGGCTGATATCGTGAAGGGTTAGCCATCTGATCGCATTGGTTTCTACAATGAGCGCTGCAGAGTGAACAGGACTGATATTTATTACCACGATAGGCCCCCCGTACGCCGCAGCTCTTAGTTGGGCTTCTGCAGTAGGAAGAGGAAAGTCCCCGAAACCTGCACATTGACGGGGTCCGTTGATATAACCCTCGGACTGAATAAATGAGAAACCGTGTTTTCCACCCTTCTCTCGGATATCGGGGCTATATGCCATATCATGGCTTGGTGAAACGGAAAGTCTCGACGAGATATCATGATTTCGCAAATATTCGAGCTTCCTTCCAAAGTTCGGGATTCTCTGCTCCACCATTGCTATTCCTGTATTTGATTTCGTGCAAAACCGTAGCCTAGCGATAACTCCTCGGCCAAGTTCAAGAAGTTGAAGGGCTTGGACGGGCCCCTTTCTTCCGAGTAGAGAAGCAGAAGCCGCGAGCGTTGCTAGTCCAGCGAACTCTTTCAACATATATTGCTGGTCTTGTGGACTCAAGTTGTATAAGCCATTTGTCAGAAGCATGCGGATCGCCTGGTTTAGGAGGGTGCTAGATTCATCCCATTCCTGAAGGCTCGAAAGCACTTCGGCGGCTTTATAAGCAGCCCGGATTCGCACAAATAACGGGGCGCTGATACAATTCCAACCTTCGACGTAACATGAAAGGCAGTCTCTGCGAATGTATTCTCCTTGACACCCATACCCTTTCATCGGTTGCATTCGATTATACCAGCAACGCAGCAGGTCGCCTAGTGAAATGAGGGAACTGGCTCGATTGGGGTGATCATGTGGCATCTCTCCCAATGCTTCTCTTGTATGATGAATGGCGTCTTTCAAATCCGCAAAGCTGCCAGTTTGTTCGTACTTCCAAGCTAATATTGTCCCCAGGTTACACAGCCAGTTCTTTCTGTCGGGAGAGCTGGTAGACGAAGACATAACGGCCCCTTTCACGAGGAAGATGGCCAACTTCAAGTCTATCGAGTTGTGGGTTTGTTGGTATTTCAGCGCCATCATGTTGCTGAGGCTGGCAAGATAAGCAGGCCGGTCAGGATGATCAAATTCTGTCAAGTTCACAGCTTGTTCAACGAAGAGGATTGCCTGTTCGAGATCCTGCCAGCTTCCGGTCCGCTCATGCCTCCTAGCTAGCCAGTGTGCAAGGCTACTCAGTCTCTTCGCCCGGGAAGGGTGGTTGTGAGGCGTTGTCTGTACAGCCTCTTCAGACTTCGATATGGCCCGTTTTAGATGGTCCATGGCTCCAGTCTGCTCAAATTGTACCCCTAACCAGTTTCCTAGATTATTGAGTCGTGCTGCACGATCAGGGTGGTGTGCAGGTGTGATGTCCAGAGCATTCTCCGTGAGAAGGATTGCCTCTTCGAGGTCGTCAAGATTTCCGAATCTCTCAAACTTCCGAGCTAGAAGGTACCCCGAGTTACTCAGTTGGCTCGCCTTGCCATAGTGACTCCATGACACTAGTTCTCTTGCTTTGTCGATATACGGTGAAGCTATTTCGGCATTGTCCAAAGTGCATAGCGCCCTGGCAAAATCGGATACGATGCTCACAGAACGAACCAATGGTTCGCATGTCGTGTCTAAAGGTTGAAGGGCCAATTCCTTTACAATGCAGGCACCGACGGTGTTGATGCCATTTGCAGGACGACTCTGGGATGTGGACATCAGCTCGTCCCATTCAGTCTGGTGTTGCGTTTTTTGTTGAATTGCTAAAGGAAGCATTTAGGCCGTAAAGCTTCGGGGATGCTTAGGAGAGAAAAAGTTGATGATCTTCTCTTTCCCAATGTTCGACGTCGTAAAAGCTGCCTTTAAGGTAAATTTCGCATCACCAGGTTTGTTCGTCAGGAGTTTTCGAAGTCATCACATTACATCCCTTTTTTTGGACTGCAATACGCGGAGTCCAACATATTCGTCCATGCTATCAGCCTTAGGTTTAACCATAGTATCCACTGAGGATCAATCGTGACCATGATGCACACCAGCTTAGCTAAGGCTGGGAGAGGGTTCTGCGTGTGCCCCCAAATCGGGTACCACGCGGCATGGTGTCCATCGGATGTCACCAGTTCGGTTATTGGTGGACGCTGGATGAGCGACCAACAATTCACATTTATTGAAGCGCTCCTGGAGACATTTCACATTTGGCGAAATGTGCGATGATAAACCCAAGCTATGTATTAAAATCAACCGAAAAATATCGACTGAGAGAACTTTCCTATCGACAAATATTGTTTAGGAACTCTACCGCGTCTCGCGAACAGATTGCAGCAATTGCCATCATAAGTCAATTAGAGCAACAGGAAATGGGGCGGTAGGTATGTATGCATTCCGTAGGATGCGACAGAACACCCCCACTGGCCAGCCTTGCCTTACCGAATAGGATTTTTTGGTGGTAGTATTCAATATGACCCAACGACTGTCTGCAGGGATTCGACAGCTATGTAAGATGCGCCCAATGATGATTACTGCTGTCAGCTTCCCCCTTGCCTCCCTAAATGCCCATGCCAGATAGGTTGGTTAGCTGTGTCTCGGGGGCTTAGTTAGACATCCATTGGGTAATGTATGCACTGCCCTCGCCCAAAATGTGCTTTGTCTCATAGATTATTCGATACAAGACCTATGTATGTCTGGGATGAATATATTGGAAGTTCTCGTTGACTTCTATTGCTAGGTAGATATGTAAAAATGATCGACGACGGGGTGGTGATACCTAATAGCCATATCACCTGTCAACCCTCCTCCCAGGCTAGATAGAAATGGTCGACCCGAAATCTTTCTTCACTTTGCATGACTTACACTCCTTTTCGCCGCTCGAAAAAAAAGAATATGGAGCGAAATTCCACGATAATCGCCCCTATGCTCGCCCCCTTTCTCCACTAGGTAAGTAGGTAAATGGGATGCCTTTCGGGGTTATATGGTGGAACAAGCACCTAGGTTAGATAAATTAGGTAGGAGGTATGTAGGTAACCTAAGACTGTTGGACAATTAAACGGCCCACGTGCAGACCAAGAATACCTTACCTAGGTACCCAGAGAAGGGATGGATGGGGACGGGGGATTTAGGTGGGGGCGGGGGGAATTGGATACCATGGCCATGAGGATACCTTTGTTCGCATCCACAATCAAAAATCCATTGGACCCCACGTAGTGCAACCTGTCACCTCACACACCCGAGGCAGGGTAGGTAGGTAGGTAGGTAGGCATGGGAAATCCATGAACTCCATCTGTGTTTTCCCATCCCACTGCCTACCTAAGCATCCATCCATCCATCCATCCATATAGCAACCCCATCCATCCCACTACGACCATAAGACAAACATACCTAGGTACCTAACAAAAAATACGAGGCTAGGTAGCCACTTCGCCGTTCCATGTTGTATTACTTATGGACATCAGAGGTAGGTAGGTAAGGTCTGGATCACGTCGAAGGATGGGGGGTTGGGTTGGTTTTATTCCGAAGGAGTCCTTGCGTGGGTATGTATGGGATCCCGTCAGTTAGGTAGGTATGTACTTACATACCCCGCCTAGGGGGTGGGAAGGGGGGAGTGATTAGGTGGTTAGCTTGTTTGGTTTATCTATCAAGTAAAAGGGAATGTAAGGTAGGTATGTAGGTATATATATTATACTAAGGTTACAAGAGAGAGAGAGAGAGAGAGACCGGGGGTTAGGAAGAGAGAGAGAGAAAGAAGGGAGTAGGAAGAAAGACAGAAAGGAGAAAGGAGGGGAATCACATAGGTAGGTATCCCCATTCAAGTGCACCTACCTACCTATATATCATACACACTGCCTTGCCTTGTCTTGCAATAGCACTTATTATTTTTACATAGCACTCACTCACACACTCACTCCCTCACTCCCTCACTCACTCCCTCACTCACTCACCTGACTTACCTACCTACCTTGTTTTATGTACCTATTCTATTTACCCCATCACTTACACTCACTCACTCACTTATTTACTCTAATGACCACATAGCTATTAGGGGAAAAGGGAGAAGGGGGTTATTATCGCACGCTCTTATACCCGGTTATTTACTACCTACCTACCTACAGATGCATTTGATACCTATGCCCACATTTCCCTCGCCTCACCTCGCCTCGCCTCGCCTCGGCACTTCTACCTAACCTAACATACCTAACCTACCTAACTTACCTGTCGCCTCATCTGATCAACATGTGTTCTTTCACCTCCACCACCCACCTTCTATTTTTTATTTCATTTTTTATTCTCACAAAAACGAAAACCTCCCCAGATAATAAGAAAGAAGAAGAAAAATAAAAATAGTTAAAATACCTAGAATGCATGCCATATCTAATTAGTTTATTGTATTCTTTTTGTCTTTCTTCTTTCCTATAGAGAGAAACCAACCAAACCAAACCGGTTCGACCTGCCCTTCACGCCCGTCTAGCTTAATAACCATTGAATACATAGGACTAAAGGTAGGAGGTATATATCTTACCCTCTCTACGTCATGCAGGTCTCCCATACGTAGGTAGGTAGGGTAGTATTACCTAACCTACTACTCATGCACACTTAGTTCTCTCACCTTATCGAATGGCCCCCTTTCCTTCTTGTAAGTCCTATCATCACCATTCATTATAAAAATCATTCGGGATATCAAATAAATAATTCCTCCTCTGCCCTAAGGTTGGTCTACTCTGCTCTACTTTACGCATCCGCCCTGGCGACCAGCTCCGGGATGTCATCCACCGTGTTCCTGCCCTCGAGGATGTTGAACACGGCCGTGAACAAGGGGTAGTCGTTCTCGAGGTCGCGGCGCTTAAGGAACGAGTTTACCTCCACGGCCGTGCTTGTGCCCTGCAGCTTCTGCCCGTTAAGCTCCGTCTGCTCGACCTCCTGGACCGAGACCCCCCGCTCGACGGCCATCTTGGCACAGCGGAAGTTACGCCCACCGCTACAGCTTGTGATGAGATCGGCCACGCCGGCGCTCTCCTCCGTGAAGGTACCCGTCGACACCGTCTCCCCGAAGAACTCCTTGCCGAACTTGACCATCTCCAGCAGGCCCAGGCGCATGACGGCAGCCTTGGCGTTGTCTCCCCAGCCTTTGCCGTCGACGAAACCGGCAGCCAGTGCGACGATGTTCTTCAACGCACCACCCAGAGACACGCCGGCAACGTCGGAAACCATGCGCACGTGGAAGTAAGGGCGGTGGAAGAGGATCTTGAAAGTCTCGTGGTCGAGGGGCGGGAACTCGGGAGGGACAGGGGTCAGCTTGGTCTTGCTGGTGCGACCGCGGGCGTCCTTATGCTGCATGTTTGCCAGGGGCGTTATGCTAAGCTCAGCAGCATTTTGTTGAGCCGTGGCACGGTTGGGGGTGGCAGAGCGGGGTGTGTTGGCGCAAGACGGGTTCCGGGAGCTGTCCATAGGCGGGGGATCGTAGGCAATCGTGGTCTCGGACCACTTCTCAGCGGCAATCTCGGAGGCGATGTTGGCTCCCGAGAGCGCGCCACAGTAGATACCCAGGTCGTCACCAATCCATTCCGAAAACAGGGACACGCCCTCGTCCGTGACATTAACACCCTTGATACAGGAGATGCCGCGTGCGAAGGGCACAATCTTGCCCTTGATCTGGCTGCAGATGCGGTGGATGAACTGGTGGGGGAGGTTAAAGATGAGAATGGTCGAGTTGCTCACAGCATCCTCGACCGAGGGGTTTGCGACGAGGTTCGTAGGTAGTTTGACGTTGGGCAGGTATTTGACGTTTTCGTGATGGTTGTTGATCACGGTAGTGAGTTTCTGCGTCTGGCCTTCGTAGTTGACCTCTTCCTCATACACCCACATCTGCACCACCTCTTCGAAGAGGTCGGGATGGGCTTTGGTGTTCTCCGCAATGATCTTGGATATGGTGGAGCCCCTTCGATTTGGGTAGAACATGGAGGTTAGCGAACGTAACGAGGAAGAGCCATTGCATTGGGTTCTTTCCGATATAGATGATAGGATGGAATGCGTGAGTACCTACCAGTTACCGGAGCCGATCACCGTCACCTTGTGCTTCCTATCGTGGATAGTTAATAGTCCAGGTGCCATTTTGAGTGGTCGTAAGCAGCTATATCTTCGTAGAGCGGGTTTCGTGGCGAGGAGTAATGACAACTGAAAAATGGTCGAGGCAGATCGCATGTAGGTATAAGCGGAAACTCGGCTGGTGTTCGTGGTAAAGGGAAAAAAAGTCGGGTACCGAAGGTATTGAGAAATTTCCAAGAATAAAATTCAAAAGATAAGTCTGGTAGTACAGGCACTTATTATAGGAGGCAAGTAGACTTGAGGTCAGGAGCGTTGAAGAAGCTCGCGCAGATTCGGTGCTTCTAAAAAAGAAAGTTCACGAGACCCCTTGTGGCAGTTTTGCTCGTGTCAAGCTCAGAATGACGCAGCTTATCTCTCACCGCTTTCCCCTTTAGTGTAGTACAAGTGGTACTGGTGACTATCAGATCCAACAATTGGCCTCTTTAGAACCCCACCCCGCCCACCGTCGGATTTCGACAGGAGGCAATATCCGACCAGCTGGACCCAGCCGAGGAACTCGCTACCCCGTGTAACCCCCAACCCAACCCAACTCAACCCCAGCTTCGATCATGTGCTAGGTAAGGCTGTATTTTTGGATCACCGGAACCCACAAATAGTATCCATCTTCTTACCATCATACCGAGGTAACAGAAACCAAATTTCAATTTAGTATCAGACATTCCGAGGAATACCTAGAGATAAAGAGAAAGAGGACGGGTGGGTGTGAGAGAAATAAAAAAGAAATAACGCTTGTTCCACAATTTTTTAAAATAACACCGGAATAAGCTTCTGTTTATCGTGACATAGGTTTAGTCCCATCTCGTCCCGTGCTGGGCACTTGAGGTGTGAGGGACAGAAAATGAACAACATTGAAGTCACTGAATGGCGATTGGAGGGAAATGTGAGAATCCTGGTCCTGGTCAGGCTTGGGATTGGCAAAGTTGATCGGATTGGCTGGTAGAAATCTAGATCCCCCGCCGTCTCTAGATCTGACTTTATCGGAGCGGATCTTCTTATTTCCCGATACCCCTCGTTAAAGTTCCAACTGGAGGTAACTAGAACCTAGTAAGTACTAAAGTTAAGTTCATACTTACATAATGTATGTGGTAGATTTTACACTACTTCAATTGGAATTGGGGACCCCACGGCCTAGAATCTCGATGCTGTCTTGGAACTGCTACTACCTAAGGTACCTAACCTATACAATTCTACCTACATACTACTTACATACTTAACCTAGTACATACCTAACCTTAGGTTAGTACCTAGTCTCTCTCCTCTTCCTTTCCCATACACTGGAGACCCCGTATCAGCTCCTCATTGCGATTTGATTTGACCCCCGAGACTTGGTAGTGTTGGTTTTCTCTTTTTTTGTGCCAAGTGGAAGCGTAGTGTACCTATGTCGCTGCAGAAGAGACGACAATATCCACTCACACAAACAGAAAATGGCACAAAACGGTTAGCCAGATGGGATGCCCATCGATCGATTTGATTACTACTAATCCCTATTTTATTTTATCTTCTCGATGGACAAAATAAATCTCGATGTCTGTCACTACCTACCACGACACCATCCACGAGCCTAGTGGTCTAGGTGTTCTTGAACCAACCTATTTAAGCGACGAGACTAATACATGTAGGATGAATCTAAGAGCTAAGGTTGGCTAGTTTGCTAAGGACACCACGGCTTTCAAAGAAAATAAAAATGATATTCAGGAACAGGAAACGGCTGCCTGCTTATTTCAACTCGGAGAGTTCAGGCTTCTTACCTACTTGACCTTTCTAACCTTTGGGTTCCAACGTTTCTGAAGGTAAGTACAGTGGTAGGTCCCGTTTTCAGGTCGTACCAGACCAGCCCAGCACTATCAACTATACCTACCTAGCCACTACTATCAAACCCCCTCCAAACATGTCGTGCCATTCGATCGCATGGCCCGCGTAACTTCCATTTCTACCTAAACTTGTATTACGTCACTGGGTAAGATTCAGCAAGGATCTGGGCGCATTATGCTTTGGTATGCCCCGCTGCCTCCCATCGAACAATTGGCGGGGAGGAGATCAACGGAGGGGCATTCGCTGGGTACATAGTAGTACTACATAAGTACTACACTGCTTACATACTACTTGGGTAGTGGTCGCATATCGATCTTGCGATGCTATCGGTGCAGCTATTCTTGCCAACCTGCTACCTAAACTTCTGCTATCATCACCATATCTTCAACTACCGCTCCTAGCGAAACCTCTTTCTTCCTTTCTTTCTTGTCTCCTTGCTCCCTCTCCTGCACCCTGCATTGTCCGCATTGGTTTGACGCATTGGCACCCGCATCATATCCATCCATCGCCTCCTTTACCACCGGTGGCTTTTCCTCTTCAACCTAGAACTACCAAACCAGTCTAACTAATGTGATCCGGGGCCAAACCTCTATCCCCGGACGCCTTCACTAGCGGTAGCCGCATCGCTGATTGCTCAACTGCATAAAGCATCAACCATAGCTCACATCGTATTTATTTTACCATACATGCATGTCCTGGCTCCCCTCCCCCTCCCCCTGGACTAAGGTACCGCCTACTTGGCCTACTACTCTTGATATAGCTCCCGCCCACCCTTGGCGGATAATCGACGATCCGTCTTCTCGCTCTCTCTGGTCACTTTTGTCTTTATAGCTCCGCTGCTGGTCGACACCCAAGTCAACTCAAGTCCTTAGTCTTAATCCCTCCTCTTCCAGCCCAACTCAACAACACCACCTTTTCTCTCCCTCTTCTCTCCTTTCTTTCCTTCTCCCTCTCCTTCTTCCGTCCATTCCCTCAGGCAATTTCTGAGACTCTGATTTGCCGGTATCTTGGCCGCCCCGTTCTGCGATAGTCAGTTGGACTGTATTGGGCATAGCCAACACCAGCTGGGATACGCGGAAACCATGGTCCCCCGTACTATCACCTCGAACGAGGTCTATCTTCTGCCTCTGAAGGACAATGGTGCCCCTGATGTGTCTGGAGAGTACATTTACCTAGCCCAAGAATCCAGTGATCCGATAACAATCCGCTTCACTATTGAAGGCACGTCGTCGATATGTCGCCAGGGAAGCCTTTGGGTCAACATCCCCGAGCGCGGTGCCGAGTTCCACCGTAACAAATTTCGAGAGTACAAGTACGACACCCGCGTGCCGATTCCATTGGCATGTCGTTAACAATTCGTGTAGACTTGTGCCCGATTTCAACCGCACACTTGAAATCTCCATCCCCATCCACGAAGCGGGTGCCTACGCATTCTACACCACGTATGCCGAGCTTCCGGAGCTTTCGAGCGCCTCGAGCGCCAGCGACCCAGCTCCTACCGAGCCCAAAAAGACTCCTCTCTACTACATCGATGTTGCTCCACGGTTGTCCCTGGACGGCCGGCCCCTGCCGCTGCCCGCACTCTCGATATTCTCCGTAATCAGCAAGTTTATGGGCAAGTATCCATCCGACTGGGAGAAGCACTTGCGTGGCATTAGTGGCCGTGGCTACAACATGATACATTTCACCCCTCTCCAGGTGAGAGGAGCTTCCAACTCCCCGTATAGCTTGTACGATCAGTTGGGATGGGATCCTCTGTGTTTCCCAGAAGGTGAAAAAGATGTTCAACAGATGGTAGAGAGTTTGGAGCAGAACCACTCCCTGCTGAGTCTGACAGATATAGTACTCAACCACACAGCCCACAACAGCAAATGGCTGTTGGAACACCCAGAGGCCGGTTACAACTTGACTACAGCTCCTTGGTTGGAATCCGCATACCTACTAGACACGCAACTGCTAAAGTTCGGGTCTGAGTTGGAAGAGTTGGGGTATCCCAGTGAGCTAGAGACCACAGATGATTTGATTAAGATCATGGATGGTATCAAGAAGCATGTCATTTCTGAAATTCGCCTTTGGGAATATTACGTTCTCGACGTAGACAGGGATGTCGATGCCGCTGTCTCCTCTTGGGTCGCCGGAAAGCTGAGTAACCCGGATGGGTCCACCAAAGACGTCGACCATCTCAAAGATGCTACTCTGAAAGAACAGGCGATCTACCTAACCAAGAATGCTCTTGTGGGAAATGACAGGCTCGGCGAGCGCTACCGACGGCACGTTGATCACAAGGTCCTAGCTTCGCTCGTAACCCTAACATTCGGCAAGTATCGCGGCGAAGCTGATGAATCGGCCATTCGCGCTCAGCTGGCCAAGCTTTTGGATGTAGTCAATGTCCCTTTCTACGAAGAGTATGACAAGGAAATCGCCGACATTCTCCAACAACTATTTAACAGAATCAAGTACGTCCGGATGGATGAGCATGGTCCGAAGGCTGGGCCGATCAGCAAGGACAGTCCTCTCATCGAAACATATTTCACCCGTTTGAATAAATCAGAGGCGGCGAGCACACTCAACCAGGAGGATTTAGTTCTTGTCAATAATGGTTGGGTTTGGGCCGGGAATGCCTTGGTCGACAATGCCGGGCCACAGTCGCGTGTCTACCTCCGCCGGGAAGTCATTGTTTGGGGAGATTGTGTTAAGCTTCGATACGGAAGCGGTCCCGAGGATAGCCCATGGCTATGGGATTACATGACCAAATATGCCAGGATGTTGGCAAAGTACTTTGCCGGGTTCCGCATCGACAACTGCCACTCGACGCCCTTGCATGTTGCGGAACACATCTTGGACGAGGCTCGTCGCGTTAGGCCTAACTTGTACGTCGTAGCAGAACTCTTCACAGGCTCGGAGGAAATGGACTACGTGTTTGTGAAGCGACTCGGCCTAAGCTCGTTGATCAGAGAAGCTATGCAAGCCTGGAGCACTGCAGAACTCAGCAGATTAGTACATCGCCATGGAGGCCGTCCGATTGGCAGTTTCGAGGTTGACGAGATTTCGAGAGGAAGCATTGGAAGTACTCCCACTAGTCCCGGGTACACCAACGGGGAGTCAACACGTGAGGTCATCAGAAGGATCAAGCCTGTGCCAGTCCAGGCTCTCTTCATGGATTGCACGCATGACAACGAAGTTCCCGCTCAAAAGAGAGATGCTCGGGACACTCTGCCGAATGCTGCGTTGGTTTGCATGTGCGCGAGCGCAACCGGAAGTGTTATGGGTTACGATGAAATATACCCAAAGCTTGTCGACCTAGTCAATGAGACAAGACTATACACATCCGAATCATCGTCTGCCAAGGAGATCAAGATCGGTGGTGGCAAGGGTGGTATTGGAGGTATCAAGAAACTACTAAACCAAATTCACACTCTAATGGGTAAAGATGGTTACGATGAAACGCACATCCACCACGAAGACCAGTATATTACCGTACACCGAGTCCATCCGCAATCAAGAAAGGGCTACTTCCTTATCGCACACACGGCCTACCCAGGATATGGGAATGGAAATGGAGCATTTGGTGCTGTTCATCTCGGAGGAACGAAGGCACGCCATCTGGGCAGCTGGATGCTTGAGGTCGATTCGAGCGACGAGGCCAAGAAGGAAGTGGAAAGCGACAAGAAACTCTTACGAGGTCTCCCAAGCCGCGTGCTCGACCTTCCGGGCATACGCATGGAGGTCAAAGCGGACGAAACTGTAATCACGGTCCGGGACAAGTTCCCTCCGGGCAGTATCGCCTTGTTCGAAACCTGGATCCCAGCTGCTGAACACTCGACTGGTTTGGACCAATATGTCACATCCGGAGCAAAGGCTGCGATGGCTGATTTGGACCTTGTGGATCTCAACTTCCTACTATACAGATGTGAAGCTGAAGAGCTAGACGGCAGCTCAGGCAAAGATGGCACCTATGACATACCTGGCCATGGCAAGATTGTATACGCTGGACTGCAAGGCTGGTGGAGTATACTAAGGGACGTCATCAAAGAGAATAATCTCGCTCATCCCCTTTGCCAGAACTTACGTGATGGCCAATGGGCTTTGGATTACACAGTCGGACGACTCGAGCGCATGAGCAAGGAACCAGAATTTGCGGGCCTGGTACAACCAGCAACTTGGCTTAAAGAGAGATTCGATGCCATCCGCGGCATCCCTAGTTTCCTTCTGCCGCGTTACTTTGCTCTTGTTGTTCGGACCGCTTACCGTGCTGCATGGGATAGGGGATTGGAACTAATGAGTGAAAATGTTCGCAATGGTCAATGGTTTCTTCAAAGCTTAGGTATGGTCAGTGTGCAGCAGACTGGTATCGTAAAGTCCGGATCGTTATGGCCAAAGAAATTAGTGCCATCCCTTGCTGCCGGCTTACCACATTTTGCCGTGGAGTGGGCACGCTGCTGGGGACGAGATGTCTTTATCTCTCTCCGAGGTCTTTACCTAGGCACTGGTCGTTTTGAGGAGGCCGCGGAGCATATTTTTGCATTCGCGAGTGTCCTCAAGCATGGCATGATTCCAAACCTCCTTGGTAGCGGAAGGAACCCACGGTACAACAGCCGCGATTCAATATGGTTCTTCTTACAGACAATTCAGGACTACACCAAGTACGCACCAGATGGGCTAAACCTTTTTACGAGAAGGGTCAAGCGGCGATTCTTACCCTACGACGATACCTGGTTTGACTGCGAAGACGCGAGGGCTTACTCAAAGGAGAGTATTATTCAAGATGTGATACAGGAAGCTCTGCAACGTCATGCCAGTGGCATGAAGTTCCGTGAAGCCAATGCTGGGCCTGCTATCGATAGCCAGATGCGCGACGAAGGGTTTAACATCGAAATTAATGTCGACTGGTCAAACGGTATCATCTTCGGGGGTAACCAGTTCAACTGCGGTACCTGGCAGGATAAGATGGGCGAAAGTGAGCGCGCAGGGTCCAAGGGTATCCCAGGCACACCCCGTGATGGTGCGGCGATTGAGATTACCGGCCTCTTGTACAGCACATTGAGATGGTTGGCAAAGCTGAGCTCTGAAGGAAAGTACCCCTACAAGAGCGTTAAGAAACCAGACGGCTCCGAGATCACGTTCTCGGCCTGGGCCGACCTTATCAAGTCAAGCTTTGAGCACAGCTACTATGTGCCACTCGATCCAGCACAGGACAGCCAATATGCTGTTAATCCCAACGTCGTCAACCGACGTGGCATTTACAAGGACCTCTTCAAGTCCGGCAAGGAATTTGAAGACTACCAATTGCGTTCCAACTTTACCATCGCCATGACGGTGGCCCCCGACCTATTCGAGCCGGAACACGCGCTCGGCGCGCTCGTCCTCGCGGACAAAGTACTCCGCGGGCCCTACGGCATGGCCACGCTCGACCCGGCAGATCTCAACTACCGCCCCTACTATGTCAATAGCGAGGACTCGGACGACTTTGCGACCGCAAAAGGACGTAATTATCATCAAGGACCCGAGTGGCTGTGGCCCACGGGCTTCTTCCTCCGCGCGCTTCTGAAATTTGATCTCAAGAGACGCGCCACAAAGGAGGGCCGCGTCGAGGCATTCCAGCAGGTCACGCGCAGACTCACAGGGTGCAAGGAGTGGATCCAGCGCAGTCCCTGGGCGGGATTAACGGAGCTGACGCAGAAGAATGGCGAGGAGTGCCATGACTCAAGCCCCACGCAGGCATGGAGCGCAGGATGCTTGATTGATCTATACATGGATGCTGCAGAGTATGAAAAGTAGTATGGATGGATGGGTC
Organism: Biscogniauxia sp. FL1348; assembly: GCA_022544895.1. Lineage (NCBI taxonomy): Eukaryota > Fungi > Ascomycota > Sordariomycetes > Xylariales > Xylariaceae > Biscogniauxia > Biscogniauxia sp. FL1348. The sequence continues at coordinate 138,374 of JAJNNV010000073.1, read as the reverse complement.
AGGGGGGAAAGGGTAACAAGAGTTGATCGAACACAGGCTTTTCACTTATGACTACCTACCTAGGCATAGAATTGCTAACAATCAATATGCAAAACGGGGAAGGAAAAGGGGTTTGACTAGATCGCCCAGATTAGATCATGAGGTTCACGACACGGAACGGATATAGGTAGAAAAGGGGGAAGAGGCCTGGGCAATGTCCTTATCAACGACTCATAGCAGGAGTAGCTACAGTAACAGTAGTATTAGTGCTGGTATTCTTTTTTCATATCTACCTACCTACGTGCCCTATCTACGTACATAAGGAATGTTGTTAACGTATTACACCGATATGATCAATGTATGTGTTTATGTTTTGACTACCCACCGAGGGTACGTTTTTATCAAAAAGTGACCTTCTAAGTGCCCGTCAAAAAATATCGGGTTAAGTGTAGAAAGGTCTTTCAAAATTTTTGAAGTTGTGATTAAGGGGGAAGAAGCTTCGAGAAGTGGGCCCCCCACGTTTTCCTGAGCTTTTATGGGGGGGGTTTAAAAGGTATGATATGATATGATATGGCAAGGATGAGAAGAAGAAGAAGGTGAGGGGGTTTAAAATAAAAGATAGAGGGGAAAAGGCTGGTTATACTTTAGATCTAGATGAAGATAGGGGGGGGTGGAGGGCATTTGGGATAGGATTACGTCGATACCAAAGGGGGCGAGGGGGAGATCTGGGTTATCGATGAGGGTGGTAGGTACAGTGCTCGGTAAGTATTGATGTACTTAGGTTAGGTTCGGTATGTTCCATAGGTCTGGCATGTAGATAGATAGGTAGGTAGGTAGGTAGGTAGATTAGGTAGATAGGTAGATAAAAAGATAGATTGTACGGGCTCCATTTGAGGATTAGAGGTAAGTAAATTGGGATTATGGGTTAGGGTAGGGTAGGGTAGGGTAGGGTAGTGTTTGCTGGTGAGTGGGCGATGTGGTTTTTATTATGATTAGCTTTAGCTTTATGTGTAGAGTGCGTGGTAGATAGATAAGTTATATTTTCCTTTACCCCCTTCTGTCTTTATCACCGGACTGTCATCTATAGGTAGGTAGGTATTCATACCCTGAGTCTTTCATTCGTCTGGATTATTATTTACTACTACTGCTGCTGCTATACGTGGGTAGGTAGCTAGGTAGGCAACTATGTTAATTAATATAGAGGTAGGTTAGGTATATATGTGTGTGTATTCCAGGTTATGTGGTATCCCCAGATTAGGTTGGTCTACTCTATGTACATCAAATACATACATACACACATACCTCATATATGTATTTCTACACTACGCTACCTACTTACCTACTTACTTACTTATCTCCTGCTAGGTTAGTATAGTATAGTACCTACTAAGCTAAGCTAAGCTCCTCGACAATCCGTAGTAATACCAATCCAATCCAGTCCAACCCAGTCCCAGTCCCGGTCTCTATACATGTATTTTCTTGACCTTCATGATACCATATCGCTATAATTCCCCCTCCCCCCCTTTTTTTCTTTCCCCTCTCCTCCTCTCCTCCTCTCCAACATCCCCCCTCCTCTCCCATCCTACTGTATAACAAACGATGCATCACCTACACACACACCCTTCCACGCTCCATTTCCTTCGACTAACCTACCTACCTACCTACCTATTTCCCCCTAAGCCTCCAAGACTCCTTCGCCCGTCGTCCAGAGTCCAGAGTCCCGTTCTAAGTTTCCTATCCACACCAGCTAGCTAGTTCCAAGTTCTCCTGTTAGGTTAGGTTAGGTTAGGTCAACTGACCTCTCAGTCCTTCCCTGTCAGGATGCTTGCGCATTGATTCTACGAAAAGTACCTACTAACCTACTTTCAAAAGACCGGACTCTGCACTTCCTTCCTCATCATGCAGATACGCACACGTGATGGAACCCCCTCAAAGCAACATCAAACTCCCTTAGAAAAATGGACTATAATAGCAAATAGGGGGAAGGGGAAATAAATAGCAGACCTATCATTCCGAAAACCAAAACAAGTTTAGAAAACTCTCTCATCACTGTTTTAAGATTTTATTTTCTCTTTGTACAGAGAATGACGCGTGACTGGAAAAAATTCCAATCACACATAATTTTCTCTGGAAAATAAGTAGATACCCCGAAGTCCTAATCCCAAGCTTCAAGCCCACGCCTTATTCGCCATTTCCCTCATCCCCATTCTCTTTTCCCCGTCTTCCGTCGTTCTTCCTCCCCGAGCACCGGCCAGAGCAATGACACGGTTGGCTCCGCGGGCTGATTGGGGGCATCGTGGTATCTTGTCTACTCGACATATTCCCGTCTTGTGTATTGCCTCCATGACATCTGACCTCTCCCCTCGTCCTAAAAAGAATAAGAACCAGGGGTTTTGTGCTAGTAATGAAAACCCAAAAAGTGATATCAAGATCATCCAATCGTGCATTTGATTCCACCCTTCCCTCCAACATTTCCTTCGCCTGTTTTACCCAAAAACGAAAACGACAAGATGCGTTAAAAAAAATACAATGATTCCATCCCCTTCACGCCGATTCGATTGCTTTTGTTTGGGGTTTACTCAAGAAACGAACAAAAAGATGCAATCCACAGGTTGTATAAAACCGAACAAAAAAGAGCTGCAGCTCCATGTTTGGTTTACCGGTTCCTCTCGACCACACTCGATCCTTCCCATAATAACGCCCTTTCGATGCGTGAAGATCGACAAGAATAAAAAAATGCTAGGTTGTAAAAAATATCTGCGCATAGTAGCAGAGGGGGGAACCGGAAAACAGAAAAAACGTTGATGTGTACTGGTGACCGTTTCGGCGAGCGGCAGACTTAAAAGAGATACATAACCCAAAATAGATGTATAGAAAGGAGCGTCGCGAAATGAGAATTTCCGGTCGATTCGATAGGAGTCACGGGGCGAGTAACATCAGGTTTGCGTGGGACGTTTCCAGCCGTGGAAAGTTCATGTTCGCTGGGAAACCTTCCACTTCTTGCGCTCTTTCTTGGGCTTCTCGGCAACGCCACCGGGGCCAGACATGAACATGCCAGCCTGGGATATACTACTATCCCGCGCACTAGCACCGACGAGATTGCCCTGGGTATTGACGGCCACGGTACTCGGGAGACCTTTGCCGAGCTCGTACAGGCGATCCTTCTTCTTGAGGTATCTGCGCCGCCAGATACACGCGCCGACCCAGATGCCGACAATCCCCACAACGACGATAACAATCATTATGACCCATTTCCAGTGCGTCGAGAGCCTACAAGTCACAGAGAAGATGGGTAAGCAGGGGTTCCTTAGAAGGGAATGCTAAACGCATGTGTTTAAGCATATGTATATGCATGCTTGTGATGCTTACCAGTCTCCACCACCATCATCGCTCCCCGAACTGCCACTCGAACCCGTGCCTGTGGAGGAAGAACCCGAGGATGTGGCAGTGGCCTGCTCACTGCAGAAACTGGTGAACCAACTCTGGATGCCGGAAAGGCCGCTCGCATCTCCCGGACAGGCGCCGTCGCACACGCCAGAGGTACCTGTCTGGAAGGGCTGGAGGGAATCGTAGGCGCAGAAACAGGAATCATAGGTACTCGCATCGGCGGTGGGGGCAGCAGGAGGCACGCAGGCGCCGTTCGCGTCGAACAAGGGACCGCATTGGGCGGCGCACGAGGGTAGCGACGCAAACGGTACTACCGTTGTTACGGGTAGGGCTGGTGACGGTCATGTTAGTCGTTGGTTGGCGAGCCATCGAATGGGCCCTCCCCGATGAGCAGATGGATGATTGGTATACACATATAGAGGTATGTACATGGGTGTAGATTGTAGATATGTATGAGTGAGTGCGTTGGTTAGTTGTACTTACCCATGGTGAGGTTTGGTTAGGGAGAAGGACAAGAATGAATAATGTTGAACAACAACCCACGCAGGATGGGTATCACAGCCAGCGGATGGTGATTGACGGTTATGGTGATTACGCTGACAGCGGGTAAAAAAGTGATCGCTGGTTGCCACAATTGACTGAATATGTCCTCTTCTTTTTTTCTTTTCCTTTTTTCGTCTATTTTCCTTTCCTTTCCTCTCCCTCTCTTTTTTTTAATTCTTTTTTTTTCTCTTTTCTTTTTCAATATCACTGCTCTCCCCGGATCGACTTTGCCGGGTTACCAACCAATGCGAAGAGGAATGTCGAGATGGTGGGATGGGGATTTGGTTTGGGATTTGGAAATTAATCAGGGGATTTCGGAGGGTGGTGGGTGTGCTGGTTGCAGAAAATGCGAGGCAAAACGATCGGATACACGGCCTTGGCTATCTTGTCCAGCTCTGATTTAAATCGTGGGCATTATTACGTATCCAGTTGACAAATCCGGGAGATCTGAGCGTTAAGTGGTATATGATGATCCTGTCTTGTCTGATGCCGGTGCCAAACGAATGTGGGTTGCTCCCGTTCCCTTTTTCTTTTTCTTTTCTTTTTTTCTCTTTCCCTTTTTCGTGATGGTCGAAGACTATGAGACGGAAGTTTAGGAGTACCTAACTCTCGTATGGGGAGGGGGGAGGTAGAAAGCAAAAAAAGAAGAAGGGGGATGGAAGAAATTGGAGAATGAGGAAAAAAACAAGGAGAGGGAGAGAGAGAGAAGTTTCAATGATTCTATGGTGATGGATTTGAACCTGTGACCTGGATTGTCGGGCAAGGCGGGCGACCATTCAGATAAGGTTAGAAGGCGCAGCAGCAGCAAATCTAGTTTAGCGAAATCGAATAGGTAGCTGACCTGACCTGACCTGGCTGCCTATAGGTAGGTAACTTAAACTACCTACTACCTACCTACATACATACATACATGAATACGAAGGTCGCGGCCAAAAATCTGGAGCGGCAGTACGCATGCACCTTTTTGCCAAGCTTGTCAAGCTTCTGATACAGCTGTCGCGCAGCTGTAAATAGCTTACTCACTATAAGATTTAGTGGTTATAGTAAGTAATAAGCGCTATTGCTTAACTGAGTTTAGCGCATTTAGTGTAAAAATATAGTACTATAAACAGAAGTATATTAAATTAGACGAAATACAGCTGCGTAACAGCTGTACCAGAAGCCCGGCAAGCTTGGCAAAAAGGGCCATGCGTACTACCCGCTCCAGATTTTTGGCCGCGACCTTCGTAAATCACGGATGATTCCATCCATCCATCCATCTACCTAACCTACCAAGGGTGGGTATGTGGGCCCGATTGAATGGGGTTGTTACACTACATTCACGCTAGGTTACTTGAAGAGTTAGAGACTTAGCTAGGTTAGTGTATGTACCTACGCATAGTTCTTCTACCTAGCAGGAACTTGTTCCCCTCGGCCAAGGATTGTGGCCAAGATTGGTACTCGGCTTGTCTCGTCTCGCCCGTATTGACCTCTTTAGCGCTTGCCAGCTTGCTTGGTTGGTCACCGGCTATTGGATGCCTCTGGCTGACCGGCACAGAATCGACCAGTGGTATTTTTGTTTTTCTTTTCCTTCTTTCCCTTCTTTCCCTTCCCTCTTCCGACTTCTCAACTTGAGGGAATTGGCAGAAATCCATACTTGTTAGTACCTACATACCCAGTTACTAGAGAATGGTGGGGGGGAAATGGGGGGATGGGTCAGTCTCAGCCAACCCGCCGGTGAAGCCCGTTCTAGATGCCAATCTTCCTTTTTCTTTTTTGCTCTTCTCCATGGTTATAACATACACAAACGTGAAATATGCACATGTCTCTCGATCCACACTATAAACATACCACAACACAGTTACTTACATCATGTTGATGTAGCCATTCGTTTAGATTTTATTTAATTACAGCTTCATTGAACACTTCCGCAATTAGGTACATACCTACTACATACATACCTACAGCAAGTGGGTAGGTAATTCCTATGGAATCAATCCTTGGTATTTGGCTTACACGATACGGATTACCTATCAGGGGACTTACCTACCTGGGTAATAAGTGCAGACGCCAAGAAAATAAAGGGAAAAAAGCGAAAGCGAATAAGCAAAAAGAGAAGACGGAGCTCGGATATCGGCTTCGTTTGTACACATTAATGGTCACCTGTAGCAGTCGTAGGTATGTGCCTAGTGCTAGGTAGGTTAAGGTAGTAGGTATGTCAAAGAGCGTGTGTAAGTGTGGTTCCATATTCCCAAGCCCCCCCAAGACGCCCCCAAGAGGGCCCGTGGAATGTGTGCATGCATCGTTTGGGCGTTGTTAGACGTAATGCATAATCTCCCAGCGCTCGTATCGTGTCGTATTCCATATTTGTATTTTTTAGGACAAGTCCAATATACCCACTTCCCGTTTTGGAACGTACACCAGAGGATGACAAAGAATAGGAACGAAAAGAACGAAAGGAAGAATCCAAAGAAGAAATATTGATATTAGCAATTGCTAGGTAGGTAGGTTTGCATGGTGTGTATGTGATGTCTACAGCCACCTAGCCTAAGTGCTTACTACCTAGTAGGCAGTCTAGGGATTACCTAGGTCCCCCTCCCCTGGGTTATGTACTCACCTTGGTACTTACCTACTTACATATTTCTTCGGGTTAGACTCGACAAGAAAAAAGAAGAAGTAAAAAAAACTTGGTATCAGCCAAATAACTTTACACAGAGTCCTTCCGCGTGTCCGTCCGAACCTTGATTGAGACAGCCTTTTTACTGCAGGGTCTAGCGCGAGTCCTTATAATAATATCAGCACCTCTCCTGCCTCTCAGGTATATTAATGAGGATGATGCCGCTAAACTTACCAAGCAACCTATCAATTCATTCTTTTTCTCCTTGGTTAGATTCCTCGTAGGTAGAACGACCCCCGCGAACCTCAAAAATAAAACAACCAAAAACAAAAATAAATAAGTTAGGTAGCATGGGATAAAAGGGGGAAAACTGGTATCTCCTTCAAGGAATGTGACCTTGCTTCCTCATATTTTAAAGTATTGCTGTTGTATTGTTGGATTTGTAGATTTGCCCGTTCCTGGATGGATGCACGGGTGGATCGGATTTCTTAAAATACAACGCCCGCTTACCAAGCGTAGCCACAGCCCCGACAGGCAGGTAGGTGTGGATAAATCGTCCGCCCCTGGGGCATTGGATCCCTGCCGAACTCCCCCAACCACTAGCCACATCTACATCTACATCTAACCTGGCGCCCTAGCCACGATGGATCCATCTCACGAACCCTCCCGACGAATAGGTACATACCTAACCTTAACCTACATATAGTGTACTAATCTGGTCATGTGAGCATTGCGATAGTGATACCTCCCGCTCACTATTCACGATGGCTGCTTTTTAGGATTTCGGGTTCACTAGGTACATACCATATTCAATATACCTAGACACCTACCGGCAAAAGACCAGACTACCAAAATACCAAAGTTGTTGGTTCCTATATTACTATGGCTCCTCTGTCCCCTTACAATACCTATATCCTCCTTTCTCTCCCATACGATAAGCAATAGGTAAGGTGTGTTTTAGGGCATCGAAAAAAGGAATAGTCCGTCACTGTGGGGTGTGTCTATAAGGAGAACATATACCAGCTCATGGTGAATTAAAGAGCATGATGATACCAGGTCATCGGCCCCTTTCATCGTGCTTACACAGCACTCTCTTACACCCGCAACAGTAAACTGATATATAGACATGTTGTGCTGGAATCACACAAGAGTTTGCGCATGTTCGCCGTTCTTCCAGATTGTACTGCGTACCCAAGCTTACTGCAGCGGTTCCGTGGCTCTCCCCTCTCCTCCTCGCTTGTCATACGAAAGTGCTGTGAGAAACGGCAGTATTTAAACTGATGTTAAAAGAAAAATTAAGAGTTTATTTAAGAGTGAGATATACACATTGCCTAGTATCGACACGATGCCCTGGTTTCTGTCCTGGTACCCGGGAGCTAGGCTTTCCTTTGCATGCCCGTACGGAATACCTGATTATGGAGCTAATCACAACACATTGGGTATTTGTTAAGTCGGGGGGGTTGTCCATCTATAAAGAGGCAGTATAGCCGTGACTGACTCAATATTACACTACCAGAGAGACTGTCTCCGAAGATTGTAATTGTGAGTATGAACCGTTACTGCAGATACATGTGTAAACTGCAAAATCACGAAAGTGTCACCTGGGTTTGTAAGAAACGGGACATCTGGCATAGACCGGGTTCTTGATCGTCCGCCTGACCCAGGGAGTTGCCCATGGCTCTTCTGGATAAAACGTAGTTTCAATAAAAAAACCCTTTTCGGTCTTCTTTTGGTAGCTAAGAGATAGTCGTTGTTGGAGTGAATCAGGGTGATATGGGATAATAGTATATAAGCGATTTCAAAATAATTCCCACAAAGGTCCTCTCGAGGTTGTTATTGGGAAGTTGATAAAGTCTGGCCAAAGAGGGTATTATAAACACTGGATAGCTCACGCAGAAATGTGTATATATTATAATGTTAACCTGTGTACAGAGCCGGTGCTGGTAATACTAGATATGGTGTTGCGTAGGTACTGTGTAATACGCAGTTGGTCATGAGTAACGCTCTAGAGACACATAAATAAACGTTCAATATCGCTAGTGATGGGTAGGGTCTAGCTTGACATGCGCGTTACTCAGTTATCGTGGGTTGACAAGTCGGCAAGGCGCCCATGAGCATGACGGACGCGGCGATAACGTAGGATATACTTCCTATAAAGCAATAGAGAGAGAGAAAAAGGATCGGACGGCCTCGACATCGTGGGTTCTTTTCCAACCCGAAAGACACCCAAATTTGTAGAAATATTTCAAGCCTTCCACTCTACGATATCAGATACGATGTAAGGAGGGAGGGATTGCGGTTTTGTTTTCCATTTCGTATCTCTCATCACTATGAACTAAACATAACATGACATAATACTTTTTTTTGAACAAAGCACCCTCGTCCTCTGTTTATTCTTTCTTCTCAAACGTTGTTTGGGTAAGCGACACCTCATACAAATCAGCTTGTTGTTCGGCTGTGGAAACTCCCAGGTTGATCGCCTCCTTCGCCGTGAATGTGCCGTACATGTCTACCTCGTCGAACTCGCCGAGGCCCTCAGGGGGGAATATCTTGTTCAGGAGAAAGAAGATGACCGCGCTTGTGAAGAACCCTTTACATGCATTGTTAATAGAATCCCACGTGGGACCGATATGAGAGGAGCTTAAATACTGACCCATCAAGAATGCCATGTAGTATAATTCGAACAGCGCTCTCGGCGCATCCGTGTCGCCCTGGACCGTCACGACCAGGCCGCCGATGGTCGGAATCCACCCGCAGACCCACGCCGGGATCGCCCGCCAGTTCATGCCGTTCCAGTACCAGTACGACGAGCCCTCCTTGCGGTACAGGTGGCTGAGGCGGATCTTGCGCCGGCGCAGGAGGTAGAAGTCGGTCGCCATGAGGCCGATGATGGGCGAGAGGAAGACGGAGAACGAGCTGAGGACCTGGATGAAGCTGGTGGCGCGGTTGACGAGCTGCCACGGCTGCACGACCCAGGCGGCCACGAAGGTGATGATGGCGCCCCGCCGGATGTTGACGTAGTGCGGCCACAGGCCGGCGAGGTCGATGCCGCCGGCGACGGCGTTGCCGCAGATGTTCTCGAACATGCTGGTGAGGCCGAAGCCGAGGGCGAGGAAGAAGACGCCGGCGCGCGCGGCCGAGGACCCCGCCCCGCCGTCCATCATGACCATGAGCAGGTCCGGCGGGTTCCAGAACACGGTGCCGTAGATCTTCTGCGCCGCGCTGGTCGTCACCAGCCCGACGAGCGCCACCAGCGTGCCCGTCACCCACCCCGAGAGCACCGTGCCCACCACGTACGACCGCCACCCCCGCGCGTACCGCGAGAAGTCCGACCCGTTCGTGATCCCCGCCGCGATGCCGCCCATCAGCTGGTTGATCCCCGCCATGATCAGCCAGGACGAGTTCCAGCGCGAGCCCTCGGGGATGGCGACGCCCGTGTTCAGGAGGGGGCCGACGCCGCGGGCGGTGGCCAGGGCCCAGACCATCATGGAGAACATACCGAGGCCGCAGTAGACGGACGTGAACATGAAGGGGACCTTGAACTTCTCGGGGGGGATCCACAGCAGCGGGGTGGAGAGGGCCCAGAAGATGACGAAGCCGACGAACTGGTCGCCGGTGGCGGGGAAGCTGGCGGGCAGGAAGTTGGGCATCCGGGCGAAGGAGGGCCAGATGGCGGTCACGCACACGGCCGCCAGCCGGCCCCCGTTCCAGCACTGCACCGCGTTCCAGATGAAGTTGAGCAGGATGCGCTGCAGCAGCGGGATGTAGCTCGCCCGCAGCCCCCACGTGTACCGGTTCTGCACCGTGAACCCCACGTGCCACTGGATCCCGCACCACGCGATCAGCGTCGAGAAGGAGACGATGAGCGCGCGCCCGATCACGATGATCATCATCGCCTGACCGACCGACAGACCTTGGGCTGTAAATCAAGGCGAAAGGAAAAAAAAGAGGGACATGTGTTAGCTGAGAAAACAGTCATGGGTAGGCGGAGAAGCGCGCTGGTTTATAAAAAGGGGCTGGATGTCGTACTTAGGAACGTGCTGGGAGTTTGCCAATTACTTATGTTCAGCGACGACAAGGTCCAGAAACCAAAGTAATGGAACCATCCTGGTGTTTTTAAAAATCATGTTAGAAAAGTTTCTTCTCATTTGTGTGGCATCGTATTGTATGTATGTATGTAGGTAGGTAGATATGCAATGTTTTTTTTCGTGTGTAGTATAATAGCGCCCACTATCATCACCACTCTTCTTACCTACCCCAAGTTCTCCGCTGCGGCGGCAGCGGGATCAGATCTCGATTACTCCAGTGGTCTGTCTGCTCGTGCTGGGTCTCATCGCCGTGCAGGCGGGCCTTCTCCCTGAGGCCCTCGAAACGCGCTCGTAAGCCCATCGTCGTTGTAGTCGTTACTTGGGGTCCTCGTCGTCGTGGCAGGCGGCGACAGATTCCAATGGGGTGGTGGGATGAGGAGGGAGGCCCCGAGGGCTTCCTCAGCTCGCGTTGACCCGTACCATCGCGTTACATATACCCACGAGTCGGGCTACCAAGAAAGACTGTGATGCAACCTGCCATAAATTCGCCCCCCCCCCCCAGCCCAGCAGCAGCATATGTAAATCCAAGGTTGGTCGATAGATGGTGGTGTGAGCGGTGATAGGCCGACCGCACTATTGTCTGTGATAAAAGCAAAGCCAGGGTAGCGATAGAAATCCTTGGCAAGATAGATATCCGTCGGTGTCTGTCTGTCTTTTCCCCTCCTTTATCTTCTCCTCGTTCTTGTTCTCGTCGTCTTCCCACCCCCCCCCTAACCCCTGAGACAACGCTTACCACATAGGACTATACCTTTCACAGCTAGTTCCGTTTCTACACTGGCGTGGGCGATCATGTTACATAGGTATACGCCCGAGACCCATTGCTAGGGTCGCCGCCAAGCCATTTTATCTGATCCGGGGGAGGGCCGCCTGATAAGCCTTGGTTCAGCGAATCGTCTTCGGCACACGCGTGTTATCACCGAGGCGGCCGCGGGGTTTCTACCTACTTGTAGTGTTCGGCTTCGCGGTATATCCCTTGGCGGCCGAGAACGAAGTGGGGGTGGCTTTTGGACGAGCTTGCTCAGGTAGGTTACCTACCTAGCTTTCAGGTATTGTGTTTAGAATATATGTTACGTTAGGGTAATGCGACCTGGGAGGACCCCCTCCTCTTCCACTTCACAAGAGAAGAAAGAAGTTGGTTGGACTTTGGAACCCCCTCGCCCTCCCTCCCCCCCCTTTTTTTTTCTTGGTTTGTTGCTCAGAAGTTCAGGATCGGGACAAACTAAGATGGGCTCTATTTCTGTGGTCAAGTCATTGCGCATCGGCGTCGACGTGGGCGGTACCAACACCGATGGCGTGATCCTCGACCCGGCGCGGGCGTCCGAGCCGGACAAGGGCATCGTCGCCTGGCACAAAGCGCCCACCACCACCAACCCCAGCCTTGGCATCAACGATGCGATCACGACCATGTTCAAGACGGCGAATGTCAGCCCGGACCAGGTAGCCAGTGTCACCATCGGCACTACGCACTTCGTGAACGCGGTCGTGGAGCGTGATGCCGCGCGCTTGTCCAAAGTCGCAGTCCTGCGCCTATGCGGCCCGTTCTCCAAACACGCGCCGCCCTGCGTCGATTGGCCCGACGACATGCGAGACCTGATCCTCGGCTACTACGCCCTCCTCAAGGGCGGCCTCGAGATCGACGGCTTCCTCATCTCGGACATCGACGAGAGCGAGATCCGCGCGCAGTGCGCCATCATCCGGGAAAAGGGCATCAAGAGCGTCGTCGTCAACGGCGTGTTCAGCCCCATCGACACGGTCGAGCGCCAGGAGGAGCGCGCCGCGGATATCGTCCGCGCGGAGATCCCGGGCGTCGACGTGGTGTGCTCGCGCGGGGTCGCCAGCCTGGGCTACCTCGAGCGGGAGAACGCGTCCATCCTGAACGCCTCGATCCTGGCGTTTGCGCGCAAGACGATACGCTCGTTCCAGGAGCCCATCAAGCAGCTGGGGCTGCACTGCCCCGTGTTCATCACGCAGAACGACGGCACCATCCTCTCGGGCGACATGGCTGCTCAGTTCCCCATCCGGACCTTCTCCAGTGGCCCGACAAACAGCATGAGAGGCGCCGCTTTCTTAGTGGATCAGCTGGACGAGGCCATGATGGTGGTGGACATCGGCGGCACGACAACCGATGTTGGTCTGCTGCTGGCAAACGGGTTCCCGCGCCAGCAGGCCGCCTACAGCGACCTGGCGGGCGTGAGGATGAACTTCTCCTGCCCGGATATCAAGTCCATCGGCCTCGGAGGCGGCTCCATAGTCCGCGACGGCGAGACGTTGACCGTGGGGCCCGATAGCGTCGGGTATAAAATCACCAAGGAAGCCGTAGTCTTTGGCGGCGAAGTACTGACCACCACGGACTGCACGGTGCTAGCAGACCCGAAGCTCGAGATCGGCGACAGAAAGCTGGTGGAGGGAAAACTGAGCGAGGAAAGCATCGCCAAGTTCAAGGCTGTGGTGAGACATAAGATCGAGAAGGTCATCGACACGATGAAGACCTCCCCCGAGGACATACCCGTCTTGCTCGTAGGCGGCGGCGCCGTAATTGCCCCCGACGAGCTCAAGGGAGCCAGCAAGGTGCTGAAGCCGAAGTGGTCGGGAGTCGCCAACGCTATCGGCGCTGCCATCGCGCGGGTGAGCGCCGTCATCGACACGGTGAAGTCCACCGAGACGCGAACCACGCAGCAGCTGCTCGACGAAATATGCCGCGAGGCGATCGAGAAGACCGTGGCGGAAGGGGCGCTTCGATCGACCGTGAAGATCGCCGAGATGGACACGCTGCCATTGCCGGTAAGTACTTATACCTAACCTAAGCCCCTGTGGATCCCCGTCGATGGAGGAGAGGTCGGGGGAGGGGGGAGGGAGGGGTTGTTAAGGGGTAAGGGGTAAGGGGTAAAGGATCTGTCTAACCGGAAATTATTACTTCTAGTACATCGCGAACAAGTCCCGCTTCACGGTGCGCGCGGCGGGCGACTTCGACTACTCCCGCACCGACCTCGCCAGGGTGCCGACCCCGGCGTCGGCCTCCGGAGAGGAGGAGGAGGTCGGCGGGGTGCAGATGGACGAGTACGAGAAATCGGGGCTCAAGACCAAGGACGAGTCCCGGCCGGCGCCCAAGGAGGAGCTGGACATCGACGCGTACCGGCCCCGGGTGCGCAACCGGGTGTGGTACATCAGCGAGACGGACCTGTACTGGATCACGACGGGGTGCTACATCCTGGGCACGGGCGGGGGCGGCAGCCCGTACTCGTCGTTCGTGCGGCTGCGCTCGATGCTGCGGGCCGGGGCGGTGATCCGGGTGGTCAGCCCGGACGACCTGGCCGACGACGCGGCGGTGGGGTGCGGCGGCGGCGTGGGGTCGCCGACGGTGGGCATCGAGAAGCTGGCGGGCGACGAGATGATGCACGCGCAGGAGGAGCTGTACAAGATGCTGCCCGGGCGGCGGCGCGCCACGCACATGATCTCGGTCGAGGTCGGCGGCAACAACGGGCTGCAAAGCATGATCCTCGGCGCCAGCACCAACATGGACCTGCCGGCCGTGGACGGCGACTGGATGGGCCGCGCGTACCCGACCAAGTGGCAGACCACGCCCGTGGTCTTCAACGAGCGCTCGCCCATCTGGTGCCCCATCGCCATGTCCGACGGCAACGGCAACGTCGTGGTCATGCCGAGCGCCACGTCGGACCTGCAGGTCGAGCGCGTGCTGCGCGCCGCGCTCAGCATGATGGGCTCGCACACGGGCGCCGCCGAGGCCCCCATCTCGGGCGCCGAGTGCCGCCGCTGGGTCGTCGAGCACACGCTCTCGCAGTCGTGGCGCATCGGCCGCGCCGTCGCCCGCGCCCGCCGCGACAACCGCGTCGACGGCGTCGCCGAGACCATCCTGGCCGAGTGCGGCGGGCCCGACGCCGGCCGCGTGCTGTGGAAGGGCAAGATCGTCGGCGTCGAGCGCACCCTGCGCATGGGGCACGTGTACGGCGAGTGCATCGTCGAGGGCGCTGACGTGGTCGACGACGACGACAACGCCGCTCCCTCCTCCTCCTCCTCCTCCCCTCAACAGCAGCAGTTCAGCGGCCTCATCAAGATCCCCTTCAAGAACGAGAATATCGCCGCTATCCGCGTCACGCGCGAGCTGGCGGGCGACGGCAAGGTGGTGGAGAAGGAGGGTGAGGTCTTGGGCCTGGTGCCCGATCTGATCAGCGTGATCGACGCGCAGAACGGCGAGGCCATAGGGACCCCCGAGTACCGGTACGGCTTGCTGGTCATCGTGCTGGGCATCGCGGCGAGCGACCGCTGGACCTCGCCGCGAGGCATCGAGATAGGGGGGCCCAAGGGCTTCGGCATGGATCACCTCACGTACAAGCCTCTGGGTAAGTTCGTCAAGCCGAAGAGCGTCATAGACGAGTTCGATGTGAAGGAGTGATGGGGAGCGTGTAGGTATATATCGTTGCAGCGTGAGTGAGTATAGATACATATAGGTAGCCGGTTGCTCACATATAATCACTGGCCGCGTATAGACTATCCTAGGTTAGGCACATCACCGTGGAATTCGAATAGAAACCATGCATAGAAATTATGATGGCACTTATACTGATTTGTGGTGTTCAACCACGATGCAGTGTTTGGGAGACTATTACATTGTCCGATACATTCAGTTATATAGAGACAATCTACTTCAACATCCTCCCCCTGTGAACCCCTTATTACCACCCTGTTAGTAATACGGAAAGATAGGGGTAGCAGCCCCAGAATCATCGTAGTTTGTAATGTTAAGAACGCTATGGTTCACTGACCGAAGTGATATATATACCAAGTTACGTGTGTCTGCATATTTTGGCATCACTGCCAACTTCTCCCTGTAAGGAGGAAACAACATACTTTTTAATCGTCATCGAGCCAGATCGAGGGTATAATCTCGGAACACAGAGCGCCATGGGTATATGGCGATCTGGGCATAATACAGGATACAAACCGTCTAAATGACAGTGCGAGATCTAGCCATGTATAGGTGGCTCGATTTTGACCGACATTAGTTTACTTTCAGCTCTTCGCCCGTTCCCGAACCAGCTGATATCGAACTTATAGGCCTGCCATGCTAGGTACTGACAGATTCCTGAGTTAGGAATACCTTCGAAAGCTGGAAACAGATATTCTGTAAGGATACACGGCCTGTAGCACACATACTGGTCGCCACAGCTAGGTGGCGCATTTATTTTCTAGTGGATGCCGAACGGAAAAGTACCGCAGAAATCTATCACAGGTCATTGTACGCGATGCATGTTTTAGGGAGGCCCCTATCCGCCACAGCCCAGGCCCAAGCCCGACCAGCCTCCCCCGTATATAAACTAGCGGCGTCAGCGTCGCGGTGGGCATTCTCCGCCCTCTTCTCCAACGCCTCGCTGTCCATGAACGACAGGAAGTGCGCAAAGTGCCGATCATCATCCAGTGCCAGGGCGTTGCCGGCAATGCCATGGCACAGGCACGGCTCCTTCGTTAGCAAGCCTCGCTCCCAAATATTCGATTGTGCATCTGAGACCGCCTTTTGGATTTTGTCATGCAGGGTCGGGAAGTAGGGCAATAATGAACGGAGAGAGATGACGAATCCGGGACCGCCATGGCAGAATTGTATCAGTCGGTCTGACCGGGGAGGAACAGACGAGAAAAAGTTGCCACTTTCAAACTGCTGCTCGAGGGCGGAGGAGAGTAGATCTTCGAGTTTTGGCGCAGTGGACGGGTCGGAAAGCACCAGCTGACAGATTATACCGATGGTTCCGTGAGCTGCTCCGAGGTATTGCGTTCCGTGCCAGACCCATGGCTGCGGCAGGGACATGGCTCGATCCACTGTTGCTCTTATGGTCTGATCAAGGAGGGCTACTGAAGCAGTATGGCCATCCTCATCGTACACCTTCCGGCAGAGTCGCAAGTAGTACAGGTATCCAGCCCGTCCGTACAGCCACTCGTTCGATCCGACATCGCTTGGAGAGTTGACTATCGTCGAGTAGGAACAGAGCTTCCTGACGAAGCTAGATTCCCCTAGTATCACAGCCGATACGGCCAGGTGGGCTAGAGTCTCGTCGCTGATGCCACAGTGGTTCGCGCTCGGGGGACGCCTTTTAGCTCGGATGCCGAGGTTGCGGTAGACCTTGGCCCATTCAAACAGAGACTGCTGCTTGAACTCGAGGTCGGGGTAGATTCGAGACAGCTGGAAAAAGAGGTAGGCGACCGAGGTTGGGCCAGTGTAGAGCCCGCCGAAGGACCAGCCAGTCGAGCAGGTTTGGACAGGTGGGTTGTGGGTGTTGATTCGATCGAGGCTTGCGAGCAATTCGCGACGAGCGTCCACGGAGCGCAAAGGCTCGTCTGGGTTGGCGAAGTAGCGGCTTTCGGTCGCCATCAATACGTTGATTCCATAAGTAGGTAGGTAGGTAGGTAGGTATGATAAATTAGGGGAAAGGCGAGATGGGGAAGAACAAGACAAGTGGCAGGAAGTGGTGGTGAATTAGTAGTTAGAAGGAAAAAATAAAGAAAAAGAAGAGAAGACTCATGATGTTTCAATGTTGTGAGAGAGAGAGAGAGAATAGACGCGACTCATGACGATGAGCTGAAGATGGCCCTGACGTCAGGGGGTGGCAATAGCCATCATAAGCCATGCCCTGCCTGTGTGGTGCGTCATTGGTGAAGAGACGGTGAAATCAAGGTGGCTTAGGGAAGGCTTAGGGAAGGAATTCCAAGGACGCTTTCTCACTCACGGAAGTCGCTCCATGCAAACTGCTTCTGGTTTGCTGTACGATACCTAGGAATGGTTTAGTCTAAAGGTTAAGCGTCTAATCCCTCACAGCTACTGGTCATGATTATGTAAGAAGACTCTACTAACCTTTGTCGCGTCCAGGGTAGGGCGAACCTTGAAATGTTTGACAATGGGAAAGGAAAGGGGAGGGAAGGGACAAGGTTGCTTGCTGGATTATGGGAAAGATCGGATACAATTATACTTACTTCTACAGTACAACTGGCAACATTGAAATTGGAGGATGCAACATGAAAGGGGACAGCCTGGAGTGGCCTGGGTAGTGGTATGGATAGATGAGGTCATGATGTCATGTTGTTGTATTATAAATCTATGTCTACTACTTACTAACTACGAATATCTAGCCCTTGCCAACTTGTAACCCGTTAACCTAGTTAGTATGCTAACCTAGGTAGCGCCGACTAGGACAGGTTGCTTCGTTTTGCAACAAAACAGCGCTATATCGCTCGATAGGAGGTGCATAGGGTACATCAATGATTTAAGATCTCATCCCTGAAAGCTATAACTCTCGGATAGCCAAGCAGAGCCTCTTCTACCTATGTACCCCGACCCTGGTAATCCGGGGTAAGCCTTGGTAAGAGCCAATCACAGGCTCCGGAATACACGGGCAGAGCTCTCACACTAGCCAAGCAGGTGCTAGGAATTCCACTTTTAACATGTCCATGGGACGGGACGGGACCCTAACATACCTAATATATGTAGGTACTTCTTACCTAAGGTTACATGATAGATAGATAAGTAGGCAGTAGTGTAAACTTAATTACTGTATTCTCCTACCTACTTGGGTACCTAGGTAGATTCAAAAAAACATGTTCTTAAGCCCTTTACCTACCTATACTTCTCCCTCTCCCTCTCCTTTTCCCTCTCCATTTTCATCTCCATTTTCATCTTCTCCATCACCACCACCACCCTCTCTCATATCGCTCCTTGCAAGCAAAACTTCTCTCAAGTTACCTAGGTTAGGTACTTAGGTAACTAAGGTTAGCTAGTTAAAATATTCCACTTGACCGCCTTCGTTACTGTCCAGTCTTCGAGTGCCTCTTTACCAAGATCCCGACCAAACCCGCTTTGCTTGACGCCCCCGAATGGTGTGTTCGCATTGATAAGGCCCCACGCGTTTATGGTGACCGTACCTGCTTCGATCGCTTCGCTAACCCGGAAAGCTTTGTTGATATCGCTGGTGAAGACCGCGGCCGAGAGACCGTAGGTCGTGTCATTCGCTTTGGCGATGACCTCGTCCTCGGTGTGGAAGCGGGCAATGCTCGCGAGCGGGCCGAATACTTCTTCCTGCATGATGGGCGCCTGCTGGTCCACATCGGCGAAAGCCGTGTTGGCGATAAAGTACCCCGGGCCCGGCAGCATCTCACCGCCGTAGAGCAGCTTCGCCCCCGACTCTTTGCCCTTCTTGACGTACTCCATGATCCTCCCGGCCTGGAGTTGACTGACGATGGACCCCTTTGTCGTCTCGGGGAGGAGTGGGTCACCGTGAACGGCATCACGGCAGCGTGCGGCAAA
Source organism: Biscogniauxia sp. FL1348 (assembly GCA_022544895.1). Classification (NCBI taxonomy): domain Eukaryota; kingdom Fungi; phylum Ascomycota; class Sordariomycetes; order Xylariales; family Xylariaceae; genus Biscogniauxia; species Biscogniauxia sp. FL1348. The sequence goes on along the minus strand of JAJNNV010000073.1, from coordinate 119,476 downwards.
CTGCTCGACAAACTTGTCGTAAATCGAGTCCTGGATGTAGATCCGGCTTCCGGCAATACATAGTTGGCCGTTACCATACATGATGCCGTTGGTTGTCCAGAGGAGGGCATTGTCCCAGTCTGCGTCTGCAAATACGATGCTTGGGCCTTTCCCCCCAAGCTCGAGCGAGACCTTCTTTAGGTTCGTCCGCGCCGACGCGGCCAAAACCTGGCGACCGGCACCGGGGCTACCTGTGAAGGCTATCTTCTTTACGTCGCTGTGCTCAGATAAGGCCTGGCCAGCGACTGTGCCTATACCGGGGATAATATTTATGACTCCTGGTGGGAATCCGGCCTCGAGAACGAGCTGCGCCGTCTTCTGTCCCCACAGCGGCGTCAGCTCCGGGGTCTTTATGATTATCACGTTGCCTGCTGCGATCGCAGGCGCGATCTTCCAAAAGGCAATCAAGAGCGTATTCCACGGCACTATGGCGGCGCAAACACCAATTGGCTCGCGCCGGGTGTAAGCTATGCCTTGGGGGATCGTCATAGAGTCGCCATCGAGTTTGTCCGCCCAGCCTGCGAAGTACCGGAGACAATCTACAGCCTGGGGGATAAAGATACCGGTGGAGTCTTGATAGAGACAACCCCCTTCGAGAGCCTCGAGCGAACCAAGATCTTCTGCGTGTTCTTCGACCAAGTCAGCAAGTTTGAGGAGCAGCCGAGCTCTGACAGTTGGCGATGTGGTCTTCCAACCCTCATATGCCGTTTTGGCTGAGGAGACAGCTCGATCAACATCCTGTTTTTGAGCTGCTGAGACAGTCGCAAGGTGTTTACCCGTGCTGGGGTTCTCCACATCAAGCGTTGTGCCTTCTGTGGAAGCGACCCATTTGTTGTGGATGAAAAGGCCACTCGGGACTAGGTAGGTGTAGTCGGTCAGGAATTCTGGCTTTGACTAGGCTATGAGATACCCGGGTAAAGACCACCTACCTGAGATTTGGCGCCCTCCAATACCAGTTACTGTAATTAAAGTCATGATCTTCTAGAAAAAGACGATGTGTATCCACGAAGAAATAGACTCAAGAAGTTGTCAATCTTGATCTGGTATCACTATCGAGGTATCCTATCAACTCTGCCTAGATCTCACCACATACGTTGTCAGGGGGTCGAAATATTATATGTACTGTTATATATGTACCTTCAAGTCTACAAAAAGTCGAATAGACTAGGTTACTAATTATATAGCACAAGCCTCCGGCTTCCAAGTGTGTATTAATAATCCATAAGCATCCCCCACGCGGTTTATCAGTAAATAAAAGTAACTCAGTTCCTAAAATTCGGGTTCTCGCTAAATAATACCGCATAATCGTAGTCTGTGGTGATTGATGATGGTATGTCTTACACGCCATGCTCATTATCGTCAACGGGCGCACCCATATGACTAACTAAATCCGTACTTACATTACACAGCATACCTAGGTAGTCGCCTATCGGTAAAGCCAATCAATCACATTGCTTCCTCAACCCGCCCCCCTCGGCGGGAACCGGCGGAAGTTCTTCAAAGACAAGAGTCAGTGATGTCTGTGCCCCCGGGAATTTAAAAAAAGGCACATTCACTGGCCGGTCACAGATCATGACCGACCTTGGCTTCTGGGATAGGAAATCTCATAGGTAGGTATATATCCTCTCCATGACGACAGGCCAAGCAGCCGCAGACCGGAGATCCCAGGGATACATCATGAGCGTGGCTTCGAGACATGCGTCTAGATAGGTAAGATATAGAGGTTTATAAAACCGATTAAGTCATGGCTGGCAGTGAAGGTACTTACTAGGACTTGGGAACTACTTGGGGAATTGTGAGTTATATGGAAGATAAGTAATGTGTTCTTTCAGCTCAGAGAGTCTATATGGCGTATTTGCTATTTACATGAAGGATAACTGCTGGTTATTAGAGGACAAAACGAAGAGCCTTAATCGTTGTTGGTCATCACGGTATCACCACAGTCGACGGGGTACGACCGGTATTGCTTATGTGAGATAAAAAACTAGAGGCTTGATCGATATGAAGAGGCACCCTCTGCCAAGTTTAAATTATAGTATTCATTAATATAATTAATTCGGGTATTGGTCGTTGTGGCTTTAAAACCTCTTGTGAAAATACACACAGACCTCCCCCTTTTAACAGAGGGATGAGCCAATGATGAATGGAAGATATCCACCATTCGGAGAACGTCGGCACTTTTTTAGATCACATTACAACAATAATAGTTGAATTAAGCTTGGTAATCTCCGTGGCGTTGATATACCTGCCGTCTTATGTATGCGCTGTCGCGTTCTGGAAGGGAAGCATTCCCTGTTCAATTTAAGGATGGGCCTCTCGTGTAGGTAGATATGTTTTCAGGGGTAAGTCATCTCTTCGACATGAAGCCTTTTGGTTCGAGTTAAACATCCGGGTCTTGATCTATATAAAACTCGCGGACATATTCTAGTTCCCGCACTAGCACCCAGCAAGTGTGGCCTTTGATTCCTTGATAAGGGGTCTCTCGCAGCTTTGATACACACGGTTGTTAGACGGCCACAAGCTATTCAACGAAAGCACAAGCACATATTTCTGTATGACCTGGGTGCAAGTAATATCACTTATTAGACTGTAAAGGCGAGCCCCATCCGTCCATGCATGCTATGGCAATTAGCCCTTATATATGGTAATTGATACCCACATCCCAAAACAATTAACCAACATTCCCTCCCGCTAGGTACGGTTACCTCCTGTCATCACGAACAAGCAGGCTCGCCAGACGGCTTTGACGCCGCGTTCGACGGATTCGTCTGAGCGCACCCAGCGACAAGACCGCCTACCGTGTCGTCGATAGCTGCGTCGTACGCATCGCCGCAGTTCACATAGCTTGAAAACCAGGACTGTAAGCACATCACGAACATGGTCTTTTTTTTGGTGAAATACTGATCTCTACAACCCCTCCCCCCGGAAAAGAAAACCCTCACCTCGCGCCACCGCTGGCATTATTGAAGTACGAGCAGATATCGTGCGAGAAGCAATCCTGCGTATACACGTCACCCAGCGCCGCGCCGCTGCACCCGGCCCCGCAACGGCCGTTACAGGAGTAACTATATGTGTACCGGTGAGCCCTCGTGGTCGTTGGGAAGTTTACTTTAATTAGGTAGGTAGATAGGTAGGTAGTCTGGAGAGAGAAGAAAGAAAAAATAGACATACTCCCCGCCCGCCTCGTTCGTGCCGTAGTTGCTCCCGACGACGCCCGCGAAGCGGCACGTCTGGCCCGCGCTGCTCGTCCATGTCGCCGTGGCTGGGGCGCCGACCGCGAGGCACGCGATGGATCGCTTGTCTAGTGGCGATGATGGGCTGCCCCGGGGTGTGGCGGTTGCAAGGGCGGTGTTGAGATATGGTGCTAGGAGGGGTAGGAGTATGTGGTGAGGAAAAAGCATCGCGAAGAAGAGTGAGATGTGGAGGAGATCCTCGTAAGGGTTTTCCTTGGAAAGGAAATATGGACTTGGAAACGTGCAAGTACGCTGTTTATATTCATCTGGATGTGTCTGTTAGCTTAGGTAGGTATTCGGACCTGCATTCGTAGATACAGTAGCGTACAGGGACTTTGCATGGTACTGTAGATCATGATCCGCTGGAGTTTGGCCTCTCCCCTTACCTACCTATCTATCAACCCCCCTTTCGCCGAGTTTTCTCGCGGGGTTCCATGTTGTGATTCTTGACGTGTGCTTTAGCGTGGTTTTGGCCGTGTCGCCGTAGGAGGGAATCGGGTAGTGTAGGAGCTATCGATGATAGGCATGAAAGGGGGTTTCTCAGGGTAGGTACTGTAAGAGTCTATTTGAATGATTTCAAATCGGCCGAGGTTCCCTGAGATGCGAATCGCGATAGTGATGATGCCCTTGCTGCCAAGCTATGTGGGGGGAGTGGGGAGTGGGTATGTATCCCCTTATGTGCGTAGCTCGAGGAAACGGGAATTGCATCATCTCGCCTTGTCATGGCGATTGACCAGCTGGATCCCACATTTTCATAAGACAATGTAGATACCCTATGAAAAATATAGGTATAGGCCGATATTGTCAATCCAAATTGTATATTTTCCCTGTTTATAATACTACACTAAACTGCCTACCTAGGACACAATATATGTTTAAGACTGAAGCGCCATGATAGCATCAAATTTGGTTTTAGAATCCTAGACCATTCTGGCATATTGAAAGCCTTCCATGGTATTCCCTCTAAGCATATTTCTCTCTTCGTAACTCTATTTCATTAATCGCACTCTAGAGTTTATCTGCCTAGCTACTTAGTTATGGCTTCTCAACACGCCCGCCAAATCTTGACATTGCAGTTCGAGTAGAAATACTATACTTAATTGTGCCTCGGTCCCAACCTAGTATATATACCTGAAAGTGATTGCTCTGTCACCTAGACTAGATAGCTGCTCTGGTGTGAATTGGGATTCTTTGCCTTCTCTTATGGACTTTTCTCGTTTCTTGTTAATAGAGACGTACGTGGCTACCAGGATGAAGGCCGCCACGATACCCACGCTTATAAAGCCAAGCTCTAAAGCATGGCCAAGAATATATCTTGGAGAGTCTTTTTGACGGTAAAAATTCGAAGCCATTGCCCCACCAAGGTTTCCAACACCTATCTGGATAGCCATACCTGCGCTTCGTTTGTAGCTTCCGGCCAAGTTGTTGGATAACCAAGTGACCAGGCCGGGAAACGCAGGGTAGATAGCGCAAGCAGAAATGAACACGCCGCCGTAGACCACTCGTGGATTTGATGAGGAAATACACCTATATCAAGTCAGTGTATGTGAAAACGTCCAAAATAATCAAGACCACGTACATTGCAAACCCCACAAGCATCATAAAGAGGAACCCCACAACGAATGGACTGCGTTTACCCGCACGATCTGAAAGGTAAGCGAAAACAACAGCAAGTATGGCGGCTGTGACATAGATAGGGACTGTCATAAGCTGCGCCGTGCTCGAAGCGTAGCCAAGGTTCCTGATGATGGTGGGCAGGAAGAGGCTGATACCATAGAGCGGGCACACGATCTTCACCGTCGACCATCGTCAGCATCTGGGATCGACGAAAGATATAAATCAAAGGCCCCATTGTACTTACACCCCAGTAGACAAGTATGTTGGTCCATATTTGCCAGTCTTTAAACGCTGCCCAAACATAACTCCACTCAAATGCTTCCGCCTGGGCAACCTGGGCGTGACCAGTCCGACTCCCCTGGACTTGACCCTGATATTTCAGGCGGAAAACTACAAATGCTCGCTCTTCCTCTGTAAGGAAACTCGCCGTTTCGGGGAAATCGTGTAGGACAAAAAAGGCAATGATAGCAACAATGACCTAGACCAGGTATTCAGCGACCTGTTGCCCAAGCTTTCCTGCTCCCTGAAAAGAAACACTCACTGTTGCGATCCCTTCTAGGATGAAAATCCAGCGCCAGCCTTCAAGGTTTCCTACGCCATCCATCTTGGCAATCGCAAATACGAGGAGGCCGCTGAAGGCGCCCGCAATTGAAGCGGCAGAGAAGAACATGGCTTGACGTAGCTGAATTTCATGACGGCAGTACCTTCATAGTGTTAGTTACCAGGCTGAGGTCATTTACACATACAATTACGAGTGTCCCTAGGTAGGTTAGGAAATAGTTGTGTTGGCTAACCACATTGTTAAGTAATACTTCAACGCGATGCTGTTAGTTAGCTTGAGGGTTCACGAAGAAAGCAAGCAAGGCCACCACCTACAGCGCATCCGGGATAAAGCCCTGCCTCGGCGACTCCGAGGAACAGCCTCGCGGCAAGCAAGCCGTGGAAGTCTCGCACAATGCCCATCAGAGTCATAACGGCGCCCCAGGCTACCATGATCAACGGCAGCCACCGACTCGGCCGGAACCGCTTGAGCAGCAGATTGCTCGGGACTTCGAAGGCGGCATACGTGAAGAAGAAGACGGTCAGACACCAGTTATACTGGTCCGCGCTCATCCCGAGGTCCTCCTGCAAGCCCTCGATCTTCGCGTTGCCGATGTTGCCTCGGTCGAGGAACGACAGCAGGTAGAGAATGGCAAGCATGGGGATCAGTCGCATATCCATCTAGATACCCACCCGGCATTAGCTTCCTGTCCGGCGCCTGCGCCTTTAGTAGGGTAGGAGGCCTACTGCTGACCTTTCTCAAGATTTTCTGCTCGTCGAGATGGGCGAAGGACGAGAGCGTGGTGCCGGGTACAGTGACGAGAGCTTCAATCTTTCCGACGTCGCTCTCCGTCCGGATTTTGAGGCTGGCCGCCTGGTTGTCGTCGACCTCGATTACCTCCGGTTTCTCGTGAGGGGTTTCCATCATAGAGGGTGTCGCCTGGAGGGAATTGGGCCTCAGATATAAATTCAACGATACAATAACGTCCCGAACAGTAAGTAGGTAAGGGACTATTATGACCCCTGTAATATGTCTAAGAATCTCTCACTTTGATCGTGTTGATTGTTATTGCTAGCGGAAGGTTGTGCTGACGGACGAGGAAATAATCCAAAGCTGGAAGTATAAAATAATGCTCTTTAATACATTTTACTCTGTGCTTATGGCTCTACACCTCCGCAGTTACAGTGCCGACCTCCTGGATCGTCGAGTGCGGGGAACCCCTGATGTGAGATGATCCAGGTATTTGGGAAACTGGGGATTATACCTTTACCCCCCGCATTCTGTACTACTAGTATCATCTTAATACCGGTCAATATATCTGTAGAGGACTTGATGGACTTCCCCGCAATTCACAGTTTTGCCATCAATGTAGCCGATGAGGAACTTAGAAAGTTGCTTTATTCTTAATATTGTTGGTGTCGTGCGAGGGTTATACAGGGTTCCACGTGACCTCCTATAGGCATATATATATATAGCAACCATGTAAGAAGGATATTTGGTTTCCTTTCTTTTCCTCTGTTCTCTTTCTTTAAAGCCTTTTCCGCTATGCAAGGGACAAAATAATAATAGCCACCTCGAGAAAAGAGCACTAACACCATTGTTAACTAAGACATGATGCTGTCTCGGGAAACTTGACCTCCGAGCTTATCAGAACCTAGGTAGCATCACGACCCTCGATATTCCTAACTGGGCTTCAAATCCATGCGCTTTAAGCCCTATATATTTAAATAATTTATAACTGCTTCCACATAATTGCCATATGAGAGGAAACACTGGCTTTTTTGGCGTTGGGCAGTTAAGTAAGTGTCTGCTGCAGAAACCCCTTTATAACTCTCTATCGTCTTAGAGTGAGAATTTTGTAAATAACTCGTCTTTTGATGCGGACTATTAGCCAGTAAATACCAATACAATACTGCTTTTGTGCCACTGCTTCGCTTTATAGCCCTTTCCAAGTCTATTTGTCTTACTCTTTCTGCAGCGGTCTTTTGACGAGAATACAGTCGTCTGGTTAAATGAAATCATACTTGTAGCATCCGTAGCAGTGCCGGAGTGAAACAATTTCCCTCTCGGTGCACCTTGATCTTAGGAATGTTGTCTGGTACCGCGTGGATCATACAGAATGAACGAGGATCGAGTGTAGAATAATTTACGACACTTCGTTACCATCATTTACTACACCGCTTCAAGCAAATCATCTTCGATGACGTGTTGTATACCAGTTCCTTTACATTAAGGCAGTGCTATTAAAGGTGTACATGCCACTTTCTTGTCCAATATAACATCATATACCAAGCCCTCGGTGGTTACTGTTCCCAACAACTTCGCGAAGACAGCTCATCTCGCGTCAGTTTGTTAACTGGTTCCGTCAAGTAATTCCTCATTCGTAAGCATCATGACGAGACCGACAATATCCTGAGCCGGTCCTGGTCTCTTCGCCCACGGACTTCTCCAGTGTCCACTAACTAAATGGCGTACTGGCGGTAATTAGGTGCTGGATAATTGACACGACAGCCCGTATGACTGCTTTTTGCATCGCTGGAATTTTCGTGGAATTTGGATGCATGCGTAACTCGACCATATGTTCGTTAGTGCTTGACGATATCCAGCCACCCCGTAGGATTTCCATATCGGTAAGGCTCATGTAGGCTGCCGTTCTGCTTGCGTTGCCTAGATCGCCGTTTTCGAATCTAGAGCTAAGACACGAAGCCCACTTGACTTTTCTCCTCAGCAAAGCCTGACTGAAGTAGTGTCTAAAGGGCATGATATAATAACCTATATGCCACGGTGTATATAAACATCTATCCGTTTTCGCGCTACGTCCTCAAGGGACGGATGTATCTGGTAGTTTTGTCATAATAGTAATACTAATCCATTTCCCGCTGTGATGGATGCAGTCTGTCAACTGTGGCTTCACACGGCTTCCCTAACCCGAGACATGCATCGTAGACACCGCCGAGAATTGGACCATTCTAGACTAGAAGGCAGTCCGATGGGGGATTTTGGAAGTAGACAAGAGGTATCGTAGGAGCTGAAGGAAACTGGAACCAAGTCTCAACTTCCACAGGGCTGCTAGGTAGGCCTTTACGATGTGAGTGTTGATCAACGTCTGTCATGTTGTGTAGCTGTCTGTCAATATCTTCAACCGAACCTAGGGACGTGCATGACTTTGATGTATGTATGGACCACACGTTCCACAGAGTCGGGATTTATGTCCAATTGGTGTGGTACGAACCGTGAAGTAATCCGATGAGGCTGAAGGTATAGTCCGGTGCTCCAGTTATCTATATGTATACATTTCGGTTCATCGACGATTGGCACCTCATGGATTTATTTCGTTGAATCAGAGCAACAGTGTCCAATGAAGTCAAGATGAATTGTACTGCCAAGCTAGAAAATAGCATCGGACATCCCCACCTAACAAAAGGAGTACTATTGGTAAAAATAAAAAATAGAAAAATAAAGCGAGCGCGGGGACGGTACGTAGATCGTCGTGCTGCAGATGAAAATTGCTGGGTCTTCGTTAGTACCCCTGTTAATGCGAGCAGGGCCAGAACCACGATACTAGAACCCAGTGACAGACAACACTTGACTGAAAGGCGCAGAGAGAGAGTCCATTTGGATGTACCAGACATATGTACCGTTCTAGGCTAAGTGTGATCCGGTCACGTATGCTACTTTCCTGAAAGACACCTAGGTATATGCATAGGTAATGTGACTGAGACATAACAGTTTCCCCACGAGTAAGTACTATGAATTTATACCCCTGATTACCTGCAAGAGTAAGTGAAGACCACGAGAAGGCCTGCTGTGCCACATATCAAACGTGCATATGGATTATATTACATAGCCACAGATACAACCGTGCTTGAGATAATCCCAAGTGAATTCTTTCATGATCTGCTCCTTCCTACCCTCCGTCGCCACTTGTTATACATACTTATTCCTTATTGCATGCCACTACCTAGGTAGGTAGCTTCCGTCAACATTGCCAAGACACCTGCTCCCTCGCCCAGCTCGCCCTACGGCCCAGAGTTTCCCAAGTCGCGTCACGACGCAGGGAGGAAAGGACGGTACCTAGTCTCCTTACCTGGACCCCAATAAATTCTACATTGAATCTATCCAAAAAGGGAGGGTTTAGTCCTGAGCAGTTTGGATGTGCCTATCTTATGCAGCTAACTTTATGCTGGCGGACACACTTCCGAAGGTTACCACGCATACCATAGGTCAGTTGTCAGAATCCTTCCGGCGCAGTTATTCCCAGAACGCAACCCACCCATCATCCAGGGGTTGGGGTGAAGGCTATCTGGGCAATTTTGAAACAGGGATCGAGGCTACGCATCAATACATAGCTGGAGCCGACTGGCAAATGGGCCGAGACGATTCTGCTATAAGTATTCGACCTACTTATCCCCAATGATTCACTCATTTTTTGGAAATATCTGTATCGCAAGTCACTTAGAAGGCCTTCTCCCATTCATCTAGCCGTCGCTCATGGGTGAACTTTTCACTATGGAGAGCTTCGGCCTCTTCATTCTATATTTAGCGGTCCCAAGCGTTGTCCTCTCCATTCTGCGTCAATTCGTCTCGTGGGGTAGAAATGGCAGCAAATCGGCGAAGAACATACCAGGGCCACGGCAGTTTCCTGTTGTCGGCCGGGTTCACGACCTGGACAGGTTTTGTATGTGGAAAAAGTTCAAAGAATGGGCTGACATATACGGTCCGATTTACCGGACGAGTATGCTTGGGCAACAGTTTATCATAATCTCGGACGAAAACATTGCGAGAGAACTCCTTGTCGAGAGAGGGAACGTCTATGCAGGTCGTCCCCAGATCCGGGCACTCTTCGACCACAAGACTGGGCCAGGCTACGTAGCTCTGATGGACAGACATCGTGAGTCAAGCCCGGACATTGATATGTAAGTGATTCCGCTGACAGCAGATGAAAGAGACATGGAGTTCCCAACGTAAATGGGTGCATTCTGCTATGGCAGAGTTTCACCGCAGTCACTTCTTCGGCGTTATCGAGAATGAAGTCAAAAGGTATCTCGCTATTCTGCTCCTCGACCCGGCCAAATTCCATGCGTATACAAGAGAGCACTGTGGACGCATAATGAGCAGGCTAGCGTGGGATGATGCTACTCAGGGTAAAGAGAATGGCGACAGCGCGGATTGCACTCTGACGCAAATGTCTGTATCCGGGCCAGTTGTCAATACGATAACACCCCTATGGTTCCTACCCTGGGCAGTCAACCCTTGGAAGAAGTTTGAACGAGCACGAGAAGACCGTCAGAGAGCATGGTGGCTCAACTCGTATCAAATTGCCAAGCAGAGATTTCTAAGAGGAGACCTACCCAAGAATACATGGTCTAGCCGCTACTTCACGCAACTGCAGAGCAAAGGCAATGTCACTCTTGAAGAGAACGCCAAAGACGAGGAGTTCGCAAGCTGCATGCTAGGCTTCCAGAACCTCGTGGGAGTAATAACCATCTGTGGCCCGCTCCAATTCTTCCTCATGGCCATGATGCTCCACCCAGAGTGGCAACGGAAGGCCCAGGAGGAAATCGACAGGGTGTGCGGAGATCGAATGCCAACCACGGCGGACTTTGCGGATCTGCCAACCGTGCGAGCATGTCTTAAAGAAACTCTGAGATGGCGATCCGGCGTCCCACTTGGTAAGTGTCTTTCTCCGGTCGATAGTCGCTCTACACTACTGACCCAACCCCACAAGGCGTTCCCCACCAGGCTGAGAAGGATGATGTATACATGGGTGAGACCATTGCCAAGGGCACCATCGTCATGGCTTGTGAATGGTAAGTCCGATGAACTGGGCTCTCTCACTCGATGATGTCAGTGTTGTTGACAGCCGCCACAGGAGCATAAACCGCGTCTCTGAGAGATACCCAGACCCGGAGAACTTCCACCCCGAGCGATACCTAGAGCAAGAGTGGCCGACATTCCAAGAGCCCCTGTCGAGATACCCCAACTTCCGCGAAGGGGTCGGCATGCACACCTTTGGATGGGGCCGTAGAACGTGTCTTGGCCAGCACATCGTCGACGACGAGATGTTCGTCACCGGCGCCGCCGTCCTCTGGGCTTTCAACCTGATCCACAAGTCCTGCCCGAAGACAGGGAAGCCCATCGAGTTCGACTCCGAAGCCACCAATGCCCATGTTATCCTCGAGCCGCTGAACTTCCCCTGTGATTTCAAGCCCCGGAGCGAGGAACGAGCTTCCCAGATCTTATCTGGGTATGGCAAAGCCAGGGCCGAGCTGCGTGTTTGAGTACCGTTGCTATGTTTTAAATAAGTCATGATTGGATAAGCGACGTCGTTATTGTCAAGGACGGATATTAATAAAAAGCGGAATTTGTATTCAAAGGCGGAATTGTTTGAGATTGTCATTGGCCTAGTCCTATATACTTATCTTCCATTCTTTCCATGGAACTCAACTTCATCCTGCAATGCGCCATCAATTGAGAGCAACCTTATGAACGAACATTACCCGGAGTCGAAGCATAACATGATGTGAATCTGTATTCATATCGGTGTGTTATACTCCCTGGATATATAAAGCGAGAGCATGTAATATTCTACTGCTATAAAGGCGTTGACCGCGTCGGTGTTCGGATAGGATAAATATTACACACGTTACCATGTCACCGAGTAGATGAGTATTATATTTTTGAAGCTGAATTATCACCTATACTTCTAACAACGTGTATCAGATCGAGCAGCACGCACTCTAGTCAAGTCAGGTAAGGAACACGCATGGATGTAGAACCGACTACTGCGTGTTCTCCATAAGGGGGAACGAGTTGGCTGGTACATGGCCCTTTCTTCTTCATCAACAACAACAACGTCAACCTGTACAATAATCATAAATAGTAATGGACTCGTGTAACATATTCTCCATTACCATCTGTGGCGTAATGGAGAACGGCGGACGAGCTGTACGGACCTGCAGGGAAAGATGCATGCAGCCCCTCCCCAACGTCCGGTGGGTGTGGTTGTGTTGAACACCGTGCCACGAGGGCAAAATCCGGGGTAGACGAGAACCCTACTTTCCTACCACAGGGCGCCCAGACAGAGACGCTGGTGGTTCCACGGCTTTTCTGCTACCAGAAGTCGTGTCACACTTTGGATCCGCTCCCGGTCGTTACCCAAGTCGTGCAGAGGAGACAAGTGCATTGGCTCGTGGCGTGCGCCCACCCGTCACTGCGGGAACACGGTTGCTGGTTCGTTATGTATCATCGTTCTTTCGCTGTTTCTACGGGGTTCGAGAAACTGAGACGATCGGGATCGATGGGTGTGAGAAAAGGGGCGGGCCCGCGAGTTGGGAAAGACGAAGTTGTTTTATAGATAGATAGGTAGGGTACAGGATGAAATAATCCGGATATACATAGTTCACTATTCCTCTTCAAATAGCGCTACTGCAGGAAGCATGCTACTTACATTCAGCTGAAGCTCCAGGGGCCTATTCCCATAGGCTTCTGAGGGGTGGTCTCCGCCTGCGCTGTCGGGGACGGTAGTTATAGCCGGCGTGATGAACAGCGAGCTCTCGATAATAAGGCTTGGCTTGGGGCTTTTGGGGGGAGGGATCTATCATTTAATATATAAAAAATGCGCGATAGGTGTTTTGGAAGCGGTGTGGTGACTTTTTCCGGGTCGCTGTGCATTTTATCAAATGATGTGATGCTCGCGTTGTAAGGCGTCATCTCCGACTCTGATGGCACACATCAAGTCTTCCACGTGCCAGGTCACACTATTCTAGACCCAGGAGCAGGCTGAAAATTCTAGGCAAATCATTAATAAGATATTGTTACTCAAACTAGTTCTCAAATAGGTGTATCAGGAAGGAGAATAACATTTCGATTTCCCCATTTGATCTTCTTGTACGATCTGCACCCTAGAGGCTTTTTACTTACGACATCTTTCGAAAAGCGTACCTGATCACGACCAATAACAGGAACAAGCTATGGGAACCCCGGATCGGCGAAAAATAGTTATCGATGAGAGGACACAGCTATTAACCCGTCACGCTTCTGATAATGGCTACTCGACTGGAAGCTCGGAATCCTCCTCCGCCAGTTCCCGGTCCTCCGATGACGACTCCACGGATGACTCTCCTATCACCATTGACGAATCCCCTATACAGCATACCGATACAGAGCATGGCCGGCCAAAACTTGATTCCAGTAGCTTTCCAACGACCACATATAGTAACCGTTTCATTGCACGTGTGGTTGTGGCTCTACTGATCGGTAAGTTGACCAAGTGACTGGAGCAAATTTCCTTGACCCCTTACTAAACCAAGGTATCTAGGGGTCTTCGCTTCAAATGTAGACAGCTCGCTTGTCATAGCGACGCACCCGTTAATCGCATCCGAGTTTAACGATCTCGAGAATTCGAGTTGGCTCTTCATCGGCTTCTTATTAGCCGGCACCGCAACCCAGTCACTCGTAAGAGAAGCCAAGTCCTCTTGTCAGCAACCAGAGAAGTAGCCGATTTGTTAATGCCAGCATATGATATAACAGTACGGAAAACTTAGCGACATCTATGGACGTCGATCTCTTTTGATATTCTGCTATGCTCTATTTGCTGTCGGATGGTATGTCCACGAGAACATCCTGAAACATTCCGAAGAAATGGGACGCTGACTTGGCCATAGCGCTTTAATGTAAGAAATATCTAGTGCAAGTATATCGATATCGGTGCCTTCCTGCTGCTAACGTCGATATCTCAAAGTGGAATTGGCCAGACCATGACGCAGGTTATCCTTGGTCGCATCCTGTCTGGTTCGGGGGGCGCGGGAATGACGGCATTGGCAGCTGTGATCGTAACAGGTGAGAATACACAATCTTTCTTAATACTCATACTGTCAAGCTATCAGTTTGCTCATACTCATCCAGATATCGCCCCGCTGAGAGATGTCGCATCATGGCAAAGCTACATAAACGTTGTGGCAACCATCGGCCGAAGCATTGGAGGTCCTCTAGGGGGCCTGCTTGCAGATACGATTGGATGGAGATGGTTGGTGAAAGGATGCTTCCCAAAGGCCATCTTTTATCTACTAGCTGACTTGAAGACTCGACAGGTCTTTCTTCGGCCAGGCGCCGATATTCGTCCTTGCTATGATCATATGTTGGATGATTCTTCCCAACATTGGGCAGACCCGAGGCCGGGACGATGACGATGAACAGCCCGCCGAAAAGCTAGCGAGAATTGACTTCCTCGGCGCATTCTTCCTCGGCACAGGGCTCCTCGCATTATTGCTACCCCTGAAAATAGCCGGCCAGAAGGTGCCGTGGCTCCACCCGACGATTTTGATTTTATTCGGCTCAGGCATCCTGCTACTTCTCCTATTCGCCGTCACGGAAGCGCTATGGGCCAACGAGCCAATATTTCCCCTCAGACTTCTAAGAAAGAAAGATGTGGTAATTAGCTACCTGATAACGATATTGCAGGTGGCTGCTCAAGTTGGGGTAATGTCCGTCCTAAGCAAGAAAAAGGGGTCGGGAAAGCTGACAGCTACAGATGATGTTTACAGTTCCCCTTTATTTCCAGGTTACTGAGCGATCTTCGAATACGGTTGCTGGTGCTCACCTAATGCCGGCCGTTATTGGTAATACTGTTGGTGGCATTTTGACTGGTCTTATTATTCATAGGTAAGCTTTGTAAGACAAAGATGAGACTTACTTCATTTTCCCTTTCCAATCTTCCATCTATCTATGCTCATCAAATACTCACGATTTACTATCCCCGTTCAGAACCGGTCGGTACAAGTCTTTAGTGGTCTTCGCTGGGCTGGTGTCTTGTCTTAGCTACGGCTTGATGATCCTTAGATGGGACGGGCATACCAACTGGCTGGAATCATTATATATCACCCCTGGGTACGTAAGCAATAAATGCATATTTCCTATCCAACTCCTAATTTGCTATAGCGGCTTTGGTACTGGAGTATCGGGCACGGCGGTTTTTATCGCACTTCAGTCATCCATTGACCCCTCGGACAAAGCTGTCGCAGCCTCGGGGCTTCATCTAGCAGCAAATATCGGATCAATTGTAGGCATGGCTGCGTCGAATGTAGCATTGTCTACGGTATTGCCAAATCACCTAAGGACTAGACTATACGACTTGGGTCTTGATGTGATCGATACTGAGAAGGTGTGTTCTTATTATGACCAATACGTCGCGTCAGTTTCTAATATAAACTCGAAGATCATCAAAAAGGCTACGTCTAGAGTCGAGTTCCTGGATGAAACCTCACCACGTATCGCTGCGGCTATAGTGAAATCTTATGTTGACGGGCTAGAGTACAGCCATGGTGAGTCGACCCCCCTTTAATATTACTAGTTAGGTTTGGTGCCCGGAAACTAATCCATCGAAGGTGTCTCACTGGTGTGTGCGATAGCTGCTACAATTGCTTCATTGATGTTTAAGAATAGACAACTTTAGTGTTGATAGAACCATTTATGCAGTACATCTACACATGTCTAGCAAATCTGCTTGGCTAACAACCTACCACACGTCACATTTATTTTCATTCTAAACCGGTAAGGTTAGGATGGTGAGATTGGAATAATGCAGTTACTTCAGTTGCCAGCCACACCACTATAACCTCACCGTGTGTAAATACATACCTGTCCCACACCAGGACTACTATGTATAAGAAACCCTCAGCTCGGATTTATACACAGTCACGGGATAATTGCCTTGGTCTTTACTGTTGTAGATTTCTTCTACTTCTTTTTCTTCTTCAGTAGAGCCACGGTTTCACGACATAATAACTCACACATTATCTCTTCAGAGGCTGTGGCGCGCCCTAATAAGTAAGAACTCATTTAGCTCAGATCCTTTCTCGCCTCATAACCACATGTTATTACACTGAGTTTGAAACACCCTATAGACAAGTCAGCGGATGCAATGGGGACCATATGAAAGTGGCGGCACCATCTTTTGGAGGTAGCCTTGGTTGCTACGTACTTAGTTAGAAAACAATTTAAAGCCAGATTAGGATGACGAAGTTTTGGGTGCTGTGAAATTGAAACCCCTCCTACAAGAAGAATTTCTATTATCCTAGGCACATCGACGTTTTCAGTTATCATCCTCATGGAATTCTTGGTGGATAAGGTCCAGCAGGCCAGGTCTCGCAATAGCGAGCTTCTCGGCATCCTCTCCCAAACAGACCACGCAAAACCAGCAATAGCGCAACAGAACCAATATGCCGATGATCTAGATAAAGCTATTGTCGATTTAAGAAAGCGAATTCAATATGTATGTAAGCAGCGCGTCAAGCAACTTAAGAATCATAAGAAATATCGCGACCCGGTAATGATGAGGTTTGCGTATCGCGTGAGCGGGAAGACTGGGAAATTCGCCGCCAAAGCCGAGAAGGAAGAGAGCAAATACCTCGGGGTCCTAGAAAAGGAGTAAAAAGTCAAAGAGGAAGAAAAGAAACTGGAAGTGATGCATACGGAAGCCATGAGAGCACAGAATGATCTTGAAGCCGTAGTTGCGCGGCATAACAAGGCAAAATGTGACCTGGGTAGCTTATACGACAGCGTATTTCAGGGGCCGACACCGGGGTTCCCAGAAGAGGATCTGTCGGAAAGAAATGCAGAACGAGCCCTGCAAGTATACCACGAAGCACGAACTACAATGGAAATCCTGTGACAAGTGGGGGATTGTCACGACTATGCTGCGAATAATATCGAAGAAGTGTTAGGTCACAATCGCATGTATATGTTTGGCGGGACTACCCTTGCTGATATGCTGGAGCACCGCGCCCTATCCGAAGCTGGCAGACGAGTCGGTCAAATGATGACTCTGGTTTCCCAGGCCCAGCGCATATCGCCTCATGTGCAGAGCCTGCTGCTAGTGCACATAGCCGAGGACAGCCTCGTGATGGACGTGTTCTTCGACAACATATTGAGCGACATGGATTTCCACAAGAAGATCAAGGACTCGAAAGCGAGCCTCCAACGGTGTGGCCGCGACCTAGCCGAGCAGACAGACAACGCCCAAGCGCGATATCAAGCCTACAAGCTGGAAATGAACTTGAATTCGGATGCGCTGCAAAGTGCAAGGTTGGAGTTGCAGAGGACAAGAGAACGTGTCTTTGAGCGGATAATCAGCAGCCAGGGGGGAGAGAAGGGCCACGCAAAGGAGTACACAGATAAATCCGGAAACCCACCCCCTGATGCCCTAGGTTAGTAACATAGGCCGTTCCGGATACAGAAACCTACGTATGCCTCCTACGCCTATTCGAGATAGCCAGACCCTCTTTCGAGAAGTATGTCGTGTGGGGATCGAATCAGTAACCTTGGCCGCTTTAACGTTATAATACCTACATATCCTCCTCTCTCCATCCAGACATCTCTTGGCGATCGCTGGATTCAGTCTAGAGTGCAAGCTGAGAGAGATAAGGCTCTCGCCTACCCCAGTGCCGAATGCAACCATAGCAACGCTCATTTAGAGCGATAAAAAAATGGGACGTGTTTTCTTGATATTGGGAATTTTGCTATCTCGATCCAGTTATAGAGGTGGACTAAACTCTCTATTCGGCACTGGTCTTATACTTAGTCACTCAACTCTAGGTCATCGTGCTTCGTGCAGCGAGCCAACCCAATACAGGTTGAAGCCTGTCTTTCGATTGGGCCGATAAAGCTACCAGCACTCAAAAGAGGCGCTATACCCAAGCATGAGGTCACTTATATGCCGTTGCCGGGTATATCCTTCTAAGGGGGATCTTAGTGTCATTCCCATCTGTCAGGGGCCGATCAGTCTTGATAAGCATGCATGACTTATACACGGCAACGAGCTCGGGGGCCCGGGGGGTACACACGTGAGAGTCGAAACAATGCTCCAAAGTTGCCACTACTGTAAGTAGACGTGGGTAAAGGTAAAAGCTGCATTCTCGTTACGAACGTACAAAAAACCCCAGATAAAAGTTACAACTTTAGCCGAAAACGATGGACGATGATGGTCGAGTGGGCTAACTATGATGAACAACGCTATAATTCCCAACCCCTCCTCCCTCCCTCCCTCCCTTCCTCCTTATCTCCATCCACACATGAGCGAGGTAAAGTAGAGCTATATGCTGGGTTTCAGCGTACTGCTTACATGTCCAGCAGCTCTACTTTTACATACGACGTGGGCGTTTCCTGGACTTGGCCGCCGCCGCTTTGGCGGGCAACTGATCCTCGCCAGCCCCTCCCTCCTCGTCGTCATCCTTGACTTCCAAGCTCTCCTCGGTCTCGACCATCTCCTTGTTCATGTGGGCGAGGAAGCGCTCCTGCTCCTCGAAGAAGTTCTTGAGCTTCGTGGTTCCCACCCTCCTGCCGGCGGAGTGGGCCTCCCGCAGCTCCTTCAGCTGCAGCCGGATCCTCTCCTCCAGGATCTCCAGCCGGTACATGCTGAACTGGTTGTACAGCTCGGAGAGGTCCGAGATGCATCGCACCGTGGTCAGCACCGTGTCGTCCCGGATCGTGGGGGATCGCGGGCGGAACGATGTGACCATGCTGATGCGCTCCGCGGCGCCCAAGGCGCGCAGGGCCTGGTGCTCGATATACCTGCCCTGCAGGACGACGGCGCAGCCCTAGAAAACATTTATCCGTTAGCATTCGTATTCTCGCGAGGGTTGTTGTGGGGGAATGTGTGGTTGTTGAGTGAAGGGGTAAGTAAGGTATAGGTAGGCAGAAGCTACGCACCATCTGCGGGCCTCGCACTTTGATGATCTCCCCCGTTCCGGTGCGCAGAGCGGTTTCACCGCCAATCATGTTGGTGCAGTCGCTAAGCATGGTCACGCAGACAAAAGGGTAGCTGTCGTAGTGCCAGTCCACGATGGGCTTGTCGTCCTCCCAGGGACAGCCAGCAATGCCCTCGTCCGCCTCGTAGCCTGCGAGTTCGGAGCGTGCCTTGCGCTCCTCTTCCTGCTCGCGCTCGTCCTTGACCGAGATGTTTACGTGACCGATTTCCAGGTCCATCTCAGGGATCAGGTCAATGCCTGCGATCTTGGAAATGATCTCCAGCGTCTTCGGGTTCTTCCAAACATCGTAGACAAATGGAGCGTATCTGTAATCCGCTGGTTAGCCGTGATGCCTCTCCGTGTGTAAACTGCCATAGAGCTTTTCTGGAAAATACTCACTTGTTTGCAAATCCTCTGAGCTGGCATTGAGCCAAGCTGCTAGAGTACTGGCAGTTGTTGAGCACTTCCGGGCTCAAAATTTCCTGCCTCATTCTCATCACCGTCTCCTCTGTGAAGAGCGGGAACGGTTCTGAGACGGCCACCGGAGAGATGCCGGTGTCCTCTGGCAACCCGAGTTCCGTCATGGTGTGAACTTTGGGCATCTCCTTGAAGGCCAAATGCCTAGCTGGGTTAAACTCGCATTGGTCTAGCTTAGACTCTTGGGCTCCCTTGATGATTGGGGTCCAGTTCTTCTTGGTATGCACGGCCTGCACAGGGGCTGGCAGGATTGCGGCTGCTGCCATAATGAAGAGATATTAGGGTATATGGTTAGATTAATAGAGGGATATTGAACGTGTAGATGGTAGCAGCCGCTGTGGGAGAGAAGATAGAGCAGAATATGAGCTAAAGCTGGGGATTCCCGTATACTGAATTTGAAGATAGATGATAATTGATGGGAAGTCGAGAGAGGTCGTGGAAGCTTTTATTTATCATCATGGACAAGAGCATACCTACCTCCATCCATCCATCCCTCCCTCCCACACCGATCTGTCCAGACCTTATCTCATCCACCCGTACTTGGGCCTGTTAGCTCCTCCTCGTGTCTCCTCCCAATGGCGAAGTTACGGAACCACATGAACTGCGACTTGAGAACTATCGACGATGCTAATCAACGATTGGGCATCGTGGCGACAGATAGACAAGACCCGTGCTGGTCAATGTCAGGCATGCCGGCATATAGATAAAGCAGCATGGTGTTTAACTAGCGACGACAAGGTGATGATCCGTCATCTATCAGAGTGCTCCAATCGGTAGTTTGTTGCTGAACTCTATCTCGATATTGGCGAGCCTGGCTGTGTCTTGCACTACGTGGTTTGACTTGGAGAGGATGATTATCAGTATCAAAGGTGTGGAGGGGCGCACAGCGTTACCGGACTCTGGTAACTAAAGCGGCATCCAGACTATCTAATGCGATGACACCTACGATGAGCCGCGAAGTGAATGCCCATGCATCCAGGGAAGCGGATGAGAAACCGAATCCCGAATGCAGATGAAAAAAAGGGAAAAAGGGAAAGGGGAAAAGGGAAAGAAGACACGACGGCTCTATTGGGTTCGCAAGCACGTTTGGAGTAACAGACGGATATCTCGGTGACTCCTTTTGAGGTGACCTCGTTTTCGATTACACGACCCACCATTGGTCTTTTACTTCATCATAACGTTTATTTTCATTTTTATTTGTATAGGTATTGATATGTTCATACTCTACCTACTTACCTACTTACTCACCTACCCATATCTTTCCAACCTACCCTAACCTACCCTACCCTACCCTATACCACTTCCCCGGCGGTAAGTCTTACCTACTTACTAACACGACGACAACGGAAACATGACCTGGGAATACGGCGTGCAACCATGATGTTATAGCTCCCCGTCTAAGGTTCGCCAACTCCAGTATTACATACGAAAAATTAGTCCTTGGCCAGTGTTGGTGTTTAGATCGCCATGTGGCGTTATCTCGTGGTATAGGAGTTTACGGTGCAACGCCCGATAACGGAGATAAAGGCGGCGCCTAGATCCCCGGGGTCTCGCATCCGGGGGGCCAGAACTTGGTTATTCTTATCGTGCGTGTATGGGAAGCTTGAAGCCTTGTGGAGATCGTCAGATGGGGCTCTCTCACTTGTGTTATGTTGATCTATCAAAGCGACGAAAGAAAGCCACCGTATTGACGAGACTAACTTCGCTGCCTCGGCTTTTACGTTGTCAGGAACCACATTATGCAGCACTTTTTTCTTTTCTTCCCTGATCTAACAATGCCGGGTTACTGGGGTAGTCATGTTGTTGCTCCAAGTATGGTTTATTGAAGGTCCCGCTGCACACAGTATTACGAAAAAGAAAGTCAAGAGAACGAAAGTGGTCTAAGGTTAGTTTTGTGTGATAGTATAGACATGAGGCAAGGCACATTTGATGTACCCAGCAACGAACTTCGTAAAAACAGCATCGATAATGACCATGTATGTATCAAACTAATTCAGATCCACCATTAGCGCCGTCCTCATCAAGTTCTATTCTTGCATGGTCTAACGACGCTGCTTCAAACTCAAGCAGCTGGGCCGCCCTCATGTGGAGTCTTCGTCCCAGACGGAGCAAGGAGGATCCAGCTTACACAGAAACTGGGGTCAAGGCGGGGAAGGCCGTGTCAACGAGATAATCTAATGCATCGCCGTCATCTATTGGCATATACTTAGATTCATTAGTCACATTCTGGCTATAATCCAGACACTGGTCACTGGTTACGGATTCAAGCCTCCGCCTGCAGCTCCTACATTTTAATCACACCCCCTTAGCTACCTACCTGCCTACCTACCTACTCCTTGACTGCAAGACATCGGTGACAGAACTAGGTATAGACTTCCCTAGCCACTCCGTATTATCTCGAAAACCATTGACTCATGTCTTGTCCTCCATGTGGGATATTATGACCATGGAAGTGGAATATCACCGTCAAGCTAAGATCTCATGCTAGAGAACTGACCGGTAAAGGCAGGTAGGATCTTGGATACAACCGATTCAAGCGGCAACCCGCAGGGACCAGGTCTAAAATAGGTTGTAAGCGAGATTATCACACGCAGCGTGAAGGATTATAAACCGCAACATTACCTACCAACCTACCATATCGTGCTCTTCGTAGGCAGGAAAGGAAAGCCTCATCCCGGAGTTATCAAGCCGGATTTGTGCTACCTCAACATTTTATGATCCTCCCTAAGTGACATTCTCCTTGCCATATATGCATTGCTCTCTATATCGGTTATGTATACAGTTGTACGAGTATTTCTTGAGTGTTATAGACGTTGAACCATGATATTCACGCCTTGCATATATAGCTCTATTTGGCAGCAGTCTATGATAACATAAGTTGCATACCTGGCTACCATGACTTTCGATATACAAAAATGCTTAAGCTCTTGGCACTACCTAGGCTCAGATCTATCAACAGCCGCCGCTTGCCCATTCTCTCTTCTTTGCTCGCCTGGCTAGGTTTTCTTTCTCATCCCAACAGAGTCCCAATCTCATCCGGTACGGTCATCGTGATTTACAATTAGGACAGAAATTTTCCACCGTTACCGGCTGCAGAGACGGATGCGAATGTGATGATGCCGCACCTGCCTCTATACTTCCTCAAGGGGGGAGGGGCGCGTAAATGGAAATACTGCGATCCGCTGAAGAGATAAGAGGGGTAGTTGGCAGAAGCTCGTCCAATATGTCCAGAATTTGAAACCTACTGTCACGACGACGTAACTCTGACTTTGGCACATGCCTAGCTGTGGGAAAAGCACAAGTGCGGCAGTGTCAATGCTGTTTCTGACAAGTGAAGTTCTTGAACCATTATTGTGGAAATGGCATGTCGATATTCGTAAAACGGTCCCGGAAAGTAGGTTTTGCTATACTGCCACGACACTGGAATGTTTCTTTGCACTCCATGGCTCGAGTAACGTAATACGGTTCTCGAGAGCATTGACCTCAAACGTGAACACCTGCAGGTTCGCCGGTTTCGAACACCCAACTACAATCGGACATTTGTCTCTTGCTTTATCTATATAGTTTGCCTGTCAAGTTGCCGGATCTCTATTGTGCGTCTAGTAGTTCATTAACTACTTCTAGCCGGCTGGTGAAAAAAGCTACGCTTACAAAGATACTAGATAGTCAGTGATACTAGTGTTGGCATCGATGCCAAAGACGGAGCATACGCGTCGCTCCCCGACGTTGGTAACGATATCAAATGGTCATGTAAAAAATACATCACATGAGGCCAACTTATAGAATGCCAGGGAACCTTTTCTCCGCCTTTCAATCCACCCGTACCCTTGTCCGAAGGGTCATGTGGCCCTGTTGGCATAGTACGTCCCCATTTCCTTCCAATGTTTTTTTCCTCACTGTCCATATAACATTACCCTCCATGTATTACCGCTCATTATACTGGATGGTTAATAGTAACATTATATATCCTATAAAGGTATGACTATTTCCTTCTTAGCTCCTCTTAGCACTGGCTAGGACGCTTTCTGATATATGTCCAGGGCACCCTACACCCTGCAGCCAGCAGCGTGGTTCACGCGGTAACTACTATAATAAAGCGACGTTATTGTTATAAATAACTTCATCTGCGGTATTTCAGTATATTACATCAAGCTTCCAACTTGGTAATGCTTCCGTTACCCATGGTTAGTTTACTTATTAAGATCGAAGAGCATATTTCACGAGTCAGGTCTGCGTACTAATTCCCCATATGAAGAACGAAGTATATATTTATACACATTTGTAGATACTCAACATGCAACGAACAAAGAGCATAGACAGTGAGAAAATTTCGAAGACAAGGGGGGATGGGAAACGCAGAATCTTCTAGTAGTTTGGACCGAGAAGTCCAAGGATGCTGCTAAACAACTTAACCTAGGCCATTTGTATGTAGGTATATGGGTCACAACAATATGCACCTTTATCTCTTGTTCTCTAGACGATATAGAGTTTCAGCTATCTCGGGAATTGTTATGTGAACTTTTATATCCTCCACCTTCAAGTGAATTATCAGTTGTAGCTTCTTATAAAAATTTTAAGCTAAATGCCTCAGTGGCTATTGATTTTCTTTCGTGGGTTTCAAATAGTTGAATTCCATTTTTGTTTTGTTAGTAGAAGACTGGTACTTTTGGGCTCCATTTTCCAGAGCCTTGGTCAGAGATACAATAGTAGTATGACAACTTGCAACTAGATTTAAAGACAACGAGCAATTAGGTGTCCACTACAAAATGGACATAGAATCGTCGTGGGCATTCTGAAGACTTTTAAATAGTTTTTAAGTAGTCTTCCCTGTAACTTATGCTGGATGGTTTTCCTTATCCATTTCAATCTTGTTTACGCCTTTCAGAAACTAAGTTGTTAGGGGAAATGTTTAAGAACGACTTCATCCATTGTTGAAACACATTATATCCATATCCCGTATTATATCATCAACTAGATGGGTCCACGCTGGAGATACTATTGATGTTTGACGCTACCTAGGTGAGTTCCGAGCATGGGATCCTTATTTATCCTCTGCGGTGCCGAAATTCGTAGTTTTGATCCCTCCTCATGGGTAGTATCAACATATATACCTCTACATTACAGATTAGACGACCAGTCAAGTGATTATTTCCAGCTAGCTAAGTGGTCCATTTGTGTCTATGTAGGAACTGGCATGCTAGAAACTGAGTTATTATATTCGCCATCATAGACCTAATCAATAGCGGTTGCGTGTCGTCGCGACTCTGGAGGTTTCTAACATTGGTGGGATTTTCGCTCTTGTTCCTTCAGCCAATGAGGTGAAGATAATTATTGCCATTCTTAACTTGATATAGGTGACCTGCCACAGCTTCACTTTGACCAACTTAAATGCGTGAAAGCACTGGTAGGCATACATAGACATCTCTTTCCAAGTTTGTTGTTTCCTGAGCCTAACGGAGAAAAGTGCATCTTATTTCGTTCTGGAGATAAAGGGGATCTTGCTCTTTTATTATTTCTTTTTAGAAACCATCTGTATAAGCAATAGAGTGTCTCGGTATTACATGACCGAAGCCCTGTCATGTCAGTTTTAAGTAAACAAGAGGAGACAGTCACGTGCAGGATACCGGTCTTTTCTTCCCCCCCCCCCCCCCCCCCCCCCCCCCAAAAAAAAAAAAAAAAAAAAGTCCATAGGGGGGTTCGGTTTGATCGTAATATATACCTACATATGAAGAGATCTAGATTCAAAGGCTTTCATCATGCAAATGAGATTATGTTCTGATATGTTCATAATACGATGGAAACAAGCATCGAGTTCGGCTTCCGTAGTTGGTTCTCTTAATCTTGTCTCTTCCCCCTTCAAGAAGCACAGCTCCGCATAGCAATGCTGATAGCTTGAAAGCAGACCAGAGGCGCTGAAAATGTTAGAAAAGACACGATGAGCTCGAGATAAATAAATATATAATGCGCAGCCTATTCGCCACATTCTATTAAGTGGCGTCCTAGATTCCAAGGTCTATAAAATGACAGTGTGGGAAATTTTTGTCTAAATAGAGGTAGTGGTCGGGAGGGTCTCCTTAGTGTTCGTACAAAGTCGTCCATAAATCATAACTCGCCTTAATAACATACAGCGAACACCCAAAAATGCATTCCGTTAACTGTATACTCCAGTTTCACGTAGTATTGTTCATAAGCCCTGGAAAAGAAGATTCAAGGTGTGGTTAGTACTCCTCCTTTGGCGAGGCAGCATATATACTCCCTAAACCTATCCTCTCGCGCAATAATATCCTGGGCTAGGAAGAGTATTTATAGATGGGATAGATGGGTGTTGATAACTATTGTCAAGATGTACCATCCCAAGTCTCGGGGTAGGCGTGCAGCCATGGATCAACGAAGCTGGACGCCGTACCCAGGGTGCCCGGGTTATTGTAATCTGCTGAGATAATCAATGGCTCCTGGAAGACCGAGCCAAATATGGAGAATGGCATCTGGAAGCCGGCAGGATAGTCTGTCTTGGAGATTCAGCACGACTTCTAGCAGTGGAGGAAGAAATTGTACAGCACGAACCTTGATAGGAGGGCCCAGGAAGAGTTTCTGGCCGGATATCGGGTATTGCTGGGGCCAGGGGTTCTGAAGTCTCGTCTTCATTATAATCCAAGATACCTGGAAGGGCTGCATTAACTGCCTCGGCTGCTTTCTTCCCTTCCACTGAACAACTGCTGCCTTTTACCCAGATAGACTGGGTCCTTTTCATGATCTTCTTGATAGTATGGAACTCTTTAGGATCTATTTTATTCCCCATAAGCTGCAGGTAGAAACATATGACACTCGTAGCCAAGAGGAAGTCGTGGTTAGCCAAAGACGACACTCTCCACCTTGCGGGAAATAGGCGTCCACAAGGCTTCAACTCATCATCTATCAGGTGCTGGAATTTGAGAATCTGAATAGCTGCGTCTATTATCGTTCTCTGGGAATAATTGTAGCGGCGGTCGTCCCGAGAAAGAGTTAAGTACCTTAGATGAAGAACGATCTGGG
Source organism: Biscogniauxia sp. FL1348 (assembly GCA_022544895.1). Lineage (NCBI taxonomy): Eukaryota > Fungi > Ascomycota > Sordariomycetes > Xylariales > Xylariaceae > Biscogniauxia > Biscogniauxia sp. FL1348. The sequence goes on along the minus strand of JAJNNV010000073.1, from coordinate 92,792 downwards.
CCTTGTGGTATGTCGTCTGGATGTAGATTCTCTGGATGATGATGGACGCATGATCCATGATGCAATCTGAAATAGGACGCACCCTGCAGTACTCTGGAACCCTTTCCAGAGCCTGTTTAAGCTGGTTATCGACCTCCATTACCCGAGAGTAAGGGCAAGGCTGGGTGCTATTGATCAAGTCTGAGACGACGCCATAGATCGCGACCATGCGGATCTTCGCCAAGACCACTAGAGCTGGCGTAGCTTCTGATTCCGGTCGTGATGGGGGTAGCTGAACTGTGTCAGCATTAAAGTCGCTGTCGAGAAGGCTTCGCGGCTCGGCTGTATCAACGATGCTATCCCGGATAAGCCGGGGCGCCCCCATCTGCCCAGATATGCCAAGGTCCATATGATATAGCATGGCCCAGGCTCGACGTCTCATTTCTCCATCAAATGCCGAAATACGCTTGAAATGGCTGGGGTCGCGGTGATACCCCATGCGTACTATCAAAGGAATTGTCAGTCATAAAAATTTCACGTAACTGGTTACAGCTCGGTTAAGGTTGGGGAAAACGCGCTTAGGAGTAAAGGGGGATGTAAGAATAGTTTGGCATGATAGTTCAGAAGACTTACCTGCAAGCTGTACAGTGATACCTAAGGCCAGCCAGACATCTGAACTCGCGTCTTTTCGTAATGCGAATTCAATCCCAACATAATGTATCAGGGTCTCCAAGACAAATGGCCCACCTCGCGTATATCGCCCGAGTTGTAAGCATTGGACGACCCTCTCCCGGTACTCATGCACGACCGGGCGTAAGGATACTGCAGATGAAAAGTGCGTACCCTCCTCTTTCCCTTGTGAACTTTCAACATTGTTATACTCGAATTGGGCTGCTATAGCGAACATAGCAAATAACAGACCGACCCATATAATGGGTGTATTTTGAGGGTCCTCCCAAAAGGAGTTGTACTAGCTCTTGTTAGCCACGTCGCTTCATTGGGAATCGCCTCATTTAATTACCTGTTTCAGGAATTCACCGCTATGGATCAAGCCTATAAGCCAAGTTAGCCATCGTGAAGGAAGTATGCGGTCAATATATGTTGTGGTCGGTTACAAGATGATAGTTTTAGAGCTTCAAAATAATGTGCAATCAAGCGATCCGCTGAAGCTCTAGGTGGAATCCCGGCTAGGATCTCTTCTTTACTACTTGTTTCCTTGGACCTGTAGAGTAAGGCGATATGACAGTTCGACGAAGGGGGGTCAGGATTGCTAGCTGGAGGCCTGGTGTAGCCTTTCTCTCCCACATCCTCTTTAAGTTCGGCGATCGCATCGAGGACAGACGTCCAATGTGACTGGTCTTGATATTTTGTTTCAGAGTCGCTCAACCTCAATGTTCCCAATTCAGGCTGGGTTGGTACTGTCTCATCATTTACAATGGAATCTGGGGGTGTGTTCAAAGCTTTAGCCGGGGCGCGTGAAGCTGTTGCAATATTTGTAGCCTGGACATCCTGGCGTGAATCAACCGATGTGCCTCGATCTTGATGAACAAGAGAGACGACTAGGTCTTCCAAGCGCCGTAGGCGATCTTGTATAGTGTTTGATGGAGCAGCTGTCTCTGCATGATTGATAGGGCTAGATGGCCCTGCGGTAGTAACATAGGTACATGATGATTGAAGACCACGTTTCTGATCTCATTGTGAGTTTTTACTCGGCCAGCTCGCAACTTATACGATCACTTACAGTACAAGTAGAACAGGGAAGCAGGCGGTTACATTTTAGCCTAGGTACAATCGTCAGTTAATATCCCCATGAGCTAGCTGGTGGTGTGTTATAAAAATGTCAAGAAAATCGAAGACCTACTTTCGGCGTCGACATAAATTGCAGCTAAGCTGTGGCTTGTCTCGGCGACGGTTAGGTGGTGGTCTCGGCCGCGTAGTTCCTCCCACTTGGATCGGATTAGTTCCTGGCGTATGCAAGGCCTTGTCATCGTAGCCCTCAGACATGGTGCATGTCTATTACCAAAAAGGGGAACGATATATTGGTATAGAACCGTCCGCGATGTAATTATGCAATCCGGACGATTGCGTCCTTTCTCGGAGGTAAGGGATTATAAAGAACCTCGAAGGACTTCAGTCAAAGGCAAAGTGGATGATTCATTTCGTCGGGACAAATGGACGAAACCTTGTCCATCGTCTAAGATCATCATCCGACCATCCGACCATCCGAGTCCTGGACTCCCGGACGATCCGACCATCCGAACCAATCGAGAGTGAACGGTGCAGGGGTCAGCAACGTCGTAAATTCACAGAAGCATGTGCCATTTCAAGATCACACCCATCTATAGCCAGCGTGACGAGGCCTTCGACAGAGTGCTCGAGAACTACACTACCTATATAAGGCTCATGTTGATGTACTAGGTAGAGTTTGATGAATTCCCGGCAAAAACAAAGCCATACAACTAGGTAAAGTCTACTTAGACCTCTTCCGCGATGTAGGTACCTAGTGTACGACGAAGCTCGCCCCTTGTTTTTAGATCTTGATATCAACCACCAACTCACATGTGCGTCTCAGCCGCGGCACCAAACTGCCAAAAATGCTTTAAAAAATCACCTTGTCCTTCAAATGATACCTATCTCATGTTAGTAACAGGCGGCGCAGTAAATAAGTCAGCACTAAGGGAACGGATCGTCTTCCGAAAGCGGAGAATTCAAAAGTTACTGGCCAAGGAAAATACCACGCAGCACAGGTCACATATGGCGAGGCAATCCTTCTCATAGAGATTTTACACTGTCGACGTTAAGAAGTGTGCTCGGACAACAACAGGCAACAGTTTATGTATATTCCTATTCAGTAGGGGGCGGGGCTGATGTCCTGGAGGTGGGTAAAGTTGAAAGGGAATATAATCACGCCTAATTTAGTATACGACGAGCTGAAACGGTGAAGATACATGTATCTTAGGGAGAATCACATGGTGGCCGGAAACACGGCCCTTACAAATGGACAGGTAACATCACCTTATCAAGCGTCAGCTTGCCTACAAGACAGGCTGGGATGTAGCTTGGAACTGTGCGGCGCAGCCTTATTTTCTGTATAGGTATTGTTGCAGCACTAGCCCCTATGCGTTTTGAGAGCGTCTCCTGATTTCCTTTAGGTTCGGTACATTGGACGACTCAAACGGCAGCCTAGTCGACTACTCGCCATGCTCCAGGAGGTAATTATTCGCGATGACCTTGAAGCATCGTCTATCGTCAACGTTCTTGTACACTAGACCCTCTCGCTTCTCCCCGTTCAGGCCTGTTCCCTCGGCCCGCTTCAGCAGATCACCGTGATTTTTCGCAATGTCGTGGATGTTGACGTAGCCGAGCACGGGGACGTGCTTCAGCTCCAACTGCGATACGCGTTGCTCGACCTCGCGCGGATCAAGATACTGCTGCTTGTCCATGTCGAAGATGGAGTATACGAAAAAGTCGTGATCACCTTTCTCAAACCTGTGGCGATTCTGGGAAATCGTGCTCCCGACAAGCTCTCCCTGGATTGCAATATTGCGACCAACCCGCTCGAGCTTCTTAGGGAGCCTGTACTTCAGAGCCATCTCCCAGAACTTACCACCAGCCTTCTCGTTCAGGTCTTGGTTTCGGCTGCAAACGCCGATACGGCCATGCTCCATGTCCGCCTTAGCATTTTTGTCGAGAATAGGGAGGGAGCGGTAGTATTGTGAGCTTCTCTTCACGTAATAGACCGTCATCGATGACCCGTCCATTTTGACAGATTCTTGGAAGATGGCCTTCGAATACTTGGGAGAGAAGAGAGTCTTGATGTTCTGAACGCGCTCCATGTCGGTTTTGGGGAAGCATACGGGGAGCTGGCCAAGCGATACCCCAGCTTTTGCATCGGGAAGCTTCCATTTCCTAACGCCCAGTTTCTCAGCGAAACACATCGTCATGGCCTTCTCCTCGCCTGCAACGGAGCCTAGTTCATTGGTAAGGTTGGTGTAGACACCTCGGATTTCTGGAAAAGCCTCGAGTTTGAGAACAATTCCCTGTGAGATCTCGGTGCTGTTGTGAACCATCAGAGACTTGACGTGGATTCCCTTCTGGCCTTTCATTTTGACGACGCTGTGGTGTGTAGGGTTATAGGTTGGGCTGTAGCGGGGGTCTTCGGTAGGCGGCGGCAGGAATGAGTCGATCTCGAAGAAGACCACCATCTCATTTTTGTGGAAGTCGCCGGCCCTGACAGCACAGGTCCATCCATCGACCAAGGCCATCTCCATACGCGGTGAGCCTCGAATTGGGCGCACATCGGCAATCCGGCGAATACTCACGAGCTTTCGGGCCATCTTGCTCTACCCACTTACCGGACCTAGCACTGGGACTCCGGGCTGACCAGATTGCAGGTTCGGAAGTTCTAGATCTTCTATTAGCACATTATTAGAGCTAGAGTCGTGCGTAGTAGGCAATAATGGTCTGCAACGGACTAGGATGCTTACTGAATAGATCAATGACCCATGGATCTAATGGGTGATCCTCAGCGTGTGGTGTTTGTGGAAGATTTTCATGGGGAGTAGCAGCAGGAGTTGAAATTGTAGAGTGGAAGGTTGGACAGCAACCGCGAATGGAGGAAAGATTGACTCCAGAGCCTGGTTCTTTCTAACGGATAGCACTAGCTTCCTAGCATATTTATATTTGAACGACAGCATGGATATTTAGGTGATGAGGACAATAGGTTTGGTGTCGACATATTGATAGATTTTGAAAGGTGGAGTTCCGGGAAAATCACCACAAAACACGAATTTCAAAGGAATTCAGGGGTAATCAGAAGCTAAAATGTGAATATGTTAGATGTTTTTCTGTCTTGTCAACTACTAATAATGTTAAAGAGTGCATCACAATATAATAATGCTCACACATTCAGAATATCATAAAATCAATGAGGAAATAAGTAACATCCTATCGTGTATAACACAGATCCATGAAATAGACAGTAGCCCCCTAACACTGTTACCTCCAATTGGATCAACATTTTTGCGGTCGAAAATTAGGGATTACATATGAACCATTGTCGTAAAGGATATCAAAGGTTGACTCGCCATACCAAGCATGCAGAAACCAGCCCACTTCGAGTTGCTTGAATGTCTCGCATTCCTGGTCAAATTTCTCCCAGTATTGGGTATATTGGGATACACCAACATCCCCTCGACTGGGATTATGATCATTTGTTCCCCACGCCCACTGTGTCTCGGTTATCATTGTAGGCAACTGAACTGTGTCTAGTACCCACGATAACTGCTGCTGAATGTAGTCCCAGGTTCCCGATTCGGGTATGTCGTTTTGGTAGTATGGCATTATATGGGCATGGACATAATCGCTATTCGCCTTGACGCCGGCGCCTACCTCCGCGAGGCCAGTGCCGTCTGCTCCGCTCAAAATGCCCGGCCTATTCCAGTCTTCACTGATGCCAGCGGGGATGCCATATGAGTTGAGCTTCTCTTTGAAACTTCCTAGGTCGGCAACGAACTGTTCGCCTCCGCCATCCATATTGTCACCAACGGGTTCCGAACCAAAGTCAGCTGAGTGCACGACATATGGAGCGATGGGCCCGTATTTTGACGACTCCAACACATCATAGATGGCCTGTTGTGATTGTTTCCACTCGTCCTATCAACATCATGTCAATAACCGTTCAGCATAGCCCACTGGAGATATCAGAGGTTGTGACTTACACTGTTCCCGAAATCAGTCCAAACCTGAAAAATAACAGCCATATCATTTGCGACCCCGGCCTCTAGCGCATGTTCAAATACAGATGAGCTCAGACAGGTCGGATAGTACATCCGTACAATCGATGCGCCGAAATCTTGCTTCATCTGGGCAAAGTCCTTGTTCATGGCCGCGAACTGATTGCTAGGATCGTCACAGTCGGCTGTCTCTAACGGGTACGAGAACCCTTGGAAGCCATACGCCATGGATTGAGGGCACCACCAATCCTTGAGAGAAGTGGCGGGAGGTGAAAGATCTTTAGGGAGTGAGGCACTTCCGTACGGGAAGCATGTTGGTGTTTCTTGAGCAATGACCGTAGTACACGAAAAGCAGGCGTAGGCCAATAACATAAAGAGCTTGTGATAAGCCATAGGTACGGTGTTAAAGGGGGGAGGTTTGTGGTGCATTGGGATTGAAATTCTGCTCTACTCAGATCACGAAGAGTTACGGGCTACGTAGGTTTTATATACCAAAGCGTACTGCACTCTACAGAATTCCCAAATTTATGGCTACAAGTTCATTCTAAGTCCTTGTGTCACTGTTCTAAATCCACTCTCAGCTAGGACAAGTTGCAATCAAGGCTGCCACCCCCACGCCACTGGTGTGGAAGTACTGCTTATATATATGCACATGTAAGTAAGTGAGCTGATTCCATATCCCTGAAAACGACACCACCCACAAGGGTCAATATATTAACTGAGGGGCTGACATTGCTGCATTCATATCCAATCAAGAAAACAACTCCACGGCTAAAGGGTGTGGTGATGAGTATCAAGCCTACCTAGCCTACCTACTCAACCTCGTCACAGTATATCTCCTCTAGTACACAGGCTAGGCGCGCGTGCTCGCAGCACTACATTCGGGAGCAATATGTAGTAACTTGATTTAAAAAGCAGATTTCGTCTACATGTCTAAAATATGAGCTGTATTATAAGTACAAGTTGGTTCTTGTAGTACCGTATATGCCGTACATTATTATCCAAAGCGCTTGGAACTGCGAGCTGTGCTAGTGATAAGGTATAGTCAGACTAGGCGTCGTACATCAGAGTAACATCGTTCTGTTGCGGTGCCTCGCAAAGTTCAACTCATAACGAAAATCAGCATAACTACAAGTGTGAGAAAATAAGTATCATCTAATTTTTTCCCCTTCGGACTAACCACTAACCCCCTTGAAAATTACTATCAAAAATATTAACTCGGGTTTAAGAAACTCTAACCAAAATTGGACAATATTTATTCTCTCACTATAGGGAGAGAACTAATAGATTCAATCCTGAAACAGACCACTCCATCAAGTCCAGAACTCCGTAGTCTCGTATATTGGCATATGAACTAAATATACTTCTTCTTGATGTCAATATTTCGTACCTTATCGGGGAATCCAAAGCCAGCGTGAGCTTCCTGGTCGTTGGTTTGGTCTGGCGTAGCAGGTAGCTCTCCAAATCTGAGGGTCGTGTGCAGTACTTCCTCGCTCATTGGCCACTGTCCCAAACAGCATCCCCTCGCCAGGTTGTCAATATCTGGGTTCCTTGATGTGGTAATGAAGGTGCTGAAAGTAGGCTCAAAAGCATAGCCGTTTTCGTGGAAGGCATAAGCCCCCAATAGGATGGAAATCAGGGTGAATGCCACAGCTAGCAGATAGGACAACGCAAGCCAGAAGGGCTGATAGTCCCAGACCAATTCAAACTGCACAATCGAACACGGGGTTGATGATAGTGTCTGTGAGTGTAGGCGATCGTCCGTGATCATGGAGATGAATATGTTCTCGAAATGCGTCTCAACCGCGGTCTTGAAATCGTCCGATATGGGTACTCCGGTAACTTGGGAAAGAAGGTCGGATTGTAATGCATTTGTGTAATCAATCCTAGTTTCATTCTGGTCTAGAGTGATATTTCCAGCTAGAAAACTGCGGAAGAGATATCCAGCTGCGTGATACCCACTCCTAGTTGTTAGTATAGTGTCATACAAACAAGACATATAAAATATAGCTTACGAGAACTGTTGGTAATCAGGATCCGTGGGTGATTTTGTACTCCCTTTTGGTAGGAGCAAACTGTTCAATTTTGTTGAAGTCCGGTTGTGTGTCCATTGGTCTCCTGAAAATGTGAAATTGTAGGAGTATGTCGCATCGTACATTGAGCATTCCATAATATGCGGAACATAGCCATCTGAATCAGTTGCCCAACCGACCCAAAGCGAGGGGATTTCCGTAAAGACTCCATAATCATGGGATGAAAAGGTGATGTTACTCCATGCCAGTGGCTTCCCTCCCTGGTCTTCTGTCAAGGAGGAATAGCTGGCATAGAGCAAAGGACCGGAAGGTGCAAGCTGCGATCTGGTGTAAGCTGGCGGATCAGTACCCCCGAATTCAAGGCGACTTTCGCAATGATATGCAGGTAAATCGATAGTTCTCGAATATGTACACTCATCGTCATTAGGGCATGGACTAGAAGGTTTCAGAGGCGCCGGTATGGTTAACATGGTCAAACTGAATATGCGTTGCAGTTCAGCACTTGGTGAGTCATAGGTATATCTTCCGGAAGGTCCGTAATAGGTGTCATTGTACTCTATTTCCCAATAGGACAAGCCTGCTAGGTCTGAATCATCTGATGTGAGGCCGTATCCGTTCTCACGAGATAGGTTCAAGGTAGGTACGTCTATGCATGTCGTTATATTCCAGTAGTTGCTCTCTTTTGATGTAAGGGTCGATGGGGAAGCAATAGTGCAGAGAGGCAGGGCCCTGTATAATGTGAGATCTCAGTGCGAAGAGACTAAAGGAAAGGGGGTCGTACCAGATGACGACTGCTAAAATAGCAGGAACGCTTGCTTTAAAGATGAACTCCGAGCTGAAGAACCTGAAGGGGTCGGAACACACCTAAATAAGTTAATAAATGTTATCGGCTAAGCAACATCGGTGATACTAACTAAGAATAATGTGTCAAGAGTATCGACTTTGAGGCCTCGTCGCTTTACAATAACCTAGGATTCTGTCAGACTCTTCGATGTCGGTGCCGAAAGTAAAGTGGATTGGTTTAGTCCATACCCATACTTGCTGTCTATATGCAATCTCCACTGAACCGACAAGAACAACCTTGACAAAAAAAGCCAGTGCGATACCAAACCTGGTCGGCCACTGGGGATCATCAACACGTTTCCCGTGGAGACGCGTATAGTAGAGATGGTGTCCGAGAGCGCAAAGAAGACCAAGGAGGGCTAATGAAACCATAAGGGATCGCATGCCGTGTTGAGCTTTCCAGCTTTTCCATCTAGAGTCCTTAGATATTGCAGGAGGATCATAGTTCAGAGTTGTAGTTGTTGAAGAAACTGCCATTTGTACATTATGGGTAGGGTTAGGTCCGCTCTGTTCACATGGCTGTGCAGAGGTGTCTGACACCTGTAGGCTGCGAAGAGATGTGGTCCTCGAAGGAGAAGCTGTCATTATGTCGCGAGTGGTTTGTTCGGTATAGATCATGTATATCAGTGAGATGGCAAAGTGGGAAACTGATCCATATGCCTACAATATATATGAGTCTCCCGTTTCTATGAATATCGAAACTAATCGTTAACGCAGAAATGTAGAGCTTTATAATTTCAGAATGGGAACCTAACCACCCACTATCGAAAGGACTAACAGTCAATAGCAAGGCTGAATATCAAATAAAATGCCAAGATACAACAGCTAACAGGAGCCCTCTGGATAAGAACGCTGTGTTACTACCCAATTCTGAATTTTATGACCCCTGAAATGACCTACAGGCCAATCAGTTTTCTTTTCCAGATCGATTGGTGCACACTTTCTAGTCCTCATATCAGGAAACTATCGACAGCCTTCGGTAATCCCGACTACGTAATGCCATGTTTCGAGTTACACCTCATCATGCATTGCAAAACGTCGGTATCTGATAATGCAATAACATAGGACACGTGCGGAAGAGACTCCGATAGTTTCAGGCCATTTCTATTTATTCATTCTTTAATAGACGTACACCACATTCTTTCCCTATGTAATACTGGGAAGAAGTATTCAAAGCTGCCGGCTAACTGATTCTCCGTTCCCGTAATCCATATGAGTAGACAGCATAATGTACTTAGCCTTTTCTACTTGAATACCTAGATATTACCGAAATGTTCTATGCTGCAACGACTGCATTCATTAACACGATACACAAGGAAGAAAATATTTGGATTGTTCATCGGTCATAAAATGGAGGCTCACTTGTATGGAGCTTAGGGTGAGTAGCAGTATGAGTAGAAAGAGGGGTGTAGTTACATTGTAAAATGTCAAGTGGCAGTCCACCCCCCATCCATGAACAGAGCGAGGGGGTTGCAACATTGTGGCCAAAATTCATTAAAATCTGTTTTATATACCGGATAGAGAAACTTTGTGTAGCCATCCAACGTTTACTGAGATTCGGTTCCCTTATGAGAGGAGTAATCCTTGCACGTAACCCCCCTTGACCCAGTAGGATCATCAAGAGTATACGTATCTTTAGCCGCCAATCTTCACTACTGGTTATTTTCCAAATCGGATATATCTCTTACGACAACCTTGTGATAGAGTAAGCATGTGTAAACAAATGACGAAACAAAATATAACTTGAGTGCTTATGTGAGTAAAAACACAGGACGATATAGAGAATAGGTGGTTTCGCGCAGTATAACTCAGTGGTAATTCTATCTTCCGGTCAGTCGAGTCACCGACCCCAAGCTGAAAGTGAATTGCGGCTGTAGAACTGAAGTATATGATATGGTACTGAGGGGGAAACCAAGTTGTCGTAGTATGGTCATGGAGCATGTGATCCTATCTTATGGAGAGCACAACTCCGAGGTCTCACATTGCTGGTCGTGGGGGACTGAGAAAATGACATATCATGAAACTCACTTTCACAGATACAGCTTCAGCAAATAATTATTTTGGGAAGTATCGGTGTAAAGAAATAGGGGGTAAACATTCATCTACCTAACTTGGAGGGTATAGTTCAAAACATCTTGTGATACTAAATGTGTAGTTTAAAGATATAGTTGGAATCGGACTCCTTAGTTAAATTCAGTATGTCTAAAACAATATCAGACACCCCCACCCTTTCCATCATCATAGCTAGATACACCCAATCCTAGGAAAACCCGAGAGCTGAATCTTCAACATAAATGGTCTACATACGTTAAACTACATACTTGCGGCGCAATGCATGATCTAATTTACTAATCTATTGGGAGTCTTTGATAAATCCTATTCGACAATATGATGCATTTTAAGGACCCTTAGATACACATGGCGTAGAAGTTTTAACGTGGTGAGCTGTTACCGAGCAGATTAACTCAATCCTAAAAATAGTGAATTTGAGCAAGTTTTTCTCCTTTCACCCCTTCATTTGGTTCTGTCCAGCCTCTTTAATCCGGAGATCGGTGCCTTAAATCAATATACTCCTTTTTTAAGAATACCGAGAGTATACCAAATTATATAGCTGAGCCCCTTTTGTCTGCCATTCAAATGTATAGGAAGTTCACAGGTAGTGCGTTATAAGGCTGGGTCAAGACTCGGTGTATCACAACGGCTAATACGTTTCACTACCTATATTGAAGCTGAAGGGCATTGGTAACCTTGTTCTTTCCCACATCCATCTGCTCTTAGTGTAGCACCACAATCGAAGGATACATCAAGTGTATAATCTTATTGGCTTGATATGATATCAAGATTGCGGTCATTCCGAGTAATATGAAGAGCTTCAGATTTAGGACCACTTTACGAATCTCTTAACAGCATCATTGGGATGCCTGAACTCTATCCTAATACTCTAATGCCAGTGCCATTTCCAGGACCTACAGAAAAAGCAGAAAGGAAACTTGCTATTTATAAATCTGTGTAACGATTTCTACCATCCACACTTTTTAAAACCATGTTTTTAGTGTTGATACCGAGAGGCCTCTCGAAGTCCTACTGGTTACACCGTAATTGGTTCTGTGTTCGTCCTACGCTGAAAGGGGTTCTGATGGCGTAGATTACGGTTCAGCCACAATTGGTGGGCAACAGCCCCTTATATATCATTTATTCAGCTTTAGGTAGCTACAGATTCCTATCCTACCGAATACAACCTACCCTTTCTACTATGGTCAATTAAGACTATCACAGACAATCCTAAATTTACGGCGTCAGTTCCCTCCCTATGCCAAAGTTGTGCTACCAATGTAAGATTTAAGAAGGCTGCAAGTAAAAGCCTCCCCGGGGACTCCATGGTGATCGAGTGGTCAAATCGCAAGACAGCCTTCGGCCACTGCAGTGGTAGCCATGACGCACCGATATCAACCACTACCTAGTCTTTAGGATCAAAGGTCAGTTCACAAGGACGGATAATACCGAGCGCAATATACGGCTCAGCCTTGTAGCAGATAACGGGAGGGGTGTCAAGATGCACATCCTATAAGAGGAAAAACGCAGTTGTTATTGTTGCACGACGAGCTAGAACTAAAGGTACATGCAGACTCGGGATATATGCATACTAATACGTTCTTTGCTTGCCGGTGATACCCCTTGTAATCCCTATTCTGGAAACTCCAGTCATCTCTTATATTCGTAGTTCTGAACTCTGAGGGTCCTGAGTTTTAGTCCCGAGTCTATATCCTTCAGGCTCTCTCACAGTTGTGAGCCGTCTAGTTACATTTAGTCACTTACCTCTTCCGCCACCAACGTCGACAGATATTTATAGGATATGTAGGACAGAGCCTTAACAACAACCCCTTACATGATGTTTGGTTATATCAACAATTGTAGGACCTTTGATTAAAACATTATATCCAACACCAAAGGTTAGGTAGATAGCCAAAGTGTAGTGATTGTGGTTGCTACGAAACAGCCTGATCCACTTTGCCTACCCCTTTTGTGGATCCCGCATACGAGACGACGAAAATGTTGACAATACTGATAAGGTTCTTGTAGGGTAGGACTAGGTTTCTCTTCATTGTGCAGAATAAGTAATGATCATGCTCAGAATTACGTGCCGAAGGTCGTCGCTGTCTCAAGTCATGATACCTCGTTTGGACTCGAGGCAACTCTCGTCTGCAGCTTACCATGAACATTAATGAAATGAGTGGCTAAAAGATGTTACATGTAAGCATCTTTACCTTATTATGGTTTATACTCGACAGCCGTCTGAGTTAAATGTGTGGTAGGTTTGAACAAGGGAGAATCTAGTGAAGATAGGGAATATACTACATGATAACAATGTATATTATCTGTAAGCCTTGGAAAACAATAGTTACCTTCCAGGGATGACAGGCACTTCATAGATACCTAATGATGCGAATCGTTTTCAAAGACCGAAGGACATTTATGGTACTCAGAGTTGTACACAAAGTTAAGATTACCCCTTGGTCGTGAGCAATAGGAATATATTAAGAGTGGTGATTGCTAGAAACATCTAGAAACTCATAATTCTTAGACTAATCCAAGGGTTATTTTGCGGGTTGTGGAGTGAAATAGCTGCAACACGATCCGCAGCGTTCTATATAAGGAGGCTAACGTAGGAAAGTATTATATACGGAGGCCGTATCGTGAAAGCATATATTGAAGTAACCTTAGGCCGGTAGCAACTGTATGGGCGACGATAGTGATGGCGTTATGGACAGCAGTAGCAGTAGCAGGTCTGGTAAAAAATAAGTAGGGAAATGGCTACAGATCTGACGTATGTACTGCACTGTACACCAGGGGTAGGGAAGTAGGAGGCTTGAGTTTGAGTTTGCTTGGCTTGCCCCTTGTATCGCATCGCCTACTTTCTTAAAGAGCTCCTATTCTGATCACCAATTTTGAACCCGACATGACACTTGGTGCTTTGGAGAAGGAGGGCTTCATATTATATCCAACGCAGGTAAGGAGTTCTTTTATATAGATCAATGCCTCCCAGATACCTAGACCCCCCACCCCCCCTTTATTGTCTATTGCCACCTTATACTCTGTACCTACCTAGTATATTCACGTTTTGTCTTTTTCATCTTAGGTCCGCTATACCTTATCCCCTTTAAAAGTCATGCTTTTCAACTATTTAATCCCGATTCGGCATTTTAAAACTTATTAAATCATAGAATATACCTAGGCATCACTCTAAAGTATTTGTAAAATTGGTATGAAAGACCGCGCACGTGGAACACCGGCTTCGCTCAATGAGCCTAGGAAATGCATTCCTCATGTTGTACCCCGGGAGATCATGAGACGTGATGCGATCAACAATGGATACTGTGCTATATTGATGCAGACAATTAGCTCATATCTAGCATACCGCAGCATAAAATAAAGTGGCTAAAATACTATCCTATCATCTAGCGATGGTGTAGGTTTGTCGACATCATTCCGCAGGACCTCGGCTCAAATTACACGACCCTTCGTTGACACAAAAAGTTCTCCTTGCAGGATCCGCGGATCACTGCGGGATCAAGGAAGCGCACCAAGACCACAGACCACCCCACTCCAGCGACATCCTCCCAGGGTTACCACTGCCCGCTCATGACTTCAGGTCCTATGGCGGTCTGGTAGCGGTGTCCATCTCGCAATAAACTTAATAAATAGAACTCACAGCCGCCGTCATTGTCATTACACATATAAGAACATCAATACTACATAGATATTAAACATACTTGAAAATCGCATACGGAGCAGATGACGAAATGGCAGACCAAGCGATCGCATCAGTTCCTCCTCCTTGGAAACTCAAGGGCACGGTCTATATGGTAACGTTCTGGTCCCCGTCCGGCAAGCTTCAGGGGCAAGCGTACTCCCCACTCGAAAGGGCATCCGCCTTCGCCGCTCCCGAGTCCGGGGAGCATCTCGGGGGGATCAGCCAGGTGCAGCTTGTGCGCTACACGGAGAGTCCGGTCGGGCCATACGACGAGCTCATCATCTGCCCGGGCTTCTTCTCCTACGACGTGGAGGAAGAGGACGGCCGACGGAAGCGCAAGAGCAACGCGCGCATCACGCGCATCTACGTGTCCCAGAAGCAGACGTGCTGGAACGGGCGGAAGAGTCAGTAGTCACCTCTTGCTTTTGAGCGAAAAAAAAAAACCGAGTGTGTTATCCCGCCCCCCCTGCTAAAATGCACACAGATTGGAATATACCGAAGCATCTTGCCCGGTTCGAGTGGGAAGATCTCCAGGATGGCTCAGCGGCCGTCAAGGTCTTTCCGAACGACACTACGGGCGATGCTGCGGAGTCCCGAGCGAGCGACAAGCCACTTCTCGAGGCCAAGTTCCAGAGTATTCAGTTCACACCCAAGTTTCCCCTATCGCTGGCGTGGCTCAAATACGTCGGAATAGACGCGACCCTCGTCCAGCCACCATTACCGGAAGGTCACGGGTCGCAGAATGAGCTACCGGGAACTGAGCGTTGGTGCAAAATCGTGCCGGTTCAATCAACTAAGCGTGCTATGTTGGTGTGGGGAGACGTGACTCTATGGGACGAACAGGCTGGCACTGGTTGTGACGCGCAAGAAAGTCATTTTTTGCCTGGATTAGGGATTCTGCAACTCTGTATCAAGTTGGAGGATGCTGATATCGAATTTGGCACCGGCGAATACTGGGATGCGCCTAGCACAAAGCTATAACACCTTTTAAGAGGTATCAAGTCGTCCCGCTGGGGCTACTCTTATTTTCTTTCATGACTGTTCACTTCGATAATGAATGGTAGGAGGACTTCTTTCAACATTATCTTTTCTTGTGTTGTATGGGACTGAAGGAGATTGTCCTCAGCTCTAATTAGTAGTCGGAATCCATAGAAACCAAAACAAAGAGTGTTGTTTTATACGACATTAGCTTAAATCACCTGTCATCCCCCCCCTCTCCTCTACGTCTAAGAAAGGAGAATCACCTGGTGAAGACACTGAGAGAGAAGTATCACGTAACGATCTAAATCCCCACGAATATGGAATATATCGACAGCCCGACTCAATGCGAACCCGGCCGCTTGCGGAGAGTACCAGGATTCTACCACAAAATATCTCGAGAGAAGAAGAATGTGCACTTCGCCACAGGCCGCGATCTGGAGAGAGTAAAGATATTCGACACGACGAAAGCAGTCACCCATAACGAACCCGAAGAGCGTCTACCGACCAGCCAAGTCCCCTTGCTATTCCGGTGCAAGTCAGGCACCGAGCTCATCCAGCTCGTCGAGGCCGGGCGCGCGCATATCTCCGAGACATACAGGGGATACAACGCACTACACTGGCACTGCAACGCCCGATCGACGCGCCCGTCTCTGATCGAGGCTCTCGTAGTGCGGCTGGGGATGGACATCGACGCGGTGGACCAGCGCGCGCGGGCGCACGGGCCGGTGATGCGGCACACGGCGCTGGGGCTCGCGTGCCGGAACGCCAACGTGCAGGCGGTGCGCGCGCTGCTCCGGCTCGGCGCGAGCCTCGACCGCGCCGCCCTGCCGACCCACGACCCCGCCACGGGCCAGCGCCTGCTGTACCCCAGCCCGCTGCAGGTGCTCCTGTGCCAGCCGATCCACGCCTGCCCGTGGACCTACCACCTCACGGAGGACGAGGACGCGCCGCCGCAGCCCGTGTGCCCCGAGTGCACGCGCGGGTACCACATCTGGGAGCCGTGGCCGGCGAGCGAGCGCGACGCGGCGCACCGCCAGCGCTGCTGGCTCACGCAGATCGGCCGGGTCGGGGCGCGGCTGCGGCGGTGCGCGCAGCTGCTGGTCGTGGACTACGGCGGCGTGCGGGAGGGCGACGACCCGCACCTGTGGACCGCGCTCGAGTTCCTACTCGAGACGGCGTGGCGGTTCCTGGGCCCCGTGTGCGGGCGGCGCGACGAGGATTCACGCCTGCCGACGGAGATGGAGATGCCGTTCCTGCGGCCCTTCGGCGAGATATGCGACTTGCTGCTCGAGGTGGCCGGGTACGAGGCCGAGGGCCCGGCGGCGGCGATGCAGGCGCGCGGCCAGCAGCGCCTGGTCGCGCTGATCGCGCAGCATCCCGACTTCGAGCGCTTCCAGGAAGGTGAGGTTTTCGACATCGACGCTGAGCTGAAATCCCTGCAGGCAGAGGCGACCTTGAACAATGCGACGGCTTGACTCTTGTGAGCTGGGAAGTGAGACAGGGTTAACCTAGTGGTTTTCTTCGTACCATTCATGAAGAGTTTCGCCAGGACTTTGGTGTTATTAAAACGTTATCCTATGATAAAGAAAATCTGATTATTTACTCCTCGAGCTCATCCAGTCACAATCAGGGTTCGGAATTTATTCCTTAGTTTTTAGTCTTAGTTAGTTAATCCTTAGTTAGTTTAGTTTTATTCCACCACCGGACTAAACTAAAAGCATTTTAGTTAATCCGAAATTATTCCTTAGTTAGTTAGTTAATTTAAAATATTAACTAACTAACTAAATTATTCCGTTTTAAATAAAAATTACATATAAATAAATAAATAAAATATAATATAAATTAACTTAAATTTAAATAAAGTAAAAAAAAATTAAAAAAAATTAAAAAAAATAAATTAGTAATAAGTAAATTAAATAAATAAAATATTTATTTATTTATTTTATTTTTATTTTTTAAAAAAACTTTAATCTTTAATTAATTTTTTAAATTTTATTTTAATAAAGTTTTATTTTTAAGTATTTTTTAAATTTTTATTTTAATTAATTAAAATTAATTATAAAATTTTTATATTAATTTTATTAATTTTATAATGATTACGTAATATTTTTAGTTAATCCTTAGTTAGTTTAGTTAATCCTTAGTTTAGTTATTCCAGTCCGAGGTTTTTTTTTAGTTAGTTAATTTTATTCCAGGGTAGCCTTAGTTAATATTATTCCACCACTGGACTAGATTAACTAACTAAATTCCGAACCCTGGTCACAATGCTCCGTGTGTGAATATCTAGGTACCTAATGCTTACCTACCTACCTACTTAAGTGAAAATAAGAATCTTACTATTTTATGTACTATTCAAGATTAAAAGCAATAACAAACAAGTTCTCTTATAGCTAATAGCTTTTTTGCACTTTTTTCTATCCCGACTGATCAACTACTTACAGCCCATATTTTCCCATCTCAGCACAACTGAATCGATATCTTCTCCTATTAATATCGCGATTTAAACCATGCCTTAACGGCGTATCATTACGTTACGTATGAACAAGGGTTAGGGTTGGGGTTGGGGTTCGTGCCGCCGACACAAGCCTGGCGATTAAGGTACCGTTTATTTTCTGTCAACTACCCATCTAATATTAAGTATGTCGAATGGAGGTTATTAACGTTAATCCACCGTCCTTTCCATGATTTCTCATCGTTACCTACATAACGTCTCTCTTCTAAAGCCTTTAACAGATCAGCCTCTAACCTAGCGCACCCACGACGCCGTTCCTATAACAAATGCCATACGCCCCTTAACTACTAACACACGCAGCATGGCATGAAATTTAGCGGTACATCTCTCTCGAAACATAACCAGGAGAGACACATACCCGCCTACCAGCCTAACCCACTGGTGGACTAACCTAACCTTAGATATGTATCAAATATGCAAAAACTTACCTAGGCTACCTAACTTACTTACATATCACTCGCGCTCCACTCCACTCCACTCCACCACATCTTTCTTCTTTTGAATTTCTCGGGCCGCAGCCGAATTCTTAATCTCGCCGGCCCCCCTTTTCCCCTCCAATCCACTCCAATCAATCCAATGCATCTAACATACCTACCTACTGTCACGGCAGCGCAGGTGAGGTCAAAGGCAATGCTTGACTTCCTGTACCATTGACAAGAATACTAAAGTTGAGAAAATAAGGAAAAAAAGGAGTCGGGATCTCGAAAGTTCCCTGGTCTGGTCCGGAACAAACCACGGCAACATTATGCTGGTAACACCTCACTATTCACTCATTGCATCAAAAATAACGTCCCCGAGATTTCGGGTATCGACACCTTATA
Organism: Biscogniauxia sp. FL1348; assembly: GCA_022544895.1. Taxonomy (NCBI): domain Eukaryota; kingdom Fungi; phylum Ascomycota; class Sordariomycetes; order Xylariales; family Xylariaceae; genus Biscogniauxia; species Biscogniauxia sp. FL1348. The sequence continues at coordinate 74,136 of JAJNNV010000073.1, read as the reverse complement.
ACTAACCTCAACCCAATGATCTCACCGTGACCTACCATTCCAACCTCACCCAACCTATACATCTTCCCGATTTTCATTCCACAAAGCCAATTTTATCTTCCCACCTATCTCCACCCCCGTCCCGGCCATGCCACCACCACCACCACCACCACCCCCTAGCCTCCTCAGCCGCAGCATCCTCGTCCTCGGTCTCGGGTTCCTTGCCGCAGGACTGCTCATCAGCTCGACCCGCACGCGCAGCACGCCGAGATCACCAAAACCCGCACCATACACGCCTGCACCCCCAAATCAGGAACTCGGCAAGAACCACCCCTACCCGCCCGATGCCCTTCCGGGCGGCCGCGATGTGGCCACGCCGTACGGCTCGATTCGGGTGTACGAGTGGGGGCCCGAAGACGGGCCGCGCGTGCTGTTCGTGCACGGGATCAGCACGCCGACCGTGTCGTTGGGGGACCTGGCCCACGAGATGGTGGGGAAGGGGTGTAGAGTTATGTTGTTCGGTAAGCATATCCCCCCCCCCTTTTTTTTTATCTGTGTTTACTTTTTCTTCCGTGGTCCAACCACAATATGATTTCCGTAGGCCTTGAAACCTGTGTAAGAAGTAGGGAGAGGCGATAGTATTGCAAGCCAAGTGAGAAGAGAGAAGAGGAGGTATAAAGTACCTAAAATAAGTGCCTAGTGACGCGAGTAGACGCGGAAAAGAAGCAGCAGAAAATCTTAAAATAAGATTTTCTTTAATCCTATACTAACCCCCGCCTCCTCCCCACCCCGCTGATTCTAGACCTCTTCGGCCGCGGCTACTCCGACGCCCCGTCCGACCTCCCCTACGACGCGCGCCTGTACACCACTCAGATGCTTCTTGTCCTCGCCTCGTCCCCTTCCGCGGTGTTATGGACGTCCGCCCCCGGGTTCCACCTCGTGGGGTACTCCCTCGGCGGGGGGCTCTGCGTCGCCTTCGCGCGGCACTTCCCACACCTCGTACGGTCCCTCGCGCTCGTAGCCCCCTGTGGGCTCATCCGGCAGCACCACGTGGGATGGCGCAGCTGGCTGTATTACACCTCCAGTCTGTTGCCCGAGGCACTCGTACGGGTGCTCGTGAGACGGCGGATACGGCCGCAAGTGAGTAATCCTGCTGCTACTGCCAGCAGCAACAGAAGCACGGATATCCTGGCTGCCGAGACCGAGAGGCAAGTAAGCGGGGACGGAGACGCGAACGGCGGGGCGGGTTTTGACAGCGCGGCCATATCGAAGTACCGCCCGGGCGTGACAGTGTCCTCGGTCGTGCAGTGGCAGTTGGACAACCATGCGGGGTTCCTGACCGCGTTCCTGAGCAGCATCCGGACTTGCCCCATCTACGCGCCGCAGCCCGACTGGGAGGCCTTGTCCTCGGTACTCAAGATACGACGAACGAATAATCCCGATGTGACGTCAAACAGCGGGCTGAACGGCGGTAAGATCCTCATTGTCCTCGGGGAGCACGACCCTGTCATCGTGAAAAATGAGACAATAGAGGACGCCACGGCAGTGCTAGGAACGAACGGCGTCGAGTTTGCGCTTATCGATGGAGGCCACGAAGTGCCGATCACGAGAAGTACGGATGTGGCGAATGCGATAGAGGAGTTTTGGCCGCGGTAGGAATTCTCCAGGAATGAGACGAGACACGATCCAATGTGCCACCGACACGAGACTGATGCAGTGGTAGATAAGAACCTTAGATAATTACTTTCCAGCGCTCATCAAGGTTTGTACAAAGATCAGGAGCACGTGTGGTGCAAGTGGCTCCAATATGCCAGAGAAAGGAGAAACTAGAGCTTGGATAGTTGCTACAAGATATAAACTGTGTGGATCTTAGATAGAACCAACGTAAGCTAAGACTCTTTATGTCAACTACTGCATGGCAAAGGTTGACAGAACGCCAGGATATTTTGAAACCACCAACCTACCAACAAAGTCATTTTGCCAAAATCTCCACCGACAGATAAACTAGAAAGGTTCGTGTAGAGAGACTTACGTTGTAGAGGATATGGCAACAATACGGAACCCATCCCTTCTCATTTTGTGTCAGGTTCTCGGTCAGTTTTTGTCATTAGGCTCTTTAGACCTGGTACTGGGTGGTGTGTGTGTGTGTGTATGTGTCTGTCTGACGATCTACCTACACAAATATTCGGCAGATGGGCTGCCAAAGGTCAACAGGGAGAGACAGATGCTCGTCCGACTTGCAGTCATTGAGCAAGTGGTGTGAACAGTCTGCCAGCTCACGGTGTATGCATGTTCGTATCACATCGTCGTTGTCTGAACACATGCCTTACATACAAATCCGTCGTATACTACAGGTCACTCGGGTCGATTTGTGCGTCTACCTGTTTGCCTGCCTGCCTGTCTGGCCGCCCAGGACTCGTTCAAGGAGCGCATGTGAACTGGTGCGGATGCCAAGGATTAAGGCATGGCTTGCAGACAATATTACTATTCTCTTCGACAGAAAGAGGACAGTTTGCAGGCTCTTCGCAGGCTCGCTTGGTATGCACGCCTATCAACTACGGCGCCGGTTGACTAAGCTGCAGTTCAGGGGCGTCTGGGCAACGTCCTCAAGATGCATAAGTGAAACTCAGATAGTGGAATGGAATTACTATGCCCAGCACGAGATTGGCCCGGACAGTTTCTTGGGTGACATTGTGAGTTTGTTGGCACCGGCCTTTCCACTGGTGTATGTACACCTAGCCTAGGAACCCTCCCTCCCTTCCCCACGCCATTCCACCTGCGGGTGGTTGTGTGGGTATAGGGGTATGGGGTTATAGGGCAAAACCTGGGGAATGTATAGTCGAGCATCCACACCGTCCGGATATTGCATGCGTGGCGTGAACAAGGGGTGACAGGCCAATCGAAAATCCGGTCTCCAAGCTGACGACTGCCACCATGTGACGAGATGTTCGCACCCAGGTATCTCAGATCCTTTTGACTGGGTAACAGGATGTACCTAACAGGAGGGAATACCTATTACTCCCCTAGGTAGCTGTCTATCTATCACTAATCGGTTGGAGAGTCAAATCCCCGTGGCTTCCGGAGCCAGCTGCTAAGACGAGGTGGTGGTGGTGATGGTGGTGGTGGTGGCAGCATCAACGATGCAGATCGTAGACTTGCAGCAATGAAAAGCAGCAAAACTCTGACCCTGCACCTAGGATTGGTAGAGTCCGGAACTGTCTTCGACATAGCCCCGAATTCTTTCCTTCAATTACATGTAGATCTGAGGGGGGAATGGCCGTGAAGTGTGGTGTAGTGTAGAGTAGAGTAGAGTAGTGCAATAATATAAGTAGGTATGTAGTAATGTAGCGGATGCACGGATGCTGGACGTTCGACGAGGTTGCAGATCTTCTCACAATTGGATCTGGAACCTAAAATGGAGATGGCAATGGTGGATCTTGTTGATCAGTGAGTGTTAGTGTTCCCAGGGTCCTATGAGGAGCTCGTGGTTGATGTAATTCTAACTCTCCGGCTGGGGAAAGAAGAAGGTTCTCCTGTAGATGAAATACCTTTCTAGGTAGTACTATGTACCTTTAGGTATTACATCAGGAATTGGCCTCAGCTACGGACAAACTGTGAACTTTCCTTGCAAATCAAAGAGATGGGATTCTCCCCCTTTACCCCGCAAAATTCATCGAGTCTGGGTCGCGGGTGACGTCGATGAGTACGGTGGGTTGGGTGTTAGCAAGGTTCTGGTTGATTCAGGCCTGTTAGCATAACCCGGTGCTATTCGCCAAGATGCTAACTGGCCTTAGCAGTCTGGGCCTTAGCTCGCCTTAGCCTCTGACGGGGTCCTCCCCGTTACGCTAGGTAGGGTGCCTACCGTGTGTATGTAGGTAGGCTTGGCAGGGTAGGTATGTAGGCAGGAGTTCCTAGGTAGGTACATAGGTAGTTTAGGTAGGAATGTAGCTTGAGGTACAGTATATTTCTTTCATCTTCAGAACTAGTTTAGGTATTTCAATCTTCTTCCCAACTCAACTTTCCTCCATCACACTAACCCCTCCCACTTAAACTCTCCACTTTCTTATCATCACGATTCAGAAGCCACCAGAAGTCATCGTCTCTTTTAAGACATTGGAAGTCCCCGTCTGCTAACCCCGCTGCTGTGCAGAAGGTTCATAATAATCACCCCTATATCTCCTGCCCCTTTATCTCTCCTACCTCTCTTACTTACTACAAGTTTCCTTTCCCCCCTCTTCCCTATTCCCCATCCACCCATCCACCCACCCACCACCCATCATCCACCATCCACCATCCACCATCAAATCAACACTCAACCCATCGTCATATCCAAAACCTCCTCGGCGTCAGCACATTCACATCTGATTCATACGCGACGTCTACCAAGCCGCGTCATTCCATTGGGTCTCAGGTGTAGTGTAACGGTTGTCTATTGCATCAAAGAAGAACAGACCTCCGTTTGTTCCACTTTACCTGCTACTCTCCAGACCGTTCATACGATAATCGTTCGATACAAAGAGCAATCAGCCTCTTGCTCTTCACTGTGCACCCGGACCTATCCTCGACTACGGAAGAAGCATAAAAACAAGAGCTACTTGTCAAATACTACATAAAGGGTGCCGGTTCTTTCAACTTTTTTTTTTGCCGCCCTTTGGTCACGAACTCTCCCAATCCAGAAAGATACACACTTCAACTTCAGCTTCAGCTCAGTAGTACTGGACTGTGGCAATTCTCTACACCAACCCGATCTCGAGCTACACATACCTATACTATTACCACAAACATGTCAGGCGACAACGGTAACGGGGGACCATCCCACGACCGCCGTGGCTCTGTCACTTCGGCTGCCTTCTCGAACCTGTTCCATCGTAGCAACTCCACCTCAGCCGGAAACGGTCGCGAGCCTATCGCCTCGGTGGCTGCCAGAGACCAACGCCGACGGCTCTCCGTTACCACCTTGGGTCTCTCGGGCACATCACCCCCTTCTCAGAACAACACTCCCTTTGCCCTTAGGCGGGGAAGCATCTCGACCAACAACTCGGAAGCCATCGATGAGAGTGCCATCGAGGACGACGAATACGCTAAGCCTCCCCCCTCTTCTCCCTTTGCGCGGCGCATAAGCTTTGGGGCCCAGGCCATGCGTAACATTCGTACTGGTCCCGTGAGCCCTGGATCAGTCGGTAGGCCAGCCCAGCATTCAAGACGTATTTCTTATAGTGGGCATCCTCACCCTCCCCCCACCAGTGCCCCGTCCGCTTCAGCCGCGAGACGGACGAGCACCTCTCAGGCAAGCAACATACACTCTACAAGATCTCCTTCTGACATGCTTTTCGCTCGCCCAGATAACGGTTATAACTGGTCTGAGCAGCTCAGGTCACGCGCTGAAAGCAGCCTGACGGCCCACCGTCCCTCCTTCGGAGCTGGTACTTCCGTTTCGCCCTCCCGTCTCAACGGCCCCCATGATCGTGCCAAGTCTGTGTCCGACTTGCCACCTCCACCTCAGCAGGCTGCTGCCATGAAGCCTAGGCATGTTGAGAGACCCAAGCCTGACCACATGCAGGAGCGCATCCTGAAGGGTGACTTTTACATGGATTGATTAGGTTTCTTTCTTGGGGGAGGGAGGTTGTCTTGATTTCCTTCACCAGAGCCAGAGATGTACGAAGGTGTACGAATGTTGGAAGATGAAAAGGAAAGAAAGAAAAAAAACTTACCTATTTCGATCTCGCCAAAAGAGAATCTCGGGGGGTTTCCTAAACTACCTCTTATACTTGTAGCTAGCTGCTGCAAGTTCTAAGTCATCCGACTTAGAGGATCCATGTCCCAATAACTCAGGCGCCAAAAAGGACAAAAATCACACCTGGCGTTCAACAATCGGTTTTAACGACTTTTATGGCGTTGACGGTCAAGGATGGTCAAAGTCGGGGGGTTCCGACCGGACAGGGTGGCAAATTGTTTCACAGGACCGAGCATTGCTACGGGGAAAACAAATCATCACACGTTTGGGGAATTAGCATGGTACCTAGATCGGGACTACGGAACAGGATTGTATGGGGCAGGAACACATCATCGAGTCAAAAAACTGGTGAGGGAAATGGCCATGCCTTGGGGAGGTAGGCTAGGTTCTTTTTTTCTTCACTATTTTCTTTTTAATTGTTTTCAGGAGCTTTACAAACTGTTGCTTGAAGCATAGCTAGTCGAAACGACGTACCCTAGGTAGCTCCTGTGGAGAGTGGATGTATGATAAAAATTGGTGGACAAAGAGAGGCAAGGGTGGGGGTGGGGGTATAGCGAGATGTAGTAGGTAGTGTATGATCTGATATCGATCGAGGCTGAATGGAGAAGACAAGGGTATCCGGAACGAAAAGAAGAAATGAAAATAAAAGGGAGGCTACAGTTATGTACCCCGGGCTTAGGTCAATGCATCGGGACTTTTTTGGAGTTCTCTACACTACGTCTTCTTATTCGTCTTTCGTCTTCTGTCTTCTGTCTTCTGTCTTCTGAACAGATTACTACCTAGGTTAACCTACTTACCTAACTATTCACTATTATTACGTCTGTCTATATACCGACTCGGTAGCCCTACGCTAAGACACACATCCACTGCCAAAAACAACATGATACATATTGATGTAAATGAAACATCGTAGCCGAACTCGTGGGGGGGGCGGGGTTTGTATAATGAAAAAGATGATATGCGTGACGAAAAAGGGACAAAGAGAACGGGATAGCTTAAGTAGGTATGTACTGGAGTTGAAAGGTTAAACCGGAATAAGTATCGCGGATTGATATTGATATCAAAATAGATTGACTTGAATGTCTTTTATCAAATTTTCTAAATATACCAGACCGGACTTGAACTTTTATACTTTATTATTTTTCGGTGAGATAACTTAGAATATGGGATGTATAGGGGGAGTAGGACTGGGAGTGGGAGTTGGGGTGGGAGTTGGGGGATTTGGAAGTAAGCTTAGCTTGGGTGGTATTTAGGTTAGGTTGGTAGGTAGGTAGGTAGGTGGAGATGGAGTTAGGTAAGATAGGTAAGGTAAGGTAGTAGTATGTATGTATTGAGGTATGTAGAAAAAGAGATGTCCGTGGTGCTTGGGGGGGAGGAGGAGGAGGTGGTGGTTGGTTTTGTATAGCACATTAATACCTACCAGACCTACATTGATATACCTTAGGCCGGATAGATACTGGTCTGGTGTTTTGTAAATTACCCAGCTAGCTAGCGAGTGCCTGTTGCCTCAATCAATCAATCAATGGTACTTAGTTAGCTCTACAGGGGCATTATTCTTACAATTAGACCTCCATAATAGGTAAGTATCAATCAAATACCCCCTATCTATCATTTTTACTTCCCCCCTTTAACTCCTAGGTTGAGTGATAGTTCGACATAAATATAAAGACATACTAGGTAGGAAATGTTAAGTAGGCAGGTATATTGATACCAACATAGGATCTGAAATATAGGAGTGAGAAAGGGAGAGAGTAAGTAAGTTGTAGGGATTAATTTGATAACCTCATATACCAGACATATTGAATTGATATTTAATTGATACCTGGGAGGTATGTAGTAGAGTATTTAATTATCAACCGATAGAAGTAACCTTTAGTAGAAAGCAACCCCCCCCCCCCCCGCCCATTATATCCCATACATCAACTGATCCTAATTCTAATTGATTTATCCATCCATTCATCTATCCATCCATCCATCCATCTATCCATCTATCCATCCATCTCTTCATATCAATCAACGCACATAACATATCTTCTCCCCCTTCCCCTTCCATATCCCTATTCTCTCCTCTCCATACCCGGAAAACACCCTACCTGCTTACCCAACAAGCCCAATAACACACGTCAAAACACCGAATGCGACTAACTTAGGTCAACCCACAATGAAACCAAGCAAGGGAGAAGACCTCAAAGATGGCCACCGAAAAAAGAAAGTCGCCCCCTTCCCCCTTAACCCCCTTTTTAGAATGCGTCCTATATCAATTTCTTTCGTGACGAAGCATATGTAGGTAGGTAGGTATATATTTTTTATAGATATACTTACACATCCCGTTCCAAATCCAATTATGTTGTATGAGGGATGGGGTTTATGTGTCAAGAACATGCACGATGGAACAATAACGACGCCGAACCGAGTCGACTTGACTTGACCTATCTGGACTACTTAGACTTCCATGATATTCATAACATCCATCCACCCCAACGATGACATGCATGCGGATATTTGGGGGGTAGGTACTTAGTAAGGCAAGGTTGTCCCCCACCTCTTCCCCCGAAAAGGAACGGTAAGGGTTCTTCATCATCATACAGGGCAGAAGATACTAGATAGATTGAACAGCCCATATGCCTGACGTATGCTGTTTCTACCAACCAATCAACCCTCCCTCCTTGAATGCTTCATCAACTGCCCCCCATCCCCATTCATTCCCCCCATTTCCCTTTTCCGTCACCCTTTTTTAATATTGAATCCTGGACTTGACTCCGAAAGGGCGCCATGACTCCAACCGTTCCCAGACCATAGCATAAAAAGGACGTGCAATGCTACACGATAAGAAAAAGCAATATATTGGATGTGTGTGTGTGTACGTATGTGTGGGGATGGAGTAGGAGGGGGGAGGTGGTAAGCAAACTTGGAGAGTAAAACAGCAGGCAGGTAGATAGGCATACAAGCACATTTCGAATGAAATCGTACATAACATACTCACTGGTACAGGCCAACCAACCAATTAGAATGGGGGGCACGATCAATATCAAAAACCAAATCATTGACTCGATCGATCGATTAATTAATCGACCGGTTGGTTGGTTGGTTGGTTTCATCTGTTTGATGATGATGACGACGACGTAATAATCCCATAAGTACACAAGCTAAGTGTATGGTGAAGCAGCGGCTTGACGTACCTGGGGCAGGCATTTCGTATGCCCGTTCATCCAGGCGATAGCTGCGGCTTCCAGATTTGGAGACATCATAATGATAGAATGGGAGGGAGGGGAGTGTGTAGTTCCCCTCTCCCTTACACGTACCACAGCAAATGCACATAATACAGCACACGCACATAGCACACACAGTCCTCGTCCGTCCTTCCCGGCCAAGGCTAGAACCCGAATTGATTCCCCTGGCCGCTGGGAAATCCATCCGGCATACCATACATGAGAGGATCGTTCTGCATCATGAACCGCATACTGTTCTCGTAGCTGGCCGAGTCGCCGGGGCTCCCGCCACCGAACCCGGTGAGGGTCAGCCCCATGGCCTGCTCGAAGCCGTCGCCCATGTTGGTGTAGTCTAAGTCACCCGCAAACGAGCCAGCCATCCACGGCATGATGCCCTGTCCGGGGCCCGGGATTCCGATCTCGACGCCGGTGTTGGGGTCGTACATGTAGGGTTGGGGTGCTGAGGCTTGCAGCCAAGCCTGGTAAGCCGGCGAATTCGCATTTGTGCTCGGCGGTATCGCATTTTGGCTCTGGCCATTCTGGGGATGCCCATTGCCGGTGGCAATCTCGGATAAAAGCCGTAGGGGTGAGTTGAATTTTGATTGTTGTTGAGGCTGCTGCTGCTGCTGATGTTGTTGTAGTTGTTCTGGTGTATGCGATTGTTGTTGTTGCTGCTGTTGCTGTTGTTGTTGTGTTGCTGCTGCATTGTTCTCCTGGCATTTTAGAGGATTCGTACCATTGTTACCTTGACATGATTGAGAAGATCTTAAAGCTGGATCAATCTGATCATCGGCAGCTGAATCCTTCCCTTGACCCTGCTTATGGAACCATCCTCGGAGCATCATTAGCACTACAACAAATTTGCTGGCCGGACGTGATTTATCGGAGGCTGCAGTTTCGCGAAACTTGTCAAGCAGCTTGTCGAGATATTCGGCCACCTTCATGTTGTCCTTGTTGATCACCTTCCCAAGCTCCGAATTCGGGGAGCTGGCGCTGAAATACATTTTAATGAGAACGACGACCGCATACGCAACTCGTACAAAGTTGAATATGGGGAGACAGCGGATGCTTGCTGTGTCCATGTTTAAGAATGTTTCGAAAATTCCATCAATGGCAGTTAGACAAGCAGATAACGCGCCGATATGGGCGGCCGTGAGACTATCGCTTAAGCCAGGTATTGGATCGCGGAGGGCGTCAGCGTTCATGGGTGGGCGGTATTCTTCACTGTTCTTATCCACATACAACGCAATCTCGTGCATGTAAAGGTTCAGAACATGGAAGCTTAGGAGAAGCGAAGCTGTAGTTTGTCAATATCTTATTCATAAATACCACGCCGGGCCATACAGCACTCACGTTGCTTGTCCTCCTTCGGTATACTTTCGCTATACTTGGCCAAGTCCCTTTCGAAGCCTTTAAGAGCATACTGCACTTTCTGCTCAGTGATGCTGACGAAGATACTTGAATCATCCATGGAAAACTGAATGCCAACTTCCTCGGCCAACCGATGCGTCCATACCAGATGGCATAAATACTTATCGGTCGGCGCTGCATCTGGAGATGACTCTAAGATATCCATGCACTCGGTCATGAAGGCTTGCCACCGGATCAGGTTTGGACGGTGCAAGGCCATGGCCACGTTGGATGCTAAGAAATAGGAGGCGAGCCAGGCTCGCCGTGACTCGATCGAGGTGGGATCAGGAAGGGGATGCTTCCGGAAGGGGTGCTCCCGCCAAGTATAGGGTATAAGTCTGGACTTGGGGTTGTTCTTTTTCCGGCCCAAGCCTATGTCGATAGCCATGACTGCAGCCAGATGAACAAATTGATAGAACTTCAGCTCTTCGAAGTGCTCCGGAGGGAAGTACCAAATAACGCTGATCTGCAGGGCTTGGACAATCTCGAGGCTCTTCTCTCCGGTAATTATGAGTTTGTCGGCGAGGATGTGCATGAGATCGCGCACCAATTGGCGCTGTATATGGGGGGTTTCCGACGAGGCCACGGCCATGACAGCCAGGAACAGGATAGGCTTGGCTTTACGAACCTCGGACACAGTGGTGCCGCGGGGAAAGACCACGGCCGGGAGATGGGGGGCCATGCGATCGGTATAGCGTTGGAAGAGGCTGGCAGCCTCATCGATGGTAATGATGCCGCGGCCAATTACGTCCGAGTCCTCATGCGCCAGTGCCGACGGCGGCGGTGGTGCAACAGGGTCTCTCGCACCGCCCAACGAGGTGTCTCTCGTGTCGCTGAACTTGCGTTTCTGGCCAGCCATCGCGGGCGGCGTCGCAAAGGAAGGCCTCCCCGGATCGATGGGCAGCTGGGCCATGGAGTCCCGTGGAGGTGGCGGTGGTGCACCCCAGTCCCTGGAGGCGGCAGCAGCAGCAGCAGCAACAGAACCGGCATAGCCTTGATGAGCGAATGCATTCTGGTCGATAGCGACGGGCGAGGCATGGTGTATAGTAGTCGGTGTTGCTGCTGTTGCTGCTGTTGCTGTTGATGCTGCACTTGCGCTCCCGCTTCCGCTTCCACTTCCGCGGCTGGCCTGCAAACTCGCAGTCAAGGCATCGATCTTCTTCTCCAGCTCGGCCACGCGACTGTCCGTCTTCTTCTGTCTCTTCCGCGTCGGCTGGGTCACCACGCAGCTCCGGCCTGCCTTGGCGCATCGCTTGCACGGTCCGTCTGGGTTAGCGGGATCCGGCTCGCACTTCACCTTCAAGCCCCGACATGCCTCGCAGGCCCGTGGTCGCTTGGGGTCGTTGGGATCGTGGGGTGTGTTGCCGAGGGTGTTGGGGGTATCGCCGGCAGTGGACAGGGCAGGTCCCGAGGGGGTCTGGGGGGTGAAGGTCGAGGTCGAGGCGGTTGGGGATACGGTAGAGTGTTGGAGCTGTGGCTGAGGATGCTGTGGGTGTGGGTGCGGGTGTGGTGGAGGTGGTTGGTGTTGTTCTTGTTGTTGATGTTGTTGATGTTGTTGATGTTGTTGATGATGATGATGATGTTGTTGTTGTTGCTCTATGGGTGGGGATTCCGATGCTTTGTCTTGTATATTGTTGTCGCTGTTGTCGTTGTTCTGCGAGAGTGTCGAATCACTCGCACCACCATTGACAACAATTGAATCATCGGCGCAATCTCGTAGACGAGGATCTAACGAGGCTGGATCCATGGTGCGGTTCTGCTTCTCCTCCTTTGGGCGACTTACCAAGTGACTAGCACTAATGATGTAGGTAGGTATGTAGGTATCTGCTGGCAGTGCTTGTCGAGGCGGCAGACAAATGTGCCGATGGTACGAAGAGCGGGAGCTGTGAGAACCGGCCACCGATCGAAAGCAGGACTTGGGGTCTTGGGACTTGGGACTTGGGTCTTGGGTCTGGGGACGGGGGGGGGTAAAAGTTGGTTCATTCAAGCTGTCATCAATTTTTGTGCGAGTGTAGGCAGTAGAATCTTTATTACTAACCCCGAGCTACCCCATAATATTATAACCCCCCTTACTCCGATCCTCCGACCTTCCTGCCAGTCATGCCTACTAAGGTAGGTACTTACAGCTAAGACCTTCCCCAGGTACTTAGCTGACTAGGTAGATACCTATCTGCCCTAACTAAAAAGCTGACTGGTTTCTGATCGAATCAGATGTTTCCATTGATCCAAAATAGGGAAGAGTGACTCCCTATATTTGAAATTCCCCTCTTCATTATTTCACCCGTCATTGGTTAAACCTGTCAAATTCAACAAGTTATACTAACTGGACACATACACGCACTTTATGATGTCAACATCACCATGAGACATGTGAAATAAAGTTATGAAGCTAAGCGTTGAATATACAATAAAGCACTAACCTAGGCATCTGTAATTCATTCTCAAGTCACGTGTATAGACGGACCCGCGTACATTGAAGTTAATAGGTTAACGCAAACCCTACCTAGTACTTAGTACTACCTACCTACATAGTGTCCATCAGTCATCTCATTGATCATCAATTGATCTCATTACTAAGCTTAGATGTTCGTAGAATTAAACAATTCCCAGGAATAGCACCTCATGTTGCACTACGAGGTACCTACTTTGAAGGTCCTCAATATGTAAAATCTGCAATTGCCGTACATTGATAAGAGCATCAGGTTATGTTTGTTTCATATAAGTTCCCCTCTCCCCCTGCCCTAATAGAGGCATGCGGGTATTAAAAGCGTTCATGTTATCACTTTAGCCTATAACGGGTTACGATAGTTGAATCAAGAATATTATAAACTACATATAGGTTGTCACATACTCGAGGATACCAGAAGTCTCCCAAGATACCCATAGTCACACACGGGCACAAAAGTATGGCAATACATTTCCCATGTCACGGCAGCGCAGGTGAATTCAAAGGCAATGCTTGATTTCCTGTACTATTGACGAGAATACTAAAGTTGAGAAAGGAAAGAAAAAGCAAATGGAAGATGGTACCTCCAGATACAGCTATATACATAGGTGGGGCAGGTACGTACCCAAGCTCCTGTTGTCTTATTGGTTCTTGTGTTGTCTAGGAAACAATGGGTCCCGAAGCCATGCCGTGACATCCCACTCAAGAAAATACTCACACAAAAGTCCCATCACTATATATTGTGAACTCCCGCGAGGATTCCCAAGTTTCCCGCAAAATCAAGTTCATGCCTGGTAGTTCCAACATAACATGAAAGATATCTACAGACTATTTGATACAACGAACTATCAAATGTGCTATAATGTTTTACCTACAGCCTTGAGTGGTTACACAGCCTATTCAGCAACCTATCAAATACCGGTTCGTGCTTCCATAAAAGGTATGTAGCCGACCTTTCGCTTTATTTCAAATTATTATAAGTCTTTTCCAAGTCGTCCCGATACTAGATAGGTATATTGATGTTAAAGTGATAGGTATAAAACCATTGCCTAGCTTGGATTATAATGCTTACTTTAGGATATTACACAGCACAACAAAAAATCAATAACAAGTGCCAAACAGCAGTTCCTATACACTACCTAACAATACCGTAGATACCGATGGCCATTAATGGATAGAAAATCCGTCTGCTCAACTATCCCTAATATAGGGGGCTACGTAAACTCCGAGCCACAAAGTCCTGCTAATACGTATGCACTGCAGTCCAAGACCTCCAATGTTCACAAGAACGCTTTCCTTAATATTGATACCAACCTAGCCAACCTATACTCTACTTTATATACCTACTCTCCCTCCCTCCCTTCCCCCCTCCCTCACGCCACAGTGACCTCGATCCCCGCCATCTTGCCCTCCTCGCGCCACCGATCGACCACATCGAGGAAGCTCATGATGCCGCCTCCCCAGCTCGCCGACTTGGCCATCTTCATCATCTCCTCGGTGTTGGCGCCGAGCTGCATGGCGCCGTAGGTCTCGCCCGTGATGTAGCTGGGGGTGCACATGGTCAGGACGGCGAAGCGCGCGGCCCCGGCCAGGACGCGCATGCCCCAGGCGTCCTCGGCCGGCTTCTGGACCTCGAGCACGACGCCGCGCGCCGCCGTGGGCCCGCCGGCGCGCTCGTGCGCCGCCGCCACCATGTACACCACCAGCCGCGAGTGCGCGTCGAGCACCTGCTGGTGGTTGGACGAGGTGCCCGACTGGCCGGGGCCGGGCCAGAACAGGTTCGGGAACCCGTGGCTCGCGTTGCCGTGCAGCGTGGACAGGCCCTCGCGCGCCACCTTGGCCGACAGCGAGAGCCCGCCCCGCCCCAGCACCGTGACGCCCGCGCGCGCCGCCGGGTCCATCGTGCCCGCGGCGGGCGACTGGTACCCCGTCGCCAGGACGAGCACGTCGAGCGCGTGCTCGGCGCCGCCGACCACGAGGCCCCGCGGCGTCACGCTCTCGATCCCCCGCCCGTTCGTGTCGATCAGGTGCACGCTCGGCTTGTTGAACGCGGGCAGGTACGCGTCGCTGAACGTGGGCCGCTTGCACCACACGGGGTACCAGGGCGTGAGCAGGGCGGCCGTGTCCGGGTCGCGCACCGTGTCGGCGACGCGCTGGCGCAGCGCCGCGCTGCTCTCCGCGTCGAGGGCCAGGTAGTGCGCCACCACGTCGGGCACCTTCTCGGGGGCCACGACCTCGTGCTGCGGGTCGCCCAGCAGCGCCGAGTACGACGGGTGCCGGGACCAGGCGTCGTCGACGAGGTCGGGCACCTCGGGCGGCAGGTACTTGGTCAGCTTGCCGGAGAAGTTGCGCATGCGCTCCTGCTGCCACCCGGGGTGGCTGGCGATCTTGGCCCAGTCCTCCGCCGTGGTTTCCCGCTGCGCCCGCGGGTACACCGCGCTGGGCGTGCGCTGGAACACGTACAGCTCCTTGGCGTACTCGGCGAGGCACGGCACCGCCTGGATGGCCGTCGCGCCCGTGCCGATGATGCCGACCCGCTTGTCGGCGAGCTTCGACATGTCCGAGAAGACTTCCTCGGAGGAGCCACCGGTTACGTCGTAGTTCCACAGCGAGGTGTGGAAGATGTTGCCCTCGAAGCCCTCCAGGCCGACACCTCCGAGCTTGGGTACGTGGGGCTTGTTTATCAGTCCGGCCGTCAGGTAGACAAACTCGGCCTGTATTTCTAGACGACTGGCGTCCTGGCCCTTGGGGCCTCTCCTCGTGACCATCTCGGCCTTCCAGGCGCGGGCCGCGTCATCCCACTCCAGCTTGTCCACCTGCGTACGGAGTAGTATCTTGTCGGTTAGGTTGTACTTCTCAGCCACCCTTTTAAGATGGTTGCGGATTTCTACTCCTGAGGCGTATTTGTGGGAGGGCATAAAGCCCGTCTCTTCGAGGAGTGGAAGGTAGATGTAGCTTTCCACATCGCAGTGAAGCCCCGGATACCGGTTCCAATACCACGTGCCTCCGATGCCGCCGGCCGTTTCGACAATCCGTATCTGGTCGGCGGTGAATCCCTGCTCGATGAGTCTGGCGGCCCCTATCAAGCCGCACATACCCGCACCAACTATCAGAAACTTGTGAGTATCTCCGTTTTTGATCGGAGGGTCTTGCGCGTCTAGAGCTGCATGGTCGGCCCAGATATCGTCCACTAGGTGACGGAGCCGCTCTGAGCTGCTTTTCTCCAGTGTTTCAAATTGAGCAAGTCCATCGGGGCGTACACGCTTCTTGGCCTCCGCCTCGTATTTTTCCTGTACTGCCATGAAGTCCGCCATGATGATGTCCGAAGAAAAGGTCGTCGTGGAGGTTAGAGGGATATATATCATGGACAGTCGTGAGAAGACATGCGGCCCATATTTATGTACGGGATGGGTAGGTACATGTATACCTAAGCACGGATTTAAGAACCGGTCGAGATACTACCTATACCTAGTCGTAAGAGGGTGACTCAGAGGTGGGGATTTTTGCTTTGCATTCGTTTCGTATACCGTAGCCTATAGATTCCGTCCACTATAAAGGACGGGAGCCCATAGGTAGTATCCTCTTTCAGTTATTCGATAACCGTCAGCATGGCTAGCGAAGATAACTACCTAAACAAGACTCGTTACTTATATAACAGGACTAGATCAAATGGAGCTAGACATATGCTGTTGTGCTATCATACTGTTTTCGACAGTCTCGTTATACTAAAAAACCAAAGATATTTCAACTTGCCGTAGACTAGCTCCGCTACACCGTACTTCTTAGTCGGTCAGTAGCCAAGACATCCCTAAAAGTTGATCCGCCTTCGTCTCCGTCGGGCCCGAAGAGGGGAAGGGTATCTCCAAGGGAGGTTTGGGGCTACATCGAAAAGTGATAACAGGGGTTTATGACGTATTCGTGAAATAGAGTCGTATTCGGGTACGCAGATGCCCCAAACTGACAACTGCGCACAGAACTCTCTTGAGTAATTGTTTGTGACGGAGATTGGAGAGATAAGGTCTTGTCGCCGGTAAGGTCGGATGAGTATTTCACAACATCAATGGGAATTTTGGCGGTAGATGCGGAGACTTGTTGTAACAGTTGCAGTGGTTGAAAGTTAATAAATAGTATAACTCCCCTCTTTCATGTTACGACTGATATTATTGGCTGGCAGACTAATCCTTTGCCATTTCAATGTTGCGTAAGCACCACGATTGCATAGAGCATTCGATGTGGCCGACTGTATCGGGCAGTCTTATCTCCTGATGTAAGATTACGGGTTATGTAATAAAATAAGAATGTTCGTTACTTATTATAGGTTCTTATTTAGGATGTATTGAAGGATAGAGTATATTTTAGAGGTTGTAAGTACGATCAATTGCAGAGCTATCAATGTACTTTACAACATGCTCTTCAATGTTCTAGCTTCTATTTTATAGGGGACCACCCCACACCAGGCCGGTTCCAAATATGTGCAAACCTACATCAATAATTCTCTCCCTGAACATAAGAGGTACTTTGAGAGTCATATATCTATTGAAGTCTTAGGAAATATATACCTAGTTACTATTCTTAGACATATCTCGAGGTTAATAACATGGCATGTCATTAGTAAGGTATGAAACTAACTAACCTACACCTATTGATCTGCCATTTGCTGACTGTGATGTTCACGCTCGGGTTGACTTACACCACATACATACAATTTCTAGACTAGGATCAGTCGAACCGTTCAGCTCTCATGCAATGGTCATCTGTGCAACCCACCGAGGTGATATACACCATGCAGATAATAAACCACTACACCGGTTATTACAAAATGAACTTCCCATCAATGTATCGTAGTAGATTCTAAAAGCACCATATCCAATCCTTATGAGGTGGCAGGGGGGGTATGCCGAGAATGTCACTCATCGTCACTCGAGCTTTGTGAGGGGAAGCAACAGGTCTAGGCCATCAATAATCATAATGCACGTCAAGGTGAATTGATACCCACCTCCCATACGCTGTAAAGACTTATCACAGTGCGTTCATGTATACCCGGCAACAACCATAGCGAGAACCTCTACCACCATGCTACAGTTAACCTTGGTCATCTGGATAATTTGAAGTTAATATTTTATTTTCCGAAGTGGCATATCGACCTGTAGTAGGTAAGTAATATGTATAAGCCTGCCTGCTTATGTAGGTACTTATCCGCCATCCGCGAGCATCCGAAAGCCGCAATGCAGCCAAGGAACATTTAATAGTGAATTTTGAGAGCAACATGAAGAAGATAAAAAAAAAAGAGAGAGACCGAAAGAGAATGAGAAACAGAAAGCGAGTCCAAAATAAAAAACCCAATATATACCTACCGCGCCTCTGCCTAACATCGAATAACATAACATGAACACACACAATGCCTGCTAGTCTCAAAAGCTAACGTTAGCTACCTACTGTAACAGAAGACTTCGATCCAATAAGTATGAAGCAAGCATTATTGCTCTGCAGGGAGATGGGGACTATTACTACTAACGGATGTGACGGGCGTACATGTCAACGTTTCTGTACCTAGTGGTGAATCCTGTAAGAGTCTCCTCCGCATGGGGGATCCCTCCATTCTCTACCTACCAGACGTAAGTACTAACCTATTCAGCTCCCCCTCAAACATCCGGTTACCGGGCTCTTTATCACGGTGGAGCAGGGCTAGTCTGGCCTAGAATTTAGTGCCTGAATGAATGAAGTATTCTGTATCTCGGTTATGCAGTATGTAGGTACTATGAAGGGTATAAGTCAAGGCCCTTACGAAGCATCAATCAATCCTACTTACCTAGTTGACCAAAACTGCAACGATTCTATTTATTTATTCCCCTATATCGAAACCCTCTCTGCCAATCAGAACCCAATCCGATCTGGAAACCCCCATCTTACAGGCCTTATTTAACGCCGTACATTGAGAAAAAGGGGAGAAAGAAAAGAAAAAAATCAGACCATCCACCATCTCACTCGTACCTAGCACGCACGAACCGGAGGAGAAGACAAGGAGAAATATACACCCGCCGGATAGATAAAGTACCTACCTAGATAGGTAGTTAAGAATAGATCGAATAACTAACCCTAGCTAGCTAGCTAACCTACATAGGTAGACGGCAAATGGACGCCTCCCAGCTCCCCAACTTCGACGACCTGCCCCCCGTCCCGGGCATGCCCCAAGGCTGCGCGTGGGGCATCTTCGACAAGGACGGGCAGAAAGACGTGCTCGGGACGCTGAACCTGCTGACGCCCGAAGTCGTGCGGGCGGCCTACGCCGAAGCACGGGACGGGGTATCCATCTCGCTGAAGTAAGCCCTTCCCCCTTTCCCCCCTTCCCCCCTAACCTCCCTACTTACCTCACCCCCCCACCACGCACCAGCTGGCCCCTCGACGCCATGCCCGCCCTAGCACCAGGCCGCATCGCAACAACGCACAAGCAAATGACGCTGCGCGAGACGGGTCTCAGCTCAGGCGCCGGGTGGGACGACGAGCTGCACTTCAACACGCAGTCGGGGAGCCAGTGGGACAGCCTCGTGCACTGGGCGCACCAGGCATCGGGGCTCTCCTACAACGGGGCTCTCGTAACACGGTCATCGCTCTCGGACAGCACATCGCCCACTCTCGAGCACTGGCACGCGCGGGGGGGTCTCGTAGCGCGGGGTGTGCTGATCGACTTTGCGGCGTGGGCGCAGGACTCGGGGGAGGAATCGGGGGACATCAGCGCGCACCCGCTCGACGGGCACCGCATCACCGTGGCCCAGATCGAGGCCATCGCCGCGCGCCAGGGCGTCGCCTTCCGCCCCGGCGACGTGCTGCTCCTGCGCACCGGCCTCACCGACGTCATGCGCGCCCCGCCCGCCCCCGACGCCCTGGCCAAGCTCGCCGCGGGCCGCATCGCCGGCATGCACGGCTGCCGCGAGTCGGTGCGCTGGCTCTGGGACCGCCACTTCGCCGCCGTCGCCGGCGACTCGTGGGGCTTCGAGGCCCTCATGCCGCTCAAGGAGGACGGGTCGCCGGGCGGGCCGAATGATCTGTGTGAGTGGGACTTTTTCCCCTTCTTTTCTTTCTTTTTCAGGGGCCAGGGGGTTTTTTTTTTTGGTTTATTTTGGCTTGGCTTCTTGATTGTTTGTATACCTACGTAAAGGGGTAATTCGCGGAATATGGAAGTGGGAAATCAAGGGAGAGAAGCGAAAGAACCAAAAAAAGGGGGGGTTTGAGGGAGGGGGGGGATGTTTTGCTTTTTTTTTATTTTCTCAAGTAGCCTGACTGACGCCGGATGGACTCTGTAGACCTGCATCCGTGGCTGCTGGCCATGTTCGGCATGCCCATAGGGGAGCTGTGGGATCTCAGCGCGCTGTCGGCGCACTGCAAGAAGACGGGGCGGTACAGCTTCCTGCTGACCTCGGCGCCGATGAACATCGCGGGGCTGGTAGGGTCGCCGCCGAATGCGCTGGCTCTGTTCTGAAGGAGCTCCTTTCTACATGGGTTAGTTAGATGGCGGCTAGGTTTTTGGTGGTTTGATAAGGGAGCGGCAAGTTGAGCGGGTTTTATGTTGCCGTCGAAAAGGAAAAGGAAAAGGAAAAAAGAAAAAGAAAAGGAGATTTTGGAGCGCTTTGTTACCGGTTCTGTGTGTTCACCTGGGTAGCTACATATATGTTACCCCTCGCGTGAGAATGTGGCTTATATCCTGTCACGCCATATGGTGATATAAGTATAACCAGCCGGTGGTTCCCCTGAGTGTCTATGTCTCGTCCTACCCCTACCAAGTCCCAACCCACTATGGCTACCAGGTCAAGAGTGAGGGTGATAATATGTTAGTAGTTTTAAAACCTCTCTAGTGAAGACGAGACGGATTTTTAATTCATGAATCGGCATATCGTCATTACCAGACTAAAAATACAAATCGTCATTCATCTACATCAATAAACATCCGCTCATGCATATCCGTAACCTGCAAACCAGGGTAGCTCTCTGTACTTATTCCTGGAGGCTGGCTGACACAAAATCGGTGTAGCCCTCCCCCATCCTGTAAAACTATATCAAATATGACCGTTCGACTCCATCTGATCATACAGCACCGGGACGAGATCGTCATAATAGTCCCAACCCTCGGGATGCTCAAACTCCAGCATATACAAGATCACCGATTGGGGCGACTGGTCGTGGACGATCTCGTCCACCTTGGCCTGGCCCAGCTTCATCAGCTGGCCGAGCGTGTTGCGCGACATGCGCTTGCCGAGCTGATCCCAGAAGAGATGCAGCGGGGTGTGGAAGTCGGGGTCCTCGTAGTCGTAGCCGTACGTGTACCTATACCGCAGCGAGTGTGACTGGAAGAGCCCCGCGTAGATGCTTAGGTTGAGCGATGCTCTTACCTCGCTCCACTCGTGTAAGCCGCGGACTCCGACCCCCTGCATCTGCAGCCCTGCGATCTGGAAGCACGAATATTCGAGGACGAAGTCGGGCTTGGAGGGCTTAGCTACCGAGGAAGTGTCCAGGTTTATGATCCACGTATCTCTGTCCCCGACGCGCCGGTTACCTTTCTTGGCTAGGCTTCCTAGGGGGTCCGGCAAGCTCAGACCCTCGACCATGACGGACTCGGTGCGCATTCGCCAGCCGCGGCGGCTATATTTGGCGTGCAGGGTGCCGAAGTATTCATCCATCACTTTGAGGGGAACGGTTTCGTGGGAAAGGAAGGTAGAGCGGGGGAATATGGAATACGCTTTGTTCCAAGAGATGAAGTTCACAAGCGCCGTTGTATAGTAGCCACGGAGAATAGCCTGGACCGGCGGACCGTACGTGGCTATGAGCTGAACTTTCCTTCCGGTATCGTTAGATTCCTTCCAAGCGATGCTATACTTCTTGCGGTACATGTACGTCTGCGTCTATAGCAAGCGTTAGTTGTCTTTCGATAGAAAGCAAGCAGAATCTGCCTTGGGGTGCGTCGCCTACCTTCTTCATGTCTGGAAAGTCTCCAGTGCGGTACCCCAAGACTTCATCGTCATCTTCAGAGAAGCTCCTCTCCCCCACCATCTCGTATCCTTCCTTCTCGATCAACACCTTAGCGAGACCCTCGAGATTCTCCCCATCCTGAACCATGATATCCAAGTCCGCCTCGGGCCAGACGACGCGCTCGAAAAACTGCAGCGCAAAGCTTCCCGATATCAGGGCGTCGGAGCGGCCCAGCTGACTCCTGAACCCGACGGGATCTTTGACGAAGCGCCCCAACTTGACGTTTATATCCCACTCGTTGGCCTTGATGTCGTGGCGCATGGCCCAAGACGTCTCGCACAGGTGGAGGGCATCCCGGGTGTCGAGACAGCGCACGATGCGCTCCCGGATCGGGTAGATCCCAAAGAGGGTCCGAAGTGTAGGAGCATCCCGGCGCCTCGGGGGCGGTGGTGCGCGCCGGAGTACGGCATTCCTATCGTAGGACTCAAACCACTCTCGCTGGTCTCGAGATGGCCAAGACGCTTCCATCACGGCGTGAGAAAGGGGAAGGGGTTGGGAGGAAACGATGTACAAGGTATAAGCCTAACCCTCTGGGCCGATACTGGTGTTAGAGGCGAGGCGGGTCAAGCATATTTCGTACGTTGGGGACGAGAAAGATGGATCGGCACTATCCAGAGTTGGAAAACAAGAGTCTAGATCTGGTTGAGGGTTATGAATCGAGGGACTTGGTGGATGGAGTTTGGTGATGATTAAAATGGATCTAAGATTCTTAGCCTAGGTTGGTATGCAAAGGGAAGGGAAATAGAAGGTTAGTAAGTAGGGTAAGTAGGTAAGTATGTAAGTAGTAAGGAGTACTAGGCAGTACCTAAGGTATTATGTAGTTAGTAGACAGCTGAGGTTGGTTCACACATATAAGGCACCTAAGCAGCTAGGTAAGGTATGTAAGTACCTAACCTAACCTACCTACATTAAGTACTTACCTACATAAGTACCCAATGAATGTCACAGCGCGGGGTCTTTGATAAGATAAGATCAGGCAGGCTTGGCAGACATCCTGACTGCCCCACTTCCCCAATTCCCGCCATCCCGCCATCCCGTCCCGTCTGGGTACATGCAACCCCCTGGCCCTGCTCATACCTAACTTATGGAGAACACTTAACTGTGGCGTTATCCAATGTATGTGCCAACTTCATGCCTACATAGTGCTACCTACTTATGTATAGTACCGGACCTACCTAGTAGGTACGTACCTAAACTAGGTGCTTGCTACCCGACTGCCCTGGTGAGGAGGGAGTGCAGTGGAAGGGAGATGCAAGAGGATCACGCGTTTTGCTTCTGTATACGGTTAGGTGGTTGAAGTTGCCACCAATCTGCATGTGATATATTTGTGATATCTCCTGATCTATAGGTTTATGGCCATACGCAGCTACATGAAAGGCGATATCAAACCACTACTTGCATGTTATCAGACCGGTCCAGCTACCTGCCCTGATCCCTTACATCACGAACAAAAGGTTGGTATCTAGGTAGTAGGTAAACGTCAACGTTAGTATATATAGGTAGGCAAGAGAACAAGGTATCAGGCTGTGCCGGGGGTGAGGCTTACCGAGGGGATGACTGCACGAAAGTTGAGGCTTTTGCGTATATTTCGTTTGCAACACATCTCGGATGCTATTGAGCAGCTCCACGTAACTCTGCTTCGGGTCCTGCTTCAGAGCCGTGATGAATGCCCAGGACATGGCACCCGTTGCCTGTGATGCGATGGTAGCATCGGCACTTGTCTGGTCGTCTTTGCTGCCAGACCACATGATAACATCGGCCGGCGAAGTCTTCGTCTCCATGGTCTTCTTGTACCCATCGTCGCCGCGGTACGCCGTCTTGGCAAACCCGAGGATGGCCTTGGCAACTCCGGCTGTATCACCCGACGCATATGCAGAAACCGCACTCAAAAGACCTTGACCAGCCTCTGCCGCAAGGTTCGGCTCCTTCAAGACACCCTTGGTCGAGTAAATGTACGGCAGATCCAGAACGGAGCCGGAGTGGCAGCTGTCGAAAACGGCCGTGAGTCTCACACCCGCCTGCAGAGGCTTTACCACAACTTGATGGAGCTGATCGTCGACGATATGACCAGCTTGCTTGTAATCCACGGGATAGATGACTTCATCAGAGCCGTCTTCTTCATCCCCGTCTTCATCTTCCGTCTGTCCACCATGTCCCGAGTAATGTAGGAACAGGGCATCATTAGGGCGTGCGCCAGAGACCAGCCACTCCATAGCACGGAGAATGTTGGCTTTGGTAGGTTGCAAGACAGGATCTTGTTGGTCATCGGTCAGGATGATCTAGTTTCACGTTAGTACGGTTTTATACGGCGCATGTGATTCGAAAGGACGTGTTTCTTTCGACACTCACCATGTCCTGCCTCTTGTAATTGTAATTCTCGATAAGGAAAGTGGAAAGGTTCTTGGTGTCGTTGATGCACCCCTTGAGCTCGCCTTGCTGGTTGAAATAATTGATGCCGATTAGGAGAGCCTTTCTCTTTCCCGTACAGTTGGAGTACTGGAACGTGTATCCATCCGGGGCTCCGTGACCGAATTGTTGTGGAGCAGTGGGTGGTGGAGGACCGGCTTGGTGATGACCTCCGTATCCCTGAACAGGGGGGTGACCGGACTGACCGGACTGACCGGACTGCTGCGGGTAACCATAGCTGTCTAGGCCCTGAGGAGGAGGATGGGAAGGTGGCGCGTACTGGTTGGACGATGCTTGACGCTGCCCTTGCGGAGGGCCACTCGACGAGGGGTAATGGTTATATCCATGCTGGTGGGAAGGAGGAGGCCCGGAGGGAGACGCATACTGATTGTAGCCGTGTTGCTGCGGAGGAGGTCCGGAGGGCGGCCCGTATTGTCCATAGCCATGCTGTTGAGGGGGTGGACCCGAAGGGGGGCCATATTGGTTATAACCCTGGGGAGGAGGTTGATGATGGTGACCACCCCCGTAGCCTCCGCCTCCGTACCCTCCTCCGTATCCTTGATCATGGCCGCCCCAACCGGACATTGTGACAGATGAATAACCTAGATATGTAGGTAGATACTTGGTTAGGTGGATGAGTAGGTAAGTATGGATATAATTAGGAGTGTAGAAGTTTGTAGTCTTCGTGCGTAGACTGGAGTACTGGAGTACTAGAGTATTATAGGTGGGAAATTCGAGGGTGTGATGAACTAAGTTAAGGAACCTTCCCAGGTGAAAGATGTGGTCTGCAGCTGATTTCAGGGGAAGATGAAGTTGAAGCACTTATTTCTGGCGGGGCAAGAAAAAACAGCTGGTAGGTATTAAGTGGATGGGCAGAGGAAAAGGGAGGGGAGGAGGGGGATTGAGTGTGATCATAGCTTGAGGTCCCTACACTACATACCTACACTAGCACACTACTTTGTAGGTACCTAGGTAATAGGTAGGACTGGCAAAGCGTACCTAGGTAGGCATGTATTTCTGACGAATAAAGGAGGCCGCCGATACCACCTAGCTGATGCACTAACAGCGCTAATGCACCTCAGCTGTTAGGGAATCGAAACACATCCCTGGGCAGCTGGAAAAGCGCCTAAAGTCGGCAGGAACCGTTGCTTCTGATAGGGTTACAGGATGTCGGATGTCGAGAGAGAAATACTGTTCCCCATCTGATGCCGATTTGCCGATTTATAAATAACCTACCTAAGTACTACTCCTTTACTGCTACAACTGCTACAACTAGGAAAGTTAGGAGTACCAAACCTAGATAGCTACGTCGGACTGGAGCCTCACCTTGGGAACTTTGAGCATAATACAGAACCCCTCTAACTGCATACCTACAGGTATATCGCAATTTAGGTTCTTCATTTTATAAGCTCGGGTCCCACGTGCGATATTCCTAAGGTTAAGTACATAAGGTTAGGTAATTACATCCCCCGCACGGTCTGTAGACCAACCACCAACAGGCAAATATCGCAGCATCCTGCTCTCTTTCAACTTATTCAAGCTATATACCTACCTACCTTACATACCTCCACTATCCACCAGTCCCTTCCATAGCTTTCGTCACAACACACGGAATAAGACGTGAACGGGGTTTTTGGTGTTTGCCTACCTCTCACATCATGTCATTCCTCAACAAGCTCACTAGTAAGCTCGATGAGCTGAACCTCGGCCTCGATAAGAAAGAACGAGAGCGACCACGAGACTACTATCCATGTTAGTACTGTGAATACATATTCCCACTTGGCCAGCAGCATGGACGCTGTTGTGAAGTAATGCAACAAGGCTAATCATTTTGACAGCCCAACAGCACCAGCAACAGCAATATCCGCCCCCGTCGCAACAATACGGTGGCAACTATAACCAGCAGCCTCATGGATATCCGGGTCAGCACCAGTCCCCGCCATACAGCAGCCCCCCACCACCCGTCTCCGGAGGCTATCCGGGACCGGGTCAGGGTCAGAGTCAGGGTCAGTACCCACAGCAGTACAGCAGTCCTCCACCCCCGAGTGGAGGACCTGTCTACTCACCACCTCCGGGTAAACCCCCTATCCCATCAGGGTGGTTGCCCCAGTACGACCAGCACTACCAGCGATGGTACTATGTCGAAGAAGCCACCGGTCGTTCACAGTGGGAAGCTCCGGGTTTTCAGCCGGGAGGTGATAACCGTGGGTGGGGAGACTCTCACGGAGGAACCGGGTATCCTCCCCAGGGAGCTCCCGGTTACGACGGGTCCGGAGGCCACGGTTCCGGCCATGGGGGAGGCTATGATTCTGGTTACGGCGGTCATAGTGGCGGTGGGAGCAGTAGTCAAGGCTATGGCTACAGCGACCACGGCGCTCACGGCGGTTATGGCGAAGAAGGCCACAAGGATAAGGACAAAGACAAGGAGAAAAAGAAGAAGAAGGGCCACAGCGGAGCTATGTACGCCGCCGGTGGCTTGGCCGCTGGTGTCGTAGGCGGTGCCCTCCTAGCTAATGCCTTGGGTAAGTTCGATCCGTGCTCCGACCCCGGGTCCCTTTGCTGACGGAGAGATGACAGACGACTCCGATGACGAACGCCGCCAAGAATCGCAGTATGTCTCTGCTGCCCCGGCGCCCGTCTACGAGCCCGCGTACAACGCTGAGGGCGAGTATGTCGACCAGAGCGACCGCGAGTCCGTCCGCTCGGCCCGTGAGAACTACGAGGAAGCTCTAGCGGCGGCCAACGACTCCTCGGCCAGTAGCAGCGAGGAGGAGGAGCTGGAGGAGGCGCGGGAAGAGTATGAGGAGGAGTACGAAGAGGCTTACGATGACTAAGTACCTACCTAGTTACCTAAGGTATTTAGTCTTGTATGTCTATGCACATGCATCGCGAAGGATAGCTATTTGATGAGGCAGAGGGTCTGTCTCTTTTTTTTTTTTTTTTATCTTAGTGAGTTTCCTGTAAAGGTTTTTGGTGAATGCATGGCTAGATATATTTCAGTCACGACGTTCCAATCTGTGTTAATGTTTACCTCTCTAGCAACGAAAATAAGAAATGAATGCTTGAAGACTGTCATAGTACCTAGCTTTCTACACTTTTATGTCAATCTAGTACAGAGCAACATTACTAACTACATAGCAGTTATAGCCTATGTACTTACCTAGCATGAAAGTTTGACTAGGTACCTAACCAACCTTAGAGGATTCTTGATCCAATCAAAATCCTGCATCCTAAGGAAGTGATACATAATTTGGCAATCCGATCTAACTAACCCATCATGGGCTGGCCCACTATACGTTCCAGGCTTAGTCGACTGTATACATACACTAGGTACTTAGGTTAGTGGAGTCACCTACCCCGATTTAACATCAATGTCGACACATTGCAATTAATTGCCATTGTCAAAACACCAAACTGACTTTGGGCCGGCAACTTTTTTTCCCCCCCAAAGAAATTCCATGTTCCCATTCCACACCTCAAACTACAACACATAAACATGCTCATACTACGCAAGTAACCCCAAGCACCTACACTACCTAGGTAGCAAGGCATACCACATTGAGTGGCTTACTTCGCCAGTCGGCTTCCAATCTCTACTCCAGGCCGGGTCACCACTCGTTTCCTGGAGATATTCTCAGCTCCAACTTAATTGCACCACGCTTTTGTGACCCGGCGGTGGCATGCGACGATGAAGTTTCACATCTTCTCAGTTGGCCTTCTGGCCCTCTTAACTCCCCTCACGTCTGCCTGGTCTAAAGAAGGTACGTGCTCGTCCCCATTCGCATTTCATCTACTCTAGGTGCTCCTGTAGATTCGCTAACTGCCCTTCAACTCTCTCCAGACCGCGAGATCTTCCGCGTACGCGACGAAATTTCCGTCCACGAAGGGCCTGGCGTGACATTCTACGACTTCCTCGGAGTAACCCCCTCGGCTACCCAAGATGAGATCAACAAGGCCTATAAGAAGAAATCTAAGGCCTTGCATCCCGACAAGGTCAAGCAGCAGCTGACCGCCGAACGCACAAAACTGAATAAGGCTAAGGGCGACAAGAAGAAGCCTGGCGTGACTGTGGCAAAGCCTCCCACCCAAGCTGAGATCAAGGCCGCCATCAAGAGAGCCTCGGAGCGCCAGACCCGCCTGTCTCTGGTCACCAATATTCTTCGTGGGCCTGGTCGTGACCGATACGACCACTTTATGGCCAACGGCTTCCCTGTCTGGAAGGGTACCGAGTACTACTACAGCCGTTACCGACCAGGCCTAGGCACGGTGCTTCTGGGTTGTTTGCTTGTAGGTGGAGGAGGCTTTCACTACCTCGCCCTATATATGAGCTGGAAGCGTCAACGCGAATTTGTCGAGCGTTACATCAAGTTTGCGCGCCACGCTGCTTGGGGTGACAACCTAGGCATCCCAGGAATGGATGCCACTGCACCAGCCGCACCCCCTCCCCCACCGCCAGCGGACGACGAGCAGATTCCCATGCCGATGAATCGTAAGCAACGCCGCATGCAAGAGCGGGATGCCCGCAAGGAGTCGGCAAAGGACGGCAAGCGATCTAGTCGTGGCAGAGGTCGCGGTCGACAGCAGGCTAGCGGCAGCGCGACGCCAGTGCCTCAAACACAAACATCGGGCCCCACTGGGGCAAAGAAGAGGGTTGTGGCCGAAAATGGCAAGATCCTCGTCGTTGATTCTCTCGGTGATGTATACCTTGAGCAAGAAGATGCCGATGGCAATACTGGCGAGTTTCTCCTCGATGTAAGTGTCAAGTCGACCCTGGATATGCGCAATAAAGTGACTAACGACCGGTAGCCTAATGAACTGTCCAAGCCCACATTGAAGGATACTGCATTGTACAAGTTGCCAGGTTGGTTGTATGCTGCCACTCTTGGCAAGGTAGTTGGCAAGCCCAAGAATGCCGAGAGTTCGGATGAAGAAACGGAAGACGATGTTATCGACGAGATCGTTGATGACGACGATGACTCGGACCCACCTCAGCGCACTCCATCGACGGATTCTGCCGAGGGCTTCGAGTTGCTTGAGAAGAGCGTTGAGGATCTTCCGAAACCCAAGACTACTAGCAGCCAGGCACAGGGCAGTGGAAAGGCAAAGAAAAGAAATAAGAAGCGATGATTGTATCTATGCTCAAAAGGCTACCGACTTCCGCGGAAACGACGATTTCGTGAACACGGAAAAAGCAAATAGGCAGTCCGCCTACGCTCTTGATTCGTCACAACACTTGACATATAGATACATGCTATCTACCTTGATAGACCCTTTTTGGATTTGGACGACGCTGTCATCATGCTAATACTACCTGAAAAGCACCTAAATGCCTTGCTGTCTTTCGTTCTGATTTAGCCCGAGGCGCAGCTCCCTTGCTTTTTTCCACTTCTCTCGTTGAGCTCTCACTGGTCGTCCATGTGGTGGCGTATGATTTATCACTGCACTTAAAGAGAAGTAACTACATAACGCCAAGGTAGCCTGCAGATCATATCGTTATAGCATAGCCTCTCAACGGATGCCTCATTAAATATGTCTTTATCGTTCCTGAGATTATGGAGCTCATCATTCCATTCCTTTTTTTTTCTTTCTCGAAATAATCCAGTCCAAAGTTTATTGATGTCCTAAGAGTAATGGAGTGGCATGACGGTGCCTGCCGTCGCCTTGACCTGGCCTCCATTGATGGCATCGAAAGTTGTCGAGGCTGTGGCTCGTTTAAACAGTTACCACCTGCAAGACTACAACCCGCAAGACTACAACCCGCAAGACTACCTCCTATCTCTCCAAATGATCAGCGAAAAAAAATCAGACTCCTCTGCTTGTTGCCCGACAGTTTCGTCGAGGACATCAAATGTGAGATTTCTGTTTGCAATATCGATGCCAAACCGAAATATGATGCAATCTCGTATACCTGGGCCGACGATACTGGCAGTTCTGATAAAATCAAAACGATATCCATATCTGGAAAGCCATTCAAAGTTACACACAATTGTGAACTGGCACTAAAGCGTGCGCGCTACTTCTCAAGTCCCCGTACCATATGGGTTGATGCCGTATGTATCGACCAAGACAACGACCAGGAACGTGGACACCAGGTTGAGTTGATGCCCAGGATTTATTCAACAGCACGCCATGTCCTTGCATACGTCGGGGAGGATAAAGACAAAAGCGGTTGGCTTGTTCAGGTCCTCTTAATGTCGCGTCAAGATCGTGATCCCGACACATTCCAGCGAGCAATTTGCTCTTTCTTCGAAAGGCCATATTTCCGCCGGGCATGGGTCCTTCAGGAGATAGCACTAGCTCGGGAGCCATTTTTGGTATGCGGCAACATGTCGATATCATGGCGCGATTTTGTCCGCCGTTGTTCGAGCTCCATTTCTAAGCCCCCGGCAGTTTTGATGTTCAATTTCGAGACTTACACCCGCCCACGCCAATTTCTTCCCTTGCTTGACCTCGCACGGCGCTGCTATGCATCAGATCCACGCGACAAAGTATTCGCCCTTCTAGGCCTAGCAGCTGATGCTTCTCAAAGTATCGAGTCCGACTATACACACGACGTGGTGCATGTCTACACGAAGGTTGCGATATATCTCGCATCTGTATATGATTGGATGGATGTACTTTGTAGAGCAGGAGGGAAATATCACACGATACCAGGTCTCCCGTCGTGGGTTCCCGATTGGAGCTACCTCGGAGAGGAATCATTTGAAGACTTGAATGAAAAATTAGAGCGGGCTAAGAAGAGTGTCAAATGCAATCTACGGGGCCACTCTCTCGAGCTAACCGCGTTCCAACTCTATAATTTCAAGGAGGTTGCGAGTGATGGGAACCAGCACGATCTTATCAAACTCTGCGTGGGCAACATATCCCCCCTCGCGTATTCCTCCGACGGAAGAGAACGCTCCCGCATGTATGCCAGCAGAAGAGAACGCTCCCCCACGTATTTCAACAGAGGAGAACGCTTCCGCATGTATTCTGGCAGAAGAGGATCCTCTCCCACGTATTCCGGCAGAAGAGGATCCTCTCCCACGTATTCCGGCAGAAGAGAACCATCCGAATATGAGGCTGGATTCGCTGAGAGCGATCCACTTTGCAAGGTGCTTGGTATCAACAGAATCGACTCCTATGAGCAATCCTCTTTCGCCATGGAATTAACACTAACCTGTAACAACACACCCCTCGAGGATTCATCTTTGAACTATTATCCGTCATCCTATTCACTCTTGTGTAGCGAGCTAGCTGACAGAAAATTGGTCATGATCTACTTCGACGACCTGTTAACTCACTTCAGGAGTAGTACTCGCGAAGGCCTGCTGTCCTTCTTTTGCGCACTGCTCCCTGCATACAGATCCGTCGCCGATAAGGCCATGATCGCAGAGTTTCCAAACCTCGTCAAATACAACGAGAACCTCGTCAAACGCAACAATAACCACGTCAAATACAACGAGAAAATTGATCCTAATGTGCCATCGAACTTCTTCCAGGAAGTCAGCGCGTTGATAGAAGGGGTTTCCCAGGAAGTCAGCGTGATGCTAGAACGGGTACGAGAGCAACTCGCAGAGTTTCCAGTTGCTGACGAATCTGTGGAGTCCCTCTGGGTAGAGTTCCACCGAGGGGAGCTCAACTGGGTGGACTACGGCTGGGAGGAGCTCATATGGGAGGAGGCCCGCGTGACGAAGATGCGCCGACTGAGAGGCAGAGTTGATAAGAATGTTAGGGCCACAGTTATCGAGCTATATGATGCAATCTGGAGGTTAGTGGTCAGAAAGTGCCTCATAAGGGAGGTCACGATCGTTGTCGAGTGATTGTTATAACGGTTTAACAGAGGACTTACTCAAGAGAAAAGAAAAGGGATGTTCGGCTTTGTTTCCTCTTTCCTCTCTCCAGGCTATTGACTCGAACACCAAGCGAGGAGGATCTCGACACAGATGCATGGAAAGGTGTTATGGATATAGGGCGGGAAAGGGGGGCTTGATTTAAGGTCTTTCACTTTTGGATACTAGTATTCCCCGAGTGGCCATATTTTGTCACCGAAGGATACCTTAGTAGGTAGTATACATCCAATGGATGTCGGCCTCCTATGTAGTTTACGGACATGTTTTATTCTATGTGTTTTGGGTACAAGATGGGTAGATAAGTATTAACCTTGTATGTTTTTCTTTTCATCACCCGGGGTTGACTAAACCTGCCTAAGTACTTACCTCGCCCCTTTTTTTACGCTCAACTCCCTTATCTTCTCTCTCTCTCTCTGTCTCTTCAAATAGTATCCATACAACGAAGACACGAATTGATTTCATTAATTCCAAGATATATATTCTAGCGAAAGGTACGAGTATTGCATAGTTCTAATAAATGTATAATTTTGAGATTATGAACCTACATCACCACCCCCTTTAAAGAGGTTAGAGACGATCACAGCAATTTATGTCACTACCTAGGTATCCAAGATTATTTTGTACAAAAAAAAAGAGAGACCATCTTAAAATTTCACAACGATCTCAGGCACAATCGCCCTTCCCATATAAAACCGTTTTACGCAATTAGGTACATAATGCCAGACTTGAATTTTGTTTTATTTTTTTAAATCTAGGTACATTTCGTATATGTATAGCTATTATAGAAGATCAGATTGTTTTATTCCATATAGGTAGGTAGGTAACCATTTCTTTTTCTGCGTACAGCCTTCACTTAGCCACCCTTCCCTAAGCCACGGGCCTGGTTATCGCCTAAGTACCTCCTAATCCGCCTCCTTAAGGCTACCTGTCACCTGCAGCTATCTCAAGCTGTCTACCTAGGTAACCAATGCCTTCCAGCCTTACTATCTGCCTGTCTTGCATCTGCCTGCTTTACTACCTACCTTGCTATCTGCCCTGCTATCTGCCTTACAATGCTACCTGCCATCCTATTTTCGCGACTACTTACTGAAAATTTATATACCTGCCTACCTACCTGCCTACCTACCTTGTAACTGTAACCACCTGCAACCTTTTTTTTTCTCGTAATTCGCTATAATAGCGTAGTCGTAATATTCATTTGTAGGTACCTAACTGTAGGTCTCAAGTCCAATTGCATCGTGAAAAAAAATTTCAACTGGCTTAGCTTACACAGCCTCGTGTATTATTTCCACTTAGGCACCTATGTCGCTAAGCAATAGTACCACGAGGCTGTGTAAGGCAGTTGATTCTTTTTCTTTTTGCCTGCTCCCCTCCTCTCCTAAAGTAACATGAAACGTTGAAAGAAAAAAGAAAGAATCTCGCTGATTACTTCCACCTTTTTTAACGGGGGCGGTAATGTAGGCAGGCAATGCCCAGTCTGGTGTAATGTGCTCCACTATAAATTAGCGTGCGAGTATGTACATACTGGTTGTATCAATTAATGGCAGTTTTCCATCACCACAATATACCTACCAGCGTATCCCTCGGTTTCTCTTTGCTGCCGAATCAGCAACTAAGGATTTGTTTTACCAGCGACAGTACTTACTTACCTAGGTACATAAACCAAATCCTACTTGATTGTCAACTACTTACCCAGGTACCTCCAGCTTAGGAACATCAAATTGAAGTTAGTTTGAGCTATTGATGTAGGTTAAGCGTGTAACACTGGAGTGCCTTCTTACCTATTATTGTTCAATAGGTACTTACCCGTCTGGTGTACTTAAACTATCTACATTTAATACTCTTAAGAATAAACATCAAATACAATATACACATATCAATATGCCTATCTTACCTCGTTTCTCGAATATCCAAAAAAAAAAAATAAGCAAAAAGAAAACAATTTAACCCCGATAGCCGTAAATACCAAACAGACGTTTCACTACATTAGGTTAGATACTTCACTATGAGAAGAAGCATATTTCATAAATAAATAAAAAACAATGTTTATTCAAGTCATCTATGTATTAATATCTAGATAACTCTCAGGCCGTGGGGAGCCTTCCCGAGAAAAGGAGAAGCCGGCCGGCTGGCGTATCACGAAACAGACATATATACACTCACCTCAAAGGTAGGAATATTGTTATCAAAATTACTTGATACCGAGCTGCGTGTGTACGTGTAGTTAAAACAGGAAGAGTGGGGTTTAAATGGGGGAGAGAGTGGGAGGGTAAGTGTATATGATTTGGTGTTTAGGGGAGGGGATGGAGATGATGATGGAGGAGTAACGGTTTATATCAAATCAAACAGGAAAAATTCCACATACCTCGCCCTCGCTCACTTTGGCAAAGTATTCAGGACGTAAAAAGCAGAAGTATAAAGAAGGGGGGCTGGGGTTGGGGGGACAAGGGAAGGTCAAAAACCTCCCGAGTAAGTGTCTGCTCTCTGAAGATAAGACAAAAGTTTCTCAAGTTAGCCAACAAGCACTGAGAGGGGGGGTGTTAGGTCAGATCAGTGAGAAGGTAATGTTTGTAGGCAGTAGAGTAGGTAGAGGTGATGGGGGGTTTAATGTTGGGAAAGGTAGGGGAGAGGGTTCTGGGTTAAAGAAAAATTAAAAAAAAAAAGGGGGAAGAATCCATCTCCAGAACCACCCAGGTATTCACCCTAATATATGACATGACCTGAGTACCTAATTTATGTTATATGCCAGAATCCGCCCCCCTTCGTCCTCTTTTCCCCTCTGCCCATCATGGTAATTTTCCCTTGCAGCATTCTGTTCCCTCCCCTCTACCCCCGGATCACCTTGCCATAACAGGAAAACAATGGGAAGAAAAAGAAAAGAGGGTGAAAAAAAAACATCCGCTTATGAGACAATGCCGACCCCATCAACACGTCATTCCATTTCGTATCTCGCGACTGTGACTGCGTCCCCATCATTTCCTTTCCCATCTGCCAAGGAAAATCGTAAACTTGTCGTCGTCATCGTCCTTGTCTATCTACATGCTTGAAAAAAAAAACCAACACACGTGCTACACGCGATAATGCTGACCCTGCTCTACTCTGCTCTGTTATCACCGGCCGTCCTGCCAAGGGGTGGAAGGGGGAACAACGGAAAGGAAGGAGGGAAGAAAAACCCCGCTATGTACAGTAACAGTAGTTATGGCAGTAGTAATACAAAACCCCCCCACCACCAACGTTATCGCCATTCCTCTTCCTCATCATCGTATCGTGACCTCCTTAAAATTCCATCCCGCCCATCTGCTGAAAAGCGCCATACTGGTTCTCCATAGCCTCCTGTTGTTGCTGCTGTTGCTGCTGCTGTTGTTGTCGTCGGAGGGCCCACGCGTTCCCGCTATAGACCGGGTCCGTGGCGGGGCGGTACCCGCCGACGGCGGCCCCGAAGTGGCTGTACACGTCCTTAGGCGGGTGCGCGGCCTCCTCCTCGTACTGGCGGCGCGCCGACTCCTCGTAGTCGCGGCGCGCGAGCTCCTCGTACCCCGACAGCATGTAGGGCTCGCCGTAGGGCGGCGACATGGCGACGACCCAGCGGCCCTCGGCCGTCTGTATGGGCGTCAGGGGCGTGTCGTCGAGACTCATCGTTATGTCCGCGTTTCCTCCCTGTTGCTGCTGTAGTTGGCCTTCTCGCTCTTCTGCTTCGAGGCGCTGCTCGTACCGTAGCTGCGCGAGGAGCTCCTCTTGCTCCAGCGTCGTGCTCGAGAGCGCGAGGAGCATGGCCGAGGCCGCGGGGTGCGGCGACGGCGGGCAGATACGCCACAGCTCGATGAGCCGCTGCTTCTGCCCGTCGTCGGCCGTCTTGAAGAGCTGCAGCTGCGCCGCCGAGAGCGCTGACGGATCTACGCCATGGTCCCGCAGGATCTGCTCGGCCGAGGGCTGCTGTGATTGCGTGGGCTCGGATGAGGGGCGCGGCGGCGTGGGGACCGCAGCGTCGTCCTCCTGCCGGGCGATGTGCGCCGAGTGGTGGTAGTGCTGCGAGATGGAGTACGTGATCACGGGCTCCTCTGGTTCCGGGCTGGGCTCTTGCTGGGGCTGGGGCTGTTGGAAGGTCATGTTGCGGAAGAGCGCAGCGAGCTCGTCGCTAGTAGGCATGGGTTGCTGTTGGTTATACGCCATGGTTTCTCTGTAAGGGGGCAGCTGGGTTAGATATATGTCTCGAGGTTGTCTGCGTGTAGAAGCAAAAGGGGAGGGGGAAGAGGGGGTGTATTTGTTACTCACCACTGTACACGGACTAGACCGGTAGCAGTAGATCTCTGCTGTATTTTTCCTGTTGCTCAGGTTGAATAGAAGAAATAATGTGTTCAGAGTAAGTAGTAGCGTAAGTATGGCGACGTAGCGGGAAAAGGTATGGAACAATTCTTGTGTCTTATATTGATTGTATGCTATGTACTTTTCAGATGCAAGGAGGTTGCAGCACTGAAGGCCTTGAGCCGTTTGGCATGTGATCTCCTTTTTGATAGTATCAAGGAAAACAAAGCAAAGAAGTCGAAGAAGGGAATCGTGTCCTTTTTTGTTTTCCCCTTGAGACTCGAGGTCAGTGGGTGCAAGTCAAGGAGATAGAAGATAGAAGATAGAAGAGACAAGAGAAAATTGTATCAAGACGCCGAGAAGCGTCCGTTCGGGATCGGGATGCGGAGGAGGGGACGAAAGGAGAGGAAGTGGGGGTTAGACAGATGGTTGGATGGTTACAAGGAAAAGAAAGGGGGAGGAAGAAGAGGGGAGACTGGGGTTATAAACGGTTTGTTGTTTATGCGTTGTTAATGGTGAATAGGTAGGTACTAGTTAGTAGTCTTTTTTAGAAAAACGTGTTCCTAAGAGGAAAGAGAAAGCGAGATAAAAAGAAAAGGAAAGCAATGAAAATGGGTGAAGCAGAGAAATAAATGCGTTGTTGTTGTTGTCGTCGTCGTTGTAATTGTTGATGTTGGGCAGGAAGAAGGTGGAAGGATGAAGAGCAAGGGGGGAAGAAGTACCTATGTATATGTACCTAGGTAGGTAAGTAGTACGCATTAATGGACTTTTAAAAGATGGATGACGGAGTTGATGGAAAGCGCTAAGTTACAGGTGATACAATACCTAGGTAGGTACTGTACCTAACCTAGGCATCTATCAAATGTAAATCGAGATAGATGGAGGGGTAAAAAGACTCAGGTGAACATTGTGAACCTAACCCAGCTGCCCAGGGGCCCAGAGTCGTGGGTCGGCAACCATACCTAGGTACCTTAGGTACTAGGTAGTGCATCATGTACCGCTAAGGCCACCGACATGGGGACGCCCGTTGACGCCCAACTATCCCCATTAGGACTAACCCTTCAGGCCCCCTCCCCCCTCCTTTTCCTCTCGTGATTCAAAGCCACCTCAAACTTCAATTCTCTTATAGCATCAATGCATAGGTACTTGAGGGAAGTAAAGAGATCATATCCCATATGTTATGTTTTTATGTATCTAACTTAAGGTGAGTTAGATTTCTCTATAATCTTTAACTATTACATGAGCAGATACCTAGGTAATGCAACTAGGTATAGGTATATCTATCGATCTAATACCTATGTAGGTAATAATGTTCAAGAATCTCAACCTTGACTAATGTTATACCTACTACCCTATGTACCTACATAAGTATAACCGTGGTCACCAGTTCGTGGCTTGTGGCCTGGCGTCAGGTATCTAACATGAAGTACCTATACACAAATCCTTGCGTCGGGACGCAACACCATTGTCATTAGGTATATAGACATGAAGTTACCTACATAAGGTCAGACGTTTCAATATTCCTACGTACTTTGCCTACCCACATCAATATGACAATAGATGTAGGATATCTACGGCCATCTTACGTAGACAAGATTGATTCCTGCAATAACCCGTCCCTGACATATTCCCACTGCCGTGTCTCCCTTGCATGCACATACACACATGCATACATAGGTGTATGTATACATGTGCAAAGCCCGAGATGCCCAATCTATAGCCACGGACAAGCAGATCTCCAATCGATCTAGGGTTCCGCACGGTAAGCTTAGCCTGAGGACTGACAACTCACCTTCGCATGATTAGAGCCACCTAGAGCGTCGCACTAACATAGCGTCTAATTGCCTGAACTGGAAACTTGACGAAGCCGTTGTCGGGGATGGAGGGCTTATATAGTAAGGTATGCTCCAATACTTGAGGAGATGAATTATCATCCAGGTAATCGCTCTAGGTAAGATAGCCCCGGTCAGGTTAACTCTAAAAATGAATAAAGGTATAATTACCTACTGCTATCTTGATCGAGAACAGACTAAATTTCGAGGATACATGTAGTTCCCTATGGCTTCACTTACACAATGTAGATATTTAACTGTTACACGTCAATATATGGGTAGAGGCAAGTTCAACATGCCACCTAGTTGCCGAAGTCATGCTACTTTAACATTTTGGACTTCATGTTACATAGCAAGCTAAAACATCAACAGCTGATGTTAACCTTGAATATGAAAACACAATGTTACACCCGGCGCTTATTATACTAGCCCTAGGTTACCAGATGAAGAGGAAGTATGATATAAATAGCAACGTAGGAAAAGGTCATCCAGTCTCACTCAGAGCACACTGCTATATCACTCCCTCGGCAATTCTTTGTCAGATTTAAGTACTATATCCTTAGGTAACTGTACACTACACCAGACAGTTGATATCAAGTTCACTTAAACAAGACCGGAGACAAGCCCATCCCCGAATTCCTCGACTTCTCGGGGTCGGGCGCCGAGACCCTCTCCCACGTGTACGAGAACGGCCGCGTGACCCTACTGTTCTGCAGCTTTACTGACCAGCCTCCGCGCATCCTGCGGCCGTTCCGCACAGGGCGCGTGGTCGAGTACGACGATGTGTCCCGGTTCGAGAGGGTTGCCGACGATATGGGGAAGAGGAAAATGGTGGGGATGCGGGCAGTTATAATGCTGTATATTTGGAAAGTACCTACCTAGGTAATGAACCAAACAATGGAGAACTCATCTGAACTCTTCATACCACTACATATCGAAGCAATGCTTCATGCTTCCTATAGGTCCAGACTTCGTGCGGCTACGCTGTCCCGATTCTTAACATAGCCGGCGACGCACCCGGGACAAATACTGGGCCAAGTAACTTCTTAGATCAAGCATCGCCGTAGAAGGGCTTCAAGGAGAGATGGTGAGTATATACGATCCCTGTATCTCATCCATCAATCACAGGATCTTATATATCTGCGTACTAGGGACTACATTGAATACTACAAAGGATCATCTGCTACCTATTTAATACACGCGCAAGGAGAATCGATAATGATCAGACAAAAATTGGGTTTTACCGTTAAGAAGGAAAAAAAAGAAAAAATAAGGCCTAGAAACATAAATAACGATCAACACTCCAAAAAGAATGTGTGATTATAAGAGTATTAAGAGTATCATGAGATAATGTTAGACCTATAAAGGGGTAAACAGCCGGCTATGTAAACCAGTGCCTCCGAACCCGGCGCTATTTTCCCCACCATCGTATACCAAGTCCCGTCGAAAGCCGCAATCAAGGTTTCATCCTAAAAGGCAATACGATATGAAGATATTGTGTCCGGTCTTAACATGTTAAATATTTCAAATATTCCCAGTCTCGAGCAATCTTAGTCCCTATCTTTATACCAACATTTATACGTACACCAATCACATCGGATTCAGGGGCTATCCAGGCAATACTTCCACAGATACCATACAATAATCATGTTAGTCCTAGGGGACCGCGAAGTGCAGTCCCTCCTAGGCGACCTCTCGGCGCCCCAGTGTCTCCAACTCCTAGACGCACTATCCCAGACCCTCGCGGACTACTCCTCCTCCTCCTCCTCCTCCTCTTCCACCAACGGGCCCCCGCTAGTGCACCAGCCCATGCGGCAGGTCTTCACCACCGCCGCGGGGCACACCTCCCTCTTCATGCCCGCGTCCAACACGCGCACGACGGGGATCAAGATCGTCACGCTCCCGGGGCACGGCGGCGCCCCCCGCGGCGCCATCAACGTGTTCTCGCCCTCGGGCGAGCTCACCGGGCTCCTCAACGCCGAGGAGATCACCGCCTTCCGCACCGCGCTCGCGAGCATGGTCCCGCTGCTGCGCTTCCCCCTGCCGCCGCCGCCACAGCAGCACGGGACCCGCCTCGTCGTCTTCGGCGCCGGCAAGCAGGCCGAGTGGCACGTGCGGCTCGCCGCGCTGCTGCTGCCTTCTCCGGCCCTCACCGTCACCGTGGTCAACCGCGGCGCGGCGTCGCTGGACCGGCTGGGCCGCAAGCTGCGGGACCGGTGCCCCGGGCTGGACATCCGGCTCGTGGCGAAAGAGGGCCGCGCGCCGGCGGCGTACGAGGAGGATCTGCGCGCTGCGCTGCGCGACTGCGACGCCGTCATGTGCTGCACGCCGGCGACGGAGCCGCTGTTCCCCGCGTCGTATCTGGCCGCGGCGGGCAGGAAGCGCCGCTTCCTGTCGCTCATCGGCTCCTACAAGCCGTCCATGCAGGAGGTCGACGCTGATACCCTGCTCTCGGGCGCGGGCGCGCGCGTCTACGTCGACTCGCGCGAGGCCTGTCTGGCCGAGGCCGGCGAGATCATCCGCGCCAAGGTCCCGGGCGACCGCCTCGTCGAGCTCGGCGAGGCGCTGGCGGCCAACCACGACTTTGCTGCGGATGCTGAGGAGGGGAACGTGGTTTTCAAGTGCGTCGGCATGGGCATCATGGATGTCGTGGTGGCGGCCGGGCTGCTGGATATAGCGCGGGAGAAGGGTGTGGGCAGGACGATAGAGGACTTCTAGATCTGAGTATATTGAATGCCATACAAGAGTATCCGAACAGCGTGATTGGGGTTATATCATGTCATTTTGTGATGTTCTCTCGGTTACAGCGAGAAATCGGACGGGGTTCCTAAGTGAATGGTGATTTACCCGCCAGAGGCACGAACACGACGTACGGGGCTGGCAGACCCAAGGCAAAAATGTGCTATGTACTGTGCTGGAGTTTTAGAGCAACCCACTTTCCAGATATCTCCTTGTGTAATACGGATGGATGCAAGTGTTAGAGAACCGCAATGTGTATTTTTATTCTGCTTGGCTCAACCACATGCCATGATTTCTCAGTACATACCACTGGTCTATATAACCGCACCCACCTGTCTAGAAGACAAGAAAAGGGGGGTGGTGCATGATAATTCGAGTACGTAGCGCAATATACCTATACACGCGAGGGTCTAGGCGCGGCATGGACCCCGAAGAACCTCAACCGACTTCGGCACGGTCAAGAAGTCAAAGAATATAACACAAATAAAGAGTGCCAGTTAAGTCGAGAGGAGACGATCCAAGTACCGAAGTGCGGGGAGTGCTGGACTAGCCCAATATCGGTTGTTGTACCTAGGCATGGGGGTGAAAGGGGGTGGAGGGGGAAGATGGGCGGGCTGCATCCGTCGCTTATTACCCAGGATCTCCACTTACATTATGGAAAATCTGGGGTAAATCGCCGAGACTGAGACGCGGGTATGACGCTGGGAATATAAGTATAAAGGGACGTTTACAGCTGTACTCCTCAGCTGAGGGTGATGGACCCCCTCCTCCCCTTCCCTTGAGCAGATCCCCTCTGTACGGGATGACGGCGTGAAATAAAAATAAAAACAAAAAGAAGATGACGGCTACGGCAAAGATATCTGAGACGTCCCTTTGGGCGAACAGAAAATGCCTTCTTATATGTGCTGTCGTCGCCATAGCGAACATGCAGTACGGGCTGGACTCGGCAGCAGTTGGCTCACTCCAGGCGATGCCCGGCTTCCTGGCCGTATTCGGCTATCGAGATCCTAACCAGCCAGGCGGGTACGGGATAGAGGCAAGCGCACACCATAGCTCGGTCCTAAGCTATACTACGTATTAACCACCAAGCACTACGAGCAGGGAACCTTCCAGCGCCTCATCGGGTCCCTCCTGACCCTCGGCGCCTTCCTCTCCTCGCTCGTGGCGGGCGTGTTCGCGCACTTCTTCGGCCGCAAGGTCGCGCTGTGGCTCGCCTGCGTGCTCAACGCCGTCGCCTGCGTCATCCAGATCTCCACCACCGACAAGGTCGCCATCTACATCGGCCGGCTGGTGCTCGGGCTCGCCAACGGCTTCCTCGTCACCTTCTCCAACATATACACCGCCGAGGCGGCGCCCGCTCACCTGCGCGCCGTCATGGTCGCCCTGTTCTCCGAGTGGGTCAACGTCGGCAGCATCGTGGGCGCCGTCGTCACCAACGCGACGAAGGCCCGCCTCGACAAGGCCTCCTACCAGGTCCCGCTCGGCACCCTGTTCGTCGTGCCGACCTTCCTTGCCGTCGGGCTGCTCTTCGTGCCCGAGTCGCCGCGGTATCTCCTATACAAGGGCCGGACTGAGGCGGCGAAGAAGGCGCTGAGGCAGTTGAGAGGGCACTCGTTGCCGGAGGACGAACTTGCGCTGGAGTGGGCGGAGATGGTAAAGGGCATTGAAGAAGAGAAGCGCACCGCCAGCACGGCTGGACCCCTGGATATGTTCAAAGGTACGGATAACCTCGGTTAGGTTAACTCATTGGGACGCATATTGCACAGACAAACTCACACCGGGGGGGCTTCACAGGAACTGACCTAAGGCGCACACTGCTCTGCTACGGGGTTATCGCCACGCAGACGGGCTCCGGGTCCTGGTTCATCATCAGCTACGCCACCTACTTCATGGCCGTGGCCGGGCTCACCGTCGACGAGGCGTTCACGTACTCGATCATGAACACCTGCCTGGGCCTCGCCGGCGTCAACTTCGGCATGCTCATGATGCGCCACTTCATGGGCCGGCGGACGGTGCTCATGACCGGGTCCGTCTTCCAGGGCTGCGCGATGCTCGGCATGGCCGTGTCCGCGACCGTCGCGCACGGCACCGTCGACGCGCGCAACTGCCTCGTCGCCTTCGTCGCCCTCTACCAGTTCGCCTACAACGCGTTCGTCGGCGACGCCACGTACCCCGCCGCGACCGAGATGGTCAGCACCCGGCTCCGGTCCTACTCCGTCGGGTCGGCCATCAGTCTGGGCTACCTGCTCGCGTGGCTGACCGGCTTCTGCTCCCCGTATTTCATCAACCCCGAGAATCTGAACTGGGTAGGTTGCTTATCCTTCTACCTACTTATCCCTTCCCCCCCTCCCCCCCTCTGCGAGAGGCGCAAAA
Organism: Biscogniauxia sp. FL1348; assembly: GCA_022544895.1. Taxonomy (NCBI): domain Eukaryota; kingdom Fungi; phylum Ascomycota; class Sordariomycetes; order Xylariales; family Xylariaceae; genus Biscogniauxia; species Biscogniauxia sp. FL1348. Next base: position 30,853 of record JAJNNV010000073.1, on the reverse strand, counting down.
TTTGAAATAAAATTAAATTAAGAACCACTAACGAGATGACGGGCTCTTCAGGGAGCAAAATACGGATACATATGGGCGGGGTCCAACTTCTGCTGCTTTGTGTTCTTCTACCTCTGCGTGCCGGAGACCAAGGGCCGGACGCTGGAGGAGATCGACGAGCTGTTCGCCAACCGCGTTTCTGTGCGCAGCTTCAGGACGTTCCGCACCACTATCATGGACAAGGCCTTGAAGGACGTCGAGGAGCGTGACGAGAAGCTGGTCAAGAGCCCCGTGGCTGTGGCGGAACATGTCGACCACGTGTGACTTGGTGCATGGCCCAACTCCTTCGATGTGTATGGTGTCCACGAAGTTACTTTTTCCGGCATCAGATGGGCTAGGGTTAGGCGAACGTGGTATACTGTTCGTAGCAAAGGCATGGTGTTTTATATACTATTTCTCTCAATACTTTCAGATATAGGTTCTCGCACCCGGAAGTTTCTTTGAAACAACCCTGGCACGAGACCGTTGTTGTATCTCAAGCCAGACTCGAAGTTTGCACAAGACCCCCATTGCGTGGAGACACGTGGAGTTCTAGAATATAAGAGGCACTATATATTAGAATCAGCGACATTGCCAACGCAGAATGTGTATAAGTGTGACTGCTGGTAAATAATGGACTAACTTCCCAACTACAACAGCGGCCCGTAGCTCGGTGGGATTGCCACAACCCTTGACAAATGGATATCAAACTTTTGAGATGCTCATATTCATGAATCTGGTGAGGATGTCATTATGCCTTTCACAGCGTTAGAAAGGCCAGTATAGCATCATAAGTATTGAGAACCAGCCAGAAAGCCATTATTCTCCTATCTTCCAAGAGTACTGTTGACGGGCGCCGAGCTCTCTAGGCCTCCCACGCGGATGTATACTGCCTTCTGCTCAAGCCAGTCTTCCAGACTCAGTAGAAAGCTCTCGCGCCCCACGCCGCTGCCCTTGTATCCGCCAAACGGCATATCCCAGGCACCCGTCGGCGACGTGCAGTTCACGCCAACCATGCCGGACTCCAGGCCTTTGGCCACCCTCATAGCCCGATCGATGTCCTTCGTGTAGACGGAAGCATAGAGTCCATACTCGCTGTCATTCGCGATTCTCAGCGCCTCCTCCTCGGTCTCAAAGGTATTGATGCACGCGACCGGCCCGAAGATCTCCTCCTTCATCACCTTCGAGTCCTCGGGCTGCTGCAGGAATATCACAGGGCCGACGAACAGCGCAGCGTTCTCCGTCGGCACCGGCGTCCCCGTCTCCAGCACCTGGCCGGTCTTCTTGCCCTCCTCGATATACCTCAGCACCGTCTCGTACTGTGTCCTGTCGGCCTGGGGCCCGCTGTCCGTCTCGCTGCGGGTCGGATCGCCCAGCCGGCGCGCGGCCGCGAGGGCGTTGAACGCGGCGACGAACGGGCCGGCGACGCCCGTCTGCACGTATATGCGCGAGTTGGCCATGCACGTCTGGCCGCTGTGCCACATGATGCTGTGCTGGGTCTCGCGCGCGGCGCGGCCCACGTCGGCGTCGTCGAAGACGAGGGCCGGCGACTTGCCCCCCAGCTCGAAGATCAGGTGCTTGAAGTTGGAGTCGGCCGCCGCCTTCTGGATCGCCCGCCCCGTGCGCGCCGACCCCGTGAACGACAGCGCCCGCACCCCCATGTGGCTGCTGATCGCGTGCCCGCACACCGCCCCGTGCCCGTGCACCACGTTGACGACGCCCGGCGGGAACCCGGCTTCGCTGAGCATCTGCGTCACCCGGTCCGGGGACAGCGGCGCCTTCTCGCTGGTCTTGAGCACCACCGTGTTGCCGGCCGCCAGGGCGGGCGCGAGCTTCTTGCTGTAGAACACGAGCGGGCTGTTCCAGGGAATGATGGCGGCGCAGACGCCGTACGGTTGCCGCAGCGAAACGTTTATGAAGCCGGGGGTGTTCAGGCTGGACGTCCCCGTGGGGTACGCGGCCTCCGAGAAATACCGGAAGTGCATCGCTGCGTAGTAGCCATCGAAATACGTGCTAATAGGGCGTCCCAGTGCGGCTGCGTCCAGCTTGGCTAGCTCGGCATCCGCCTCGGTAATCATCTGTGCCAGCTTGGCAAGTGGCCGGCCGCGCTGTTGCGGCGACATGGCCGACCAAGCTGGGAATGCAGCTTTGGCAGCGTTGACAGCATCATCGACATCCCCCGTTGTAGCCTCGGCGACTGTGGATGGAGTGACGAGTCAATATGTGTAGGTTAAGCCCTATGCCTGAAGGCAATACCTGCTTACCTTTCGCAACAAGCTCGCCGGAGTATGGTGAAAACAGATCGAAAGTGTTGCCATCGCTGGAATCTACAAACTAGATTATTGTTCGTGTTAGATGAGCCTTCAGCAAGGGTGCTCGTCAAGGAGCTCAATTACCTGCCCATTGATAAAGTGCTTTACATATAGGGGGACCATGACGAAACGAAGTCAGCTTCGGTGGAGTCTAAACCGAAGCAATGTGTCTGACACAAGGGTTTTTCTCCGAACTTTTGATCAACAACTCTCTAAATTAGATAGTATTAGATGTGAGATTGATTCTTTAAAGCTCGACTTAACTCTGAATGGCTTTTCCAATGGCACTCCTACCCCTCTTCAGACTGTGGGGGCTGGGAAATAGCCTCGATTCCTCTGCTATCCCTTCCGGTCTAGATTTCATCAACTTGCGGGCCGAGTTTTTTGGTTATATATCCCTCCCGAGGACGGTATGGCTCTCATGCCAAGATTGTTTACGTACGTACACGTTATATGTATAGGGCGGATCTATCTACCCGATATTACTGCCATACATACCTTACCTTTATGAGTGTTACAATATTTATTGCGCAATGATAGATGGCTTTCCCCATTAACGGGGTTATTTTTCCATAAAATATTCTTAGTAGAAGACCTATGCCAAGTCATCACAATAAATGTAATACCCAAGGGCGTCGAAGCTAAGAATTAAACTAACATCCGACATGGCTTGAGACTAACTTGGTATGTTAGCCACGGTTTGAACTCAAGCCTATAGGAGGTGCGAATCCCAACCTGAAGAATACAACGCTTGGCATCATGGGTTGCTTAGTACAGGGGCTCATCCTTAGGCCATTAAACGACTGGCTTGTGACGAGAACGCGTTACGGTCCTGGCTATAACTCGCTATCATACTCAAAGATACTTAATAACCAGAAACGAGAAAAAGCAAAACCTTCCGAGATAACATTAACCCCCGGAATAAACGAATACCTCTTATCATCATAACCGTGTTGAGAATCTCTGCACATTCTTTGCTCTAGCCTCATCTGTACCGCTCAGCCCATGATCTGCAATAAGTTTCTCAGCTGCGATTTCACCGACCACGTAGGCCGTGGTCTGTGTATGATTGTTAGGGACTAGCGGACAGACACTCATGTCGGCTACGCGAAGGCGCTTGATGCCATTGACCCTAAAAGACGAGTCGACGCAGGCGTCCTCCCCCGTGCCCATGCAAACGGTACCACACATGTGCCAACTGCTCTTCAGATTCGAGGAGAAGGTCTCCTAGAGATAGGTATCTAGTCAGCATTTTAGTCATCGAACAAGGCTATTATCAAGACCCATACCCAGATGTCCTCGTCGGAATCTCCCTTCGGCCATCCGAGAGTCCGTATAGTTTTCTTCTTCCATACAGGAGCTTGCAGATATCTCAGCATTTCTCTCATGGATTTGATGGCGTTTCGTTTATCATAGGGGTGTGTCAAAAACATGGGGTCGATTATGGGCGCGTCCCGGGGGTCTGCCGACTGCAGCGTGACAGTACCTCGTGATTGGGGATTCATGAGCAGGCATATACCGGAGACAATCTTCTCGTCTGGCTCCAATGGAGTAGTGTTGAACAACGGTGTCAACTGGGGGGAGTTAGGTATAAATAACCGTCGTTGGATGAGAATCATCCGAGAATACTTACAGCTGCGAACTCCCAGTTGGGCACATCGGCTTGGTGTAGGTACTTCTGGGTGTCTACAGGAAGCTTCTTGAATTCTTCAGATTTCACCAGCGACGGAATCTTAAACCATCCCATGGGTGTTGGGGCCTGTTGGAAATTCTGGCCGCTCTCGTCCTTGACGACTATAGCTGCCGCTCCAAAACAATGATCTTGTAGATTCTTGCCCAGTCCAGGTAAGTCCTTTATGACTGGTATGTCGTGCTGGTTCAAGTGTTCCTGTGGGCCGATCCCCGACAGAAGGAGTATTTGGGGACTGTTCAAAGCACCTGCAGCTAGCACAATCTCCTTCCTAGCCTTGAAGACATCTCCATCAACAGTTTTGATGCCTTGGGCGGAATTTCCTTCAATGAGAACCTTCTCAACCTGTCTATTAGTCATTATTGTGAGATTTGGGGGTGTATTCCGCAAATAGGCGAGAGATGAAGTGATCCTTGTGCCGTTATGAATGCATACTGGGCCAATTCCCATGCCTAACGGGTTGCCGCTGTTAACGTCCGGGTTGACTCCAAGGCCAGTCTCTTCAGCTGCAACAAATAGGTCCCTGCAGACATCGAGCCATTTGTCCTGATACGAAACATCGACATTACCCTGTGTCCCATGATCTAGTAGCTTGGTAAGTCAACTATAGGGGCTAAGAGCTACCTGTCACGATGGTTACCTTCATCCTTCGGCTTGATCCATTTTCGAAAACCACCTGGGACATCGTTATGAAACTTCTCGATTCTCTTGAGACGCTCTTTGACATTTCCCCAGGCAAAACTTTCATCCCCAGCCAACCTCGCCCACTCGTCGTAGTCGCTGCCAGCACCGAAGATCCAGGCACAGAAGTTGATAGCCGTGCTGCCGCCCAGACCCTTCCCCCTCGAGTAATCGATCACCTGCTCTTTCCACTGGGGCTGAGTTTTGTAGGACCAGTTCATGGGCGAACCTTCGCGGAATGCAACTTCGAATCGCTCCGTGGCTGACATGCGGGACGTGTGCTCGTTTGAGCCTCCAGCCTCTACCAGGAGCACGGATGGGCTTGCGGCGGCGTTCGCGAGCCGCGACGCGATCACACTGCCGGCAGGGCCAGCTTCATAAATGAGGTTAGTCTGACTAAATTCTATCTATCCTTTGTAGGATGGGCTACGACATACCTCCCACAATGATGAAGTCAAAGTCGCCTGCCATGGCGAAGATACCTTGGGCCGTGATAGTAAGAGGCCTCACGACTTCATTCTGTGAGAGGGGGTCATTTTCTTTCTACTCCTTCTCAGCGAGAGGTTCGCTTAAAATCATACCCATCAGCATTATCATTCCGACTGATCGGGGATATCATTTGCGGATAAAGTAGGAGCTATCAGTTCGTAGAAATTGCTCTGGACTACGCGTGTTAACAGCCTATACTATTTTGTTGTCAGGTTGGCAGTCCATTCACACCTGCAAGCACACCTGCCTGTTCCGTACGGTGGTGATCGTGAGAACAACGAGCTACTCCAACAGCTTCATAGCTGTAGGCCACATGCATCTTATCGGAGGGGGCTTCCCGATCACAAGCAATATACATGGATTGAACTGCGCGGATAACCCAACAAGCAATTGCGATGCCTATTTTCCTATAACCCTAGGTATATGTTGCGATCATGAATTGATATGTCTATGCCAGGCCATATGCAAACTTGTACACTATCTCCCTCTGGAAATCTTTTCCCGTTTTTTTGTAGACGTTGTCCATATACGAAATATTACCTGCTCGAAGAGGAAGACGTCCCGTTTTTGTTATAGCGCTATAAGAAGCAAATCCCGCCACCCGTATAAAGGGTATGTTCGGAATATGAGATTGATAGAGCACAGTGTCAAATATTGGCAGAGGAATCAAAGGGGTGACTAGGTAGGTATGCTTGTTATATTACTATTATGAGTATCAAAGGTTCGTTGAGTTGCATGCGCCCTCCCCTCCGCGGAGTCGGTGACCACCACGTTCTCAGATATGACAAGTCATATGTAAGTCCCTATAAGCCACCATGAGCATATCACCGTCCAATCTTAGGGAGGGTACAGGATACATTGTTGGAGACGATCATAGTCAGAAATTCTCTTCGCGATAAGTAAAATGCTTTGGGGTATCAATCAATCAGCTCGTGCACGAGATGTACCTAGCTAGACGCCCCTAAGTAGGTAGGTAGGCAGGTATAGGTAGGTATATATCCCGAGACTGTCGAGCCATTATAATGTAACCTATCTACACACGCATCCAAATGGGTAACACCCTGCCCAGGTCCCGGGTGTTATTCGGGTGCCTTTTTTTTAACCGGCTCCGGGGCTCATTGTCTTCAGATATTGATATCATTTGCCATGGATATACGGCAGTTCCTGAAGAAGCTCGAGGTGAAAGCCCACCGACGATAAGTTCGAGTCTATCGAGACTAGTCGATGGGGGAATCAGGACGTGTACCCGATTCCTCACAACAAGCGCACATATGGATGGCTGGCGTTCTACGCGTGCTGGGGGCACCTGCGGTATTTCGCTGTCTTCGTGGACGATCGGTAGTAGTCTAATTGGCATCGGGCTCACTGCTGGGCAGGCATGTGCAGTAGTCGTGAGTACTTATGAATATTTCACAAAAAGCCAAATCTCGGTATCTTACAATGTCAGCTATAGGTAATTGGTTGCTTCATTGCTTCTCTGGGTGCGTATCTGAATGGGGCGCCCGGGGCAATTCACCATCTGGGATAGTGAGTGATAGTTCTATATCTTGAATCTACCATGAGGACAGAGACAATAGGGGGGAGGGGGGAGGTGTCTGAACCAACAAATAGAGGATACTAATCAGAATCAAATAGCGGCGGCACATTAGCTTGAGCTGCCTTTAGCCTCTGGGGCTCCTATTTCGTTGTCATGTTAAATGTGTTCCAAAGCTTCATTTTTTATGGCACGCAGATGTATTTCGGAGGCAAGTCTCTCCTGATTACACAACGCAGCTAAACTAAACATACGAGTTAACTACCTCTCATACCTAGGTATGGCCTTTGTGATAATTTTGAACTCCATTTTTCCCCAGCCTCCTAACACTACCTAATACTCTCCCTGAAAACGCCGGTATCACGACGCCTCAACTCATCGGCTTCGTTTTATTTATCATCCTCTACTTCCCTATAATATATTGCATCCCGCCACACGTTGTTCAGAGATATTTGATAGCCAATCTGGTCGTCTCCAGTGCAACTCTGTTGGGAATAATGGGATGGGCCGTCCATGCAAACAGAGGAGCGGGAGACCTCGTTGCACCAGCTACAAAGGCGCCCTTGTCCCAGACCGGATTCCTCATGGCGCAGGGTATTACATCTATAGCGGGAACCTACACAGGGGGTAGTGGCCGTGTTTCTGACTGGACAAGATATGCCCGTAGCCGGCACGCACCTACCCTAGCGCAATTGACAGCTCTCCCTCTAACAGTGACTCTCGTTGTCCTCGTTGGCATTATCACCACATAAGCAACAGCACAGATGTTCGGGGAAGTTCAGTGGAATCCGGTTCTTCTGCTTTAGCACGTCCAGCAGTCTTACTACACGGCTGCTTGCCGGGCGAGCACCTTCTTTGCCGGCCTCGGTCTTCTGAGCGTCACGGTTCTCATAAACTACACCCAGAACTGTGTTAGTTCTGGCATGGACGTGGCCATGCTACTTCCGCGATGGGTTTCACGCCGTCGAGGCTCGATTATCTTCTCTATCCTCGGGATCCTAGCCAACCCCTGGAAGTTCCTCACTCAGGCCAGCACGTTCATCACGGTCCTATCCTCGTTTGGTGTATTCCTAAGTCCCGCTGCTTCGGTTCTCGTCGTCGACTTGGAGCTAGTAGATGGCGAGGTCGTCGTAGGTCAGGCTGACATGGAGGCAATTAACACACCAAGTAACTTGGATACCGACTTTGCAAAGGGGGTTGAGACTGCTGAACAGAAGCTCTCGTGTAATTAGAAATGCCACTGAAGGAATGCTCTTCCCTGTTACTAAGTTACTGTAATCATTACTACCTACTTTCCGCGATACAATCTCATCTCATTATGGTATTACACCGCGTCAAAGTACAAGGTAAATTCTTGATGGATTTCTTCACACAGCATAGGTATACGCCAGTTCCTGTGGCTGTGCAGACGGTGGCGCAGTTCGTCAACTTCCCCTTTTACGCGCTGGGGAATCTTTTGCATTGCCTGTAGGTTTCATTATGCTTTCCCCTTAGGGAGATGCTCATTTTTCCGTGAGGGTTGCGGATGTGATAGTGGTAGAATAGTATAGAAGAGCATGCAGCATGAATGGTCTCCTTCAACCACTCATATCTCAAGACGCCGAACATTGAACGTCACGATCAACTCAGTATCACAGATATACTACGTTTTCAGGCGCTTGTAAACCATGAACCTCGACTCATGGAACAAGATTCTAACGCATACTGTGTCAAAAAAAATTGTTGGGATTGGCGCTCTCGACCAGCCTTGCAACGGTCCAGTGGCATATGCTACTAGCTAACCGCCTACGACGTTGATTAAAATCATGACAGAAGTGGGATATGGAGTTCTCGCCGCTGTTAACGACGTGTATCTCCGGTGACCGTATAGTCTGTGATGTGATAGCTCCCGCTGTCGGCCAGCCGGCCTATGGTGACACAGGTTGGAGCAATCTGCTTGGAGTTTAGACTACTCACTCCATATTTATCATCAGCATGAAGAACTTCAATAGATATATCTAGGAGGAAACAAATCAATGACCAAGATTACATGCTTTATACTAATGGACTTCAGACTGCCTTACACTTAAGAGGCATTAGTGACCAGTCAGATAGCATAGAGGGGTGGCTATCTCGATCATTTACGGAACATGGAAAGACAAGAGTATGTTATATGCATCAATCCCATCGTAAGGCAGTGTAGCCGGAATGACTCTTCAGGTTACTATTAAGCTGGGCTTGTACATCACGGGCACTACGGTTTAACTAGAATAGCATTAGATGCGATGAAGTCCAAAAAAGTGATGCTATCGACAGAGACGCTATTGTTTGACTTTAGTAAATTACCGTCAGTTGTAAGCTGTAGCGGCGTGCGCGCACATATAAATCTACCTAGAATAGTACCCTCTTGTCGACGTAAGAAAAAGGAGCCAGTGTTTCCTTACAACCTTTTAAACTGATGCCAAAAATAAATCCCACCATATATCCAAAAAATGGTATTTCACTAGCCCCTTTTTCGCCGTCCCGTTTCACTCAAAAACAAATATCCAAATGCCCTTCCCGCAAACAAAACGTAGATAAAAGAAACCGCCAAATCATTGGAATATGCCACTCATCGCGTCCATGTGGCTTGGGTCTGGGGTCATCGTATGTGCCATTACGGGCCAGATAGGTTGGTATTGGTCGATGTGCTGTGTTGGGTGACTTGGATGTCTACCGACAAGTCCCGCCGATGCCGGATCCATGCCCATGTCAAACGGCGGTGTTGTTGCATTTCCGGTCATCGTGTTGATCATATAGGAGAAGTCATCTCCCATGCCGGGACCCCAAGTGGATTGGAGATTGCTCACGCCTTCCTGGGTATTCGGGTCTATGGCGACCGGGTTACGAGGCTGATGCTTGCCTTGCGCAATCAAGCTCAAGACAGCGGTCTTGATACGCTCGAACACGTCGCGGTACTTCCGAGCCGATGGGTATCGTTCGGTAACAATGTATAGGAGAAGTTGGCAGTCGGTCAACGGGCCATCGACGTTTATGAAGTTCACTGGAGACAGCCAGGCGCAGTAGATCAGGGTCAGTCCTACACCGCTATTAGTAAGTTCTGGTTAAGTGATCTGCTCCACGGTTATAATGCCTACCTGCTAAGAACATGGACTGTATCGACAAGGCCGAGAATCCAACGGGGAAAACATGGTGTAAGCGTCGATAGTCCGTTATGACGCCGGCGCAAGAATCTGCACATACTCGCAAGTAATGCATGTTGACGGGGTTCTCCGCAAGTTGAGGGTACAGTAGGAAGCGAACACAACGATGGTAGTGAATTGTGTAAAACTCTAGCCCCTCGTAGGCTACATCCTGTGTATGAACAAAGTGCCTGGCTTCGTATGGAATCGTGTCCTTCCAAGCATTAAGTTGATCGAGGAACCCGTTGATAACGGTCTCGGGAATCTTATCCGACTTGTCCACTCGGTAGACAACGTGTTGGATTTCTGACTCAATCTTCTTAAGCCTCGTTCGATGGATGAAGGAGGTTAGTGAGTTCGGGGGGTTGACCGGAATGTTGCTGACCCGCATCGACGCCTGCCGAACAATCTCGTCGTCAAAGGTGTCTTCGCTGATGTCAAAGGGTAACTCTGCATCAATGTCGTGGTCCGAGATACTCGGAGGGCGGCCAACAGCGATCGATATGTCTCGGTCCAGAAAGTAGGCTGTCCAAAACCGTCTTTTATTCATCTCTCCCTCCATGGTAAGGTTCGGCCGTCTTGGCCGACGGTGTAAACCTAGCTCGATGCATATCCTCATCGCAGCCCCAACGTAAGTCCAAGCACCAGGGTCCCTTGGGGCTCTTGTGCAGTACAGCGCCATGAGGAGGAGATAATCGATCGTCCGAGAATCCCGAAACCGGAGGATGGTATCCATTTCTTCGAAGGCAAGATCATAATGCTGATCACTATAAAAATGCCCCATCTCCCCTGCTGATTCAAGCCATCGCCCACTAACGGCATATATAATATTCAATATCGTCCGGTCGTAATCGTCCGTTAAAGTATCGCGGTTGTTGTGAAGCTTCAAGAGGTGTACAGAGTGTATCACAGGGTATCTCGTTGCAATATGCCGGAACCAACCCTGTAGTAGTCGTGTAGCAACATTGGGGCTTATGTACGGGACCCCCATCATATCGGATAGGTAAACCGATTTGGGCGCCGGGTCATCTTCGTCCTGGCCGGATGGATCATCACGGCCAAAAGGATTTGCAGCCCTCTGGCTATGGACTACGGAACTCAGCACTCGACCTATTGTAATATTGGAAGAAGCCCCAACGTAATGGCCGGAAGCCGAAAGCGATAAGTCTCTAACAGCGACGAGAAGATCATTTCCATCGTCATCAGAGACATGTTGAAGCGATTGCGTTGCTGGTCCTGGCTGACTGCTGGGCAAGATGGCCTGTTGTTGGGACGATGATGCTTGCGCTAGACGGCCAAGATGATCAGTTCCAACTCCCATATGGCCAAGGGAAGCCAGATACCCCTCTAACTCGGCAACGCGCTGTTCGAGCGCTTTTATATACAATTTCTTCTCGCCGGCGGCTGGTACAAGTGGGACGATGTATACTTAGAACCCAAGACAAGACCCGAAATTAGAAAGATCCCATCGAAGTTTTAACGGCTGGGATTACCTACCGCACTTGAGTGACAGGCGAGCGCATGAAGCACACGCGGGTCGCTGACCATCGCACTACAGATACAGGAGATTAGACGGGAGGCTGCGAGCCGACAGCGGCATGTATTCCAAATCGCTTACCTTCTGCTTCCGAGTTTTACATCTGTAATTTCCATTGGTCAGCCCGAGGACATACACAGATAGGGAGGAGAAAGAAGAAGAGTCCTACCGTTGGCAAGCTAAAGCAACACGGTCACGCTTCCCAGGCTTCCGCTGGGCCATGGGCTGTGTCGGCGGCGGCACCTGCTGTTCCGGAGCTGGCGCGCTCGGCGAAGTGCCTTGACCAGTGTCTACGGTATCCGGTGAAGAACCGGCGACATTAGAAGGAGGCATGGTTATCAATATGAGGGTGTGATCAGAGGACTAGCCGCGTGTGTAGCGTGGCAAGCAAGGGAGGCTCTGCTTCGGAAGATGGGCAGCGAGGGGTTTGGGCCCAGCTGATCCAGATCGGTGTAGATACCCGGCGGGGATGCGGGAATCTCGGCTTAGCTCCTGGTTGGGGAATACGACAAACAAGTGATCCAGCTAGACGTCACTCTGTCGTCGAAAGGTTGCTCATAGGCCCGCCAGGAGGGACACCACCTGAGGTTTGGACAGAGCTTCGGAATGACGCAGCCGAAGCGACGGTAGATTCGTCCACCTCGCAGGAAAGGCGGCGAGGATGGATCTTGGCTGACCCTTGTCGGCGGCTTAATGCGTTCTTCTAGAACTTAAGCGTGCTCATTTAAGAGGAGATGTACGGCTGTAGAGGTAACTACTATCTGCTAGCCAACGCAGCTCCGATGGTCTGGTCCCGGAAGTTGGGTGACCACAGCAGCAAGGCATCAAAGCTATAAGCCTACGGCAGATAAAGGACAGGACAGACCAGGCAGGATGGGCTAGACAGACAAGCGGAGACCGCGTGCTAAGCGACAGGCGAAGAAGGGATTTAACTGGTAAGACTGCAGCTAAACTGGAGATAGGTATGAGATGACCGGTGATGTCGAGTCAATATGTGGGGAATAAAGACATACAGACAGTCGAGCGTCTAATAACGCTTACGAGACTGTGTTCGACAATCGTGATGAGAGATGATTAACTGGCTGGCTCACCGACGGATGGGCATGCTGACATAGGGACGGGTATAGTTGGAGATGAAGAGCTTGAACTAAGCTAATAGACATGAGATGACATGATTTCTTTACATAGGCAAGGCAAGTGAGGTGTATGAGAGTCTTCTCCAGAACCAAGAACCATGGACTAGGTATGGGTAAGGGTTGAGCACGTTACATAGCAAAACACTCATGAGCGGTGGCCAAAATTCCTCTAACTAGTCCCTGTCAACATTAGGGTCTTGTCGGATAAATGGCGCCCACCTAACAAGACCGAGACTTTACATTATCCGAAGATGAGCCCCTAGTTTTTATTATTACTTTATTCTTATTTAGTTTTTCCCGTAGAGAAGAAAACCGCAGATCATGAAGTCCACATCGACTAACCTAACAGCCAACCCCCCCCTTCTCCCCCCTGTTTCATGAAACACAGATATCTAGTCATCCCCCGAGTCTTGGCGACATCTAGTTCAAAACAGTTCATGTCAAGAGTCCACTGTCACCCGCAGCTGGACCATCAATAACTGGCCAGCCAGTATGATCCTTATTGGATGGGCGGAAAGGAACGTGTCAGACTTAAATAGGTATGGCAGAGCAGCAGTGGATATTGATAGGCTTCCTAGCAGAGCGGGAATTTTATTATCATCGGCATATTCTCATATGCATACATTATACCCTTACATGGGATGGAGCGCGGCACATGGAAATGTATGTAGGCAGGTATACCTAGGTAGTCAGGTAGGTTAGGTAGTCATTCGGTTGAGTTTCGTCTCAAGGGATGATGATCTTCGGGTCTAGCTGCCGGCCACTTGCATTTGCATCCAGCAGGGGATTTCAACACCACCAGCAAGTGGAACGAAGGGACGAATACGCATGGCCAAAATCTTATCAGAACAGATGCGATGATGCAACTTGATATGTACATACGCACGTATACTGACACTGATTGCTCCATGTATACCTACATATCATATTGTGGCGTTTGCCACGTTCTTCCCCGTTGCAATTACGTAGAGAGTCTCAAATTGAAGCATCATGTCTCATTGCGATCTGCTCTGCGTTCTCGCGCCGGGGTAGGTATCTCATGTAGGTATAGTATTCGAGAGTATAGCTACTACCTACGTCTCCCTGTCCCCGATGTCGACCAGCATTCGGTTAGCACAACCGACGACGTCGCTACGTATACCCTGCAGGGGTCCTTTCTGATCTTTCCATAGCCGCCTACACCTCCGATATATGGGCATATTCTTCTAGCATCTTTCTACATTCCTCCCATCGCCAGCACCGTATACAGTCGCAGTTCCGGTTTCCTGGTCTCCGCATCGGGATCTTACTCCCGTTAGGGCTCGTACAACCAGTAGAGGCCGCCTCCGCCCACCCAAACCCGCTGGTGTGGCCTTTGCCATGCAATAGCCACGTGCGTTGCGATTCACTTGCCAGGTTCCGCTCATGATTCGGCCCATAATGCTCGTCTGGACGCATTCCAGATGGGAAACTGTTTCCTAACCTTGCTTTTAAGACCGTCCCACTCCAGGGGATGACATGAGCGAACGCCCAAATAAAAAAGTCCCGTTTCTTCCGGCCGACGGCAAGACCGTTCCTTTGGCACCGGAACGTGTAGCCTACGATGCGGCCGTTCCCACTTACATACGACTAGCCCATGTGCTATCTATGAATAGGCTCTCCCACCGGCTCAGGTCGCAATGACTAGATTTCCTACGAATAAATTTAGCCTTTTTAATAATAGTCCTTCCCCGACCGAAGCCGAGGAAGGGGATAGTCCACTGAGTAGTCTCGGTCCTATCTTGCTCACTTAAAAGGTGAGCTTGGTCAACTTCGATATCCCGACTCCTCACTTCTTTTCTGTTTTGTTTTCCGTTCCATGGTTGTCGCAAGTTATCAGTACCTTGGCGGGCAACTGATCGTCACTAAATCAAGACTCGGTCTAATCAGCTTAGGGTACCAATAAAAACTTTGGCCATAGCACTACTAAGCGCAAGACGATGGAGTCGTTGGAAGCCCGGCCGTCTATTGCCATTCTTGGTGCGGGCATTGGTGGCTTGGCTGTCGCCATAGGACTCATTAAACGCGGGGTGCCGGTCACTATCTATGAGGCCGCCGGTCAGTTCTCTGCTGTAGGCGCAGGCATCGGCTTTGGTCCAAATTCCCTAAACGCCATCGACCTTATTGACCCGCGGTTCCGGGAAGAGTACAATAAAGCAAAGACGCCCAATGAGAAGGCGGAGTTTGAGCACAGCGTCTTTGACGCGCTCTATGCGGAGGAGGGATTCGGCGAAAAGAGGGGTTGGACCCGTGGTCTTGTCGGCGCCCCTTACTTCACGCGGAGCAGTGCGCATCGACAGGATCTGTTGAATATCATGGCAAGCTTCATACCTCCGGGCACGGTTCAGTTTGGCAAACGAGCGCAGTCTATCGAACAGAAGGACAACAAGGCCATCGTCACCTTTCAAGACGGCGATGTGGTGACTGTAGATGCTGTCATCGGCTGTGATGGAGTCAAGGGTATTAGTCGACGGGCAGTGCTAGGAGACATTGCACCAGAACAAATCGCCCCTGTGTATAGCGGCATGTACATTTACCGTGGAATTGTCCCGATGGACAGAGCAAAGAAGCTACTCGGAACTCACGCAGGCGATGCAAAATGGTTCATGGCTCAGGGGAAGGGCTTAGTGATTTATCCCATTTCGAAGGGCAGAGAGGAGAATTTCGTGTACTTCATATCGAATAAGAAACCCTGGACGGAAGGAGACGCCGCGGTGTCTTGCACGAGGGAAGATATGGAAGCAGACCTGGAGGGGTTTGACCCAAGGCTGCTGAAGCTGTTAGACCACGCGAAGCCACTCCGATGGCCTACGTGGCACCATCCTAAGACTTCGACGTATTACAATGGCCGGGTCTGTCTACTCGGAGACGTCGCACACGCATCTAGCCCGCATCAGGCTGCCGGAGCAGGCCAGGGGCTAGAAGATGCGGCTGTCCTCTGTCACCTTCTCGCGCTTGTCAAGTCGCCAGACCAGTTCGAGAGTGCTTTCCAGGTGTACGACGCGATTAGACGGCCGAGGGCGCAAAAGGTGGTGTCGACCAGCTACGATGCAGGCATGATTTACATGTGGCAAGACGAGGAGATCGGGGACAACATGGACAAGATTTTGGAAAACGCAAACCAGAGGCTACATTGGATATGGCTACACGATCTTAAAAAGGACATCAAAAAGGCAGAGGGCGATTTCGCAAGGTCAGTATTGGAGCAGAGAAAGCTGGAGCCAAATGGTAACACGATCAAGACTATGTCAGTTATAGGGGCTCAGGAATTGACCGCCACGGCTTCCTAAATCACCAAACAGGACCAGGACAGGACAAGCAACAGACGAATGCTTTCTCTCAGGAAGGAGTGCACATAACGAACAGGTATCATGACTTGACGATATTTCATTCTAACGATTATACGCAGCCATATTCAGTTCTCAGTTATATCTATCAAGCACACATGTACATAGCTACAATTAAACAACATTCATAATACACTAGATTTCATGGTTAGTTTAATCTCTGATCTGCGTTAGCAACGTAGGGGTGAATCGACGATCCCGTTGATGAACATGTTATCACTACGACTACCTAGGTAGGTATTCCCCGTGGAAGAAGTCTATTTTTACCCATAGAGCTATTAAAGTTGTCAATATTGAATCTGTCAATAGTTCAGAACCTACCGCGTACGCGACGACGAACGTCATATGCACGGGAAATGAGCGTTTATGCGATCTAAAATGAAGCACGATACTAAAAGGGATAGGTAGGTATAGACCGCGTTTTCTTACAAGGTATACCGCCGGAGGCTAGAACATAGAAAACTGTTAAGACATCTAGGCATGACACAAATAAGTCTCGTATGCTTATGCTCTCGTCCAATATCCCAGCTTGACAGAAGGTAGGGTAATTCTTTCATATGTAGGTAGATGCTTCTCATCAGAGGGCCGCAGATCCAGTGCATCCGGTCTTCTTGGCCGATGTGCGTTACCCCCTGTAGCCCTCTAGGTACTCTGAGAGATCCGTCAACACACATGTGAATTCCCCGCAACTCCAAGGGGCCCCTATATTATCCGACATGCCACTTACGTGCCTATGATGACGCGTGTGTAATTCGCATCGTCCCGTATATACGGGGAACTTCGGCTTGCACAAAATCGGTCAGTCGTTTCGAGGCAGTATAGGCGATCCGCCCCCCTAACTGCGACCTTGTCCATCTGTTGTGGTTGCTATGTCTGCCGCAGGATTACAACTCCAGAAGCCATGTGCTCAGGCAAGCCCTATAGTAGTAGTGCATGCGCGGATGAGCGCCGTCTTGAGTATGTACCCTCTTGGCCTTCTAGAAATGCGCCTTTACCATTTAGGGGTATAGGTCCGCGGTCGAGAAAGAAAATTTGTTTCCCTCCTGTTGAAATCCTTGAGCCGTAGCAGCCCGACGTGGCCCAGCCCTCTTGTCGTCGTCGTCATGTCGCCTGTTTTTGCCCATCACATTTTCAGACTCGGCTTATTATACTACATACTAATCACAGGGGAAAGGAAAATCTTAACACCATACCCACTATCATATATTAGGTAGGTATATATATATATATCGACAGATGTATGCATACTCGGTCCATAGCATTGCCAATTGCGTTTACAGGCGAGACCGGGCTACCGTCTTTGTCGTCTCGTGGTTCGTCTGCGAGCGATTTTATTATCCGATCACGGACACTACTATACCATGATGCGATATTCTGGGAGGTCATATCGTCCAATCATGTTCGGCATTTGGTCACGAAGAGGGTGATGGGCGCAGAGCCTATAGGACATGAAAGGCAACTCAGTTAGCTGGTATCAAGAATCCCTCGGCTCAGTTCAATCCAATGCAATGCAACCCAATGAAGAACCAACTGGCACAATTAGCCCGAACCGGCCCCGCGGCAACGCGAAATTTGGATCAGGGTCGGTGCCAAAGCTGTGGTAACTCGTTGATGCAACTCGAGCCGGCTGCAACTGAGACACGGGATGCGAGTGTCGTCTGTGTTCGGCGGTTGACTGGATGTACCTATCGGTCGAGCCTAACGTCGCCCTTCGCCGCGGGGGGAGGATGAGAACGACAATATTGAGGTCGAATAGTAATATTGGTAATCTGTTGGAGTATGTAGTTAGAGGGTTCTCGTCCTCGTGGACAAGAGACAGGGTCATGGAAGGTGACTTGTCGTATTTCGTGCGCGTATATCCCCGTTGTCACATTCGCGAAGAAGTGGTGCAGCTGCGTATCGTGAATCTTGATACCATATAGGTGAAAGAGCCGACGACGACGACAAGTCCACGACATAAAATACTGCGCCTGTGCAGCACTTAAGCAGCATCCCCGGAACCTCAGTGCCGACACTGGGGCGCCCTAAGTACAGCACTAGCATGTCGTGGCGAGAGACAGACAGTGACTGGACTTGGTATTAGCTCCTGACCGTCGTCCTTAGACATTGGGGCTGTTAGGGTTGTGGGCTTTGACGAGCATCGCTGGCAGTTATGTGTACTGTACATAGAAGCGTCCCCGTCCACCCGTCCGTCGGACTGTCGATCTATGTCCATCTTTTGACAGCCACGGAATACTAAATCTCGGGAATAACTGCTTTTACTCCTTCAGGTGGCTGCAGTACCTAGGGAGGTATTCCCTGGTCTGTTGATCCGAGCTGAATAGGTAGACCTAGTGTAGTAACTGCTATCCGAAAGTTGGGGCGGCCCGCATAACATTGCCACGATCCGGAAACCCCTATCTCTGGGTATGTATCTATATCTACATCGACCATCTAAGGTTAGTCTATATATATCGTATATCTATGGATACTACCTACTACAATAACAGGTTCCAGTCTTAACCCGCGTGACTATACGGATCCGTAAGCCACGAGGGGTAAATACCTAACCTTAGGTAGGTATATGTAAGTGAAGCAACATCTCAGCGTAGCATCGTAGTAAGCTGCTTGCCAAGCATGTCATCTCCTTAGCCTAAGGGGTCCATGTCTTAGCATACCAAACTCTGGGTGTTCTTGTATTCAATCCTACCTAGCCAACCAGTCGGGACCACTTGAAGGGTGTTGAAGCACCGCGTGAACCCCTGTGATAAGGCAATCGTCAGTGACGATCATCCTGGGAAATAGCAGGCATCTCAACCCACGAAAGTGCAAATCTTCAGTATAGAAGATACTATCCCCTCTTAAGCTAAGCCGAACTTACCTAAAGGCAACGATGGTAGGCAGTTTGATTGTATAAACTAAGGGGGGCCGAAGCGTTCGCCCTGGACGCCATGATATCCTAGCTTTGCACTATTGGTGCTGTCTCGTCCAAATCCCTGCCACTTATTCAGATCTGCCCTCACTTAGGTACCTAGTACACTAGTAAAAAATATTGTTATTGTTATAGATACATATTGCCTGCACACTCTTTAGTTGCGTTTCCCGTTCTGCCGTTACCTCGTCCTTCCGCAACGCCAACCACATAAACACACAGTCCAGATTCGACTCCTATCACGTCGCCCACGCGGTAAAGCCGGCATCATGGCTGAGGTGCTAAAACAAGTGCCGCAGGAGGACTTGAAGATGACGGAGAAAAGCGACGGCTCGACGAGAAGCGTGGATGAGTCGTCAACAACGGTCGTTGAAGATCCCCAGCTCGACCGAACAATACTATGGAAGCGTGACCTAGTGCTAATACCCATCATGGGCATTTTGTATATGCTTATGTTCCTGGATCGAACGAACATTGCCAACGCGCGGAGTTTAGGGATCGGGAAGCCGAACGGTCTGGAGGAGTCGCTGGATATGCCGTCCAACGGGTACAACGTCGCTCTATCTATCTTCTATATACCATTCGTCCTTGCTGAAGTGCCCGCGAATATCATCTTGACCCTGAATAAGATCAGGCCCGGCATCTTCCTCGGGGGACAGGCGTTCCTCTTGGTATGTTCTATCTCCTCTGGCCTACCTATACTGTCCTGTAAATTGATAACTTACGAAACATGCACAGGGTGTCCTCGGGATGTGTCAGGGATTGACGAGGTCGTACGGAGGCCTACTTACCGTCCGCTTCCTCATGGGTATCTTCGAGGCCTCGCTTCCGGCCGGTGCGACCTACATGATATCCATGTACTACACAAAGCGCGAGGCATCGGTCCGGTTCGCCTGGTTCTTCAACTTCGCCCTCGCCGGGCCGCTCTTCTCCGGCCTCCTCGCGTACGCCATCGTGAAACTCGAAGGGACGGGCGGATA
Source organism: Biscogniauxia sp. FL1348 (assembly GCA_022544895.1). Classification (NCBI taxonomy): domain Eukaryota; kingdom Fungi; phylum Ascomycota; class Sordariomycetes; order Xylariales; family Xylariaceae; genus Biscogniauxia; species Biscogniauxia sp. FL1348. Next base: position 11,039 of record JAJNNV010000073.1, on the reverse strand, counting down.
TGAGGGATGGCGATGGATCTTCATAATAGAGGGGTTGATGACGTGCTTTGTCGCGATCTTCGTCATCTGCCTGTGTCCCAACTTTCCGCAGCACGCCCAATCGTGGTTCCTCAAGGACCACGAGCGTGAGCGCCTTGTTCGCAAGCTCGAGGTTTCCCGTGGCCAGGAGTCCCAGGGCTCTGCCGTCGACAACATCCCCATCTGGAAAGTCCTCGTCGACTGGCGAATCCACCTCTTCACCATGTGCTTCTTCTGCTGCGACATCACCGCCTCCTCTGTGGCTGCCTTCTCACCTACGATTCTCACGGAGCTGGGCTGGGTATCAACCACAGCCCAACTTTTCACAATGCCCATCTGGGCCGCTGGGATCTTGGCCACTTTCACCATCACCTGGCTCGCCGCCCGCCTCAACTGCCGCACGCCGTTCCTCTTGTTCTGCATCTGCATGCAGCTGGTTGGCTGGGTCATCATGCGCGTCTACGTGCCCGCAGCCGGTGTGCGGTATCTTGCTCTATTCTTCATGTCTATGGGAACGTTCCCGCAGATGCCGATCCTGATGGCTTGGCTCAGTGCCAACCTCCGAGGTCGTAAGTACCTCGCCGTCGGTATGGCATGGATGAGTGGTTTCGGCAACTGCGCCAACTTCATCAGCAGCAATGTCTTCATTGTTACGGAGCGTCCACGATACCCGACCGGTTTCTCCAATGGTCTAGCATTCACGGTCGTAGGCTTTGCGCTTGTCTGCACGGGCTTCGCGATACTCAGAATGAAGAATAAGAAGCGCGAGGCTCTGCGCGCACAAATGACGGAGGAGGAACGCGAAAGGGATGAAGAGCTGTTTTTCAAGTTCGTATACTAATCATGAAGGGGATGCGGGATAATGTGGATAATGTGGATAATGTGGACATCAAGAGCCCGGAGCTCTCGAGCAAGACGTGGCACGCGTATATCTGATAATAGCAAACGCCCATCGGTGGCTTTAGTGACCTTTTCTCAAACTACATAATTATCTTGACGATCTTTGTCTCAGTTACACATGATTGATGCCTTCATCTATGTTTCATGCCCCAGCTTTCTATAAGCGTTAAGAATCTGTGTATAATAGCGCAAGGCCTTGGTCTCCTTCAGCCATAGCTAGCACGTTTGGATCCGGCATTTGTTAAACAGGGGGGCACGGCATTCAGTAAGCTTTTAGAACTAGACCTATCGTAAAGCCCCTCGGACTACTATTGAGACTGATCCACATCGTATAGTGCTGTCTAGATTGGTGGCTTATACCAAGTTGAGTATTAGTATGCCTTATGGCGCTTTAGTGAAACCACCAACCGTTATGATATTCATTTAAGGCTGAAATGGCGTACATGGCTCTTGTGAAACTACAGGCTCCCCCCGGCGAGAGTCTAGAATATACGACGGTTCAATACATATGTGCCAAAACGTGCTATCCAGGGATATAGTCAGACCTCTTGAGGTTCAAGGCACACTAGGGATAATGATTCGACATTGGACCTTCGCTATCTCAAAAAATGCCGGCAGTGGCCATCCCGGTTGTCCCTTGCATATAAGAATCATAAATATTTGAGCCATGGGATGAAACTTAGACCATGTGTGCTTTACGATATGTCGTTTCCTAGTCCTGCTCCTGATATCTCAAACTACTTGGTTTGGATTTCGTCCTCTCACCTAACGAAGACTTTTACAACTATCTAGTTAGGCTAGCAGTTGTGAGGGTTAGTAGTATAATGAACCCCTTACGCTGTCTAGTAAATAAGTATTCTTCAACTTCAGGTGAGGTAACTTGTAGACTGGGCAGACAGATGTTGACCAACTCCTCTCGTTTGTAGTAGATCATACATGCTTCCGTACAAGAATTCCCCTCCAATTTTCATTATTCATGTCACCACTTGGGAAACATTACATGTGTCTGACCTGTTTTGTATTATTCTAATTGAGTGCTGTACTCTTTCGATGGTTAAGGCAAGTCATGATGAACCTTGCCTGGTATCGCAAGCCACCTGGCATGGATATAGGTAATGATGTACTTGTTTCATCGAGAACTTGAGCTACAGCTACTGAGACAACTTGCTTGATACAGGATACCAGTCTCTTTAGTCTCTCTAACGCATGTATCATAGTACACCTTATGAGCTAACACCTCGCAACTCCACTCCCAACGTCTGTCTTTGCGCATATTAATGATCCAGCCCGGCGGTTCCGTCTCACTATTTAATGCGGAGTAATTTACTAAACACAATGGCCCTTGTCCCAGTGTCTGTGTGTTTGGAGAGATGTATGTACTCTGCTAGAATGGCAGCAGCCATCCCTGAATAGACCACCATACTCCTTGCGGAAACAGTCACAACTACACATATACCTGAGTTCACTTCAACTCGCTCCAAAGCAGAGATCTACGGGGTCAGATCAAATAGTTTCACAAGTAGCACAATGGACGAGGGGCAACGACTTCAGACATCCAGATACGAAAATTTGCAAGATATTGTATTCCCAATGTCAATCTACCAGTGATGCTGTCGACCAACTGACCAGTTCTATCAGTCTATCTACAAATTAGGTACTACTTGCTAAACTACGTAGACAGCCTCGAAAGCTAAGCCTTGGGGGGGATCACCAGGCAGCCTTCGAAGTACTTCTGCAGCTCGTCGAAATCCTCAAGCTCGCCGATCCAGCCTACGTGCTGATCAGGACGCGCCACCACAACGCACCCTCGCTCCTTGTCGATGCCGTAGTTGTTATACGCATCTCCGAAGCCCTCGTGGTAGCTGACATCATCGACGAAGACCTTGTAGTAGTCCCAGCCGTTGTGCTTGTCGAACGGGTGGAGGATCTCAGGGAAGTCCCTCAAGAGCTCCGTGTCCGCGCGCTTAGCCGAGTGGATGGTGAGAACCTCGATGATGCTGTCGATGGGCTTATCCTTGGGCGTGACAGCACGCAGGAAGTTGCTAGGAGCGTCAAGCGCCGCGCAGAACTTGTCCACTCGGGCCTTCTGGGCAGCGCTCAGAATGTTTCCGGCGAACAGGATGACGCGGAAGCGGCCGTCTGCCTTGAGCCTCTCCTGGATGTGGAAAGGCCGGGCATCCGCTTGGCCAAGGACCTTGAAACTGTTGAATCTCATCCCGACAGGGAGACCCTTGGCCAGAGCTTGCTTCTTGTCGAAAGCCTCCTGTGAAATGGGAGTCACAGTAGAAAGGACTGCTGCAGTCCCGTCGCCCTGTTCGGCCGCATCACCAGCCTTCGTCACTATGTTGCTTGCCCCGTAGTTGACAGACAACCCCGATGCGAACAAGTTGCCCTTTTCAAAGGCATCCTTGAACTCCTCCACTACAAAGTTAGGCATAAGGTGTTAGTGCTGATACTCCTTGTGCATGTTCGTGTGTTGGGGCGTAAGGTTTAGGTGAACGAGGTGATCAGGGGTAGATACTAGAAGATTTGGGGGATTAACATACTGCTGACGCCCTCGGCGTCCATGACATCCTTAGCGGGACGTCCCGAGAACAGTCTACTGAAGCGATGGTCGAAGTCAATGAGGTCTTTAGCAACACGACGACGTTCGCTTTGGTAAGTAGCCAAAATGCTACGCTTGGCAACACCTCGGGCAACGAGGCCAACCTTCCAGCCAAGGTTGTAGGCATCTTGCATCGAGACGTTCATTCCCTGGCCAGCCTTGGGTGAATGGGTATGCACAGCATCTCCCGCAAGGAACACTCGCCTATGTGCATCGAAGTCGGTCCCAACTCGTTGGCCAATCTAGAAGCACGCAGTTAGCATGGCTTGATTGGCATTGTCTTTGTTGTTGTATACAGGTTTCTCGCGGTGCGTACCTGGTAAGCAGTCCACCAGTCACAATACTCATAGTCAATGTTGTAAGGACTGAGGATCTTCTTCGCTGCGGAAAAGATAAGATCAGGTGTAATCTTGGATCGGTCTGCTCTTCCGGAAGCATCGGGAGTCACCTCCTTAAGCTGAATGTAGAGACGGACGAGCTTGTTCTCTCGGGGGATCACCATCAAACTACCGTTCTCTGCCGAGTGAATAGCACATCTCATACGAATATCCGCTAGTGGTACATGGTTAGACTGGTGATTATACATCCAAGAGGTTGCGTAGGTACTTACGGAAATCAGTGATGGGGATAATATCCACTAGAGCGCTTGATGTTAGTAATGATGCCAATATACATGGTAATGAGATGTGTAAGAAGCAGATGATGATGTCTAAGCAGATTACGGTTCACTTACTAACTCCCCAGATGAAGTCCGTTGCTTCTCCCTGCAATTCAAAGCCGAGAGATCGTCGGGTCCAACTGCGTGCGCCATCGCATCCGATAACATACTTGGCATGCACGACCTCACCGGTTCCGGGTCTTGACTTGCTTTTCCTGATGAGCTCCTCCTCATCATCCTTGCTTACAAGGTTGCTTCGGAACAGGCCATCGGAAACTTTGCTCCCACTGATTTGCTGCTCAGGAGTAGACTCCTCCTCGCTGAGATGCCGCAGCTTCACGGTGACAGGATAAGCAGAATCATCGTCAACCTTAGACTCATCAATTTCGAGGGACTCTGGAAGAACCCCACGCTCAACGTGGATGGTATCTTTCGAGTACTTCTTGATGTTGTCGAGGAAGAATCGCTCGATACGTCCCTGGTGGAGGACGATCTGCTGGAATCGTGAGAGCCCTACGATGGTATCCGGTATACGATCCGACCGGCGAATCACACCATCGGCACCAGGGTTCTGTTATTTCACGTCAGGTAAAAGCTGCATTATATGTTGGTTCCGTGGTTTGTCAGCGCTTACCCACATGCATATCTGCAAGTTATCCGAAGTTAGCCGTATGTCTCTTCGAGTTTCCGGGTCCAGATAATACCTCAATCATATGGTTTGCCTCCTTCCATGCTCTGTCTGCGAAACCAAGACTGTCGAAAATCTCGAGACTGCGGCATTGCAAGCCGTCTGCCTGTCCGCAGTAGATTTTGGAGTTTCTCTTGTCAACGATACGTGTCTTGACACCGCAATGGGCCATCCAGCTGGCGGCCATCAAGCTATATCGCCATTTCTGTTAACCACAACGTCTCGGATATCAGCTTTAAAGGGATGCCTTACCCCGCAGGGCCTGCGCCAATAATGAGTCTGCCGATTAGTTAGTACGGCTAACGGTAGAGTATAGTCTGGTAATGTAGAATAACTTACACGTCAACATTTGACTCGGGGGTGTTACCGTTGACAGCCATATTTTCCGTGGATATCTTGATGAAGAGGTCTGAAGATTAGCGAGAATAATAGACGTGCAATAAGAGTGTTTACGAGTGAATTACAGCTTGAAGGCTATTTTGGGATGAACAGAACAGGAGGAAGGAAGTCAGAGCGTCTATTTTATTATATACTATCAACTATAGGTATTTCATGCCAGCCATGTCACGTCTGAAAAGGAGCTCGGCTGCGTCTTATCGGGCACGGCCCCGGTTCGTGCCATCCCGTACATGTAGTTATAAAATGGCGGTGCCAGAACCCCGTCATTCATATTCCGCGCGGCCAATGGAGAAGACGATATGTCAATATTTTCAGTCAAGGGTTTCCTGGGCCGGATCAAGGATATCGGAAGGGTCTGCCCAATAACACTACCGCCCGAGAAGACGGCTACTACCATACTCATGTCCAATGTTCTCGGCAGTCCGGATCTGTACACCCTCGTTTCCCCTTCAATATTAGTGCAGTATGCCTGTCGATCCCGCGCGATAATGAAATAGACACCGGGGGCGGGGACCGGGGAAACCTACAAGTAAGAGTATAGTTTCCGTGCTCTCCAACAGTTCCGGTCTAGGTGGGTATGTCTTGCAAAATACCCACCTACTTATCCTCAGTTGAGCAACACTTGCGATCTTCATTATTCTCCTAGCTTGAGGAGTACATACTTTAATTAGGGTCAGATGGAGACTAAGCACCCTTCGGCATGGGGAAGCATGAAGGTCCCAAAATAAACGGCCTCTTAAATATGGAGAACACAGGCCAGACCCATCAAGCTTTGTGACTCCCTATAACTGCGCAGGTATTATACATGGGCGAGGCTGTCGCCAGGTAATCGGATCGAAGACAAACATCTAGACCCAACACCCTACCTAGGTAGCTACCAAGAACTTGGCCTCTTGCAGCCACGTGTGGTGATAGATGTGATGACAACCCAACGCAACCACTCACAAAGTCACTGTCGTCCCAACGAACAAACCCTGACGATGTAGATTTGCATCTTTGAAACACCGGGCATCGTTACCGTATTTCTGTAACGGAAAGACAACTACTAGTATCTACTAGTTGATTCACATCCTAATACCCAAGAACCTGGTTATGAAAAAGAAATGTTGCCCTGTGTGAAACAATGAATGCTACGTCCTGCAAAATCCGAATGTTGCCTCATGTGTCCCTTTGAATATAGCCGAAGGTTTTCCGTTTTGGGGGTTGGGTCGGTTTGAGCGGTTGGCAACGGGTTCCTTACATCCATAAGAGCACTATTAAAGGGGTTATATTGCCGTAAAGGTTCGAAATGAAAAGAATCCCCGATCGAAGGACGAAGATCATTATGAGGCTCTCTGACTACTATAACCCTTCCTATAATAACAATGATCACCTTTCAATGCTTGTGAGGTAGGATAGTTGGGAAGTGTTGATCTACCTGGCTAGGGGTAAGAAAAAGGAAAAAAGGGTCTGCATTTGGAGTCCTGTTCGCAGGAACCAAACAACCACTTTGTTCATCCCTGCTTTTTCTGTCTGAATATAGTTTTCCTTTTGAAGAACGATCAAGTTCATGGTAGTTGAATTAGAGGCTTGCGTATTAACTATACCTAGCGGCCCAGTAGTCCCACCTCTACACATAAGTCCTCTCGTCCGCTCTAGGGTATACCCGTTACTAGTTAAGCGCGAGATTTTCTGCTAGGCACCATGGTACGTTATCTTGCAGGAAGCTATGGACTAGGTAGTGAATCCTCAGGGGCAGTAGGGATGAAGTTCACCTTCGTAAACAAAATTGTACGTACTTAGTAGTATCAAGCCCTCGTCAACATCACATACATATAACAGACATGCAGTATAGAAGGAGGCGCACAGATCCCCAGCTGACCCACCTAAGGCGAAAGGATCTTCTTCAGGTGCGTGCTCTCACTGGTCTACCGGATGTGAGAGAACATCCCGCTCAACCTATTTGCATGGGTTTATGGCTCGTTATTCAAGCGAACGAATGGAGGCAACGTTTCCACCTAGGAGCCAGATTGACCAACTTTGCACTACCTAGGTATGGCCCTGGACCAACACCCCCCCCCAGACGGTTGCGTTATGTGCGGGTAAGCGGCGTCGAACTGGTAGGCCATATAAAACGGGATGCCCAAATTGACGGTGTCACCTACGAAAATGACGGTGTCTGTGCGCAACTAAACCTAATATCGTTAGTTAGCCTAGGTACTAGCCACAAGGTACAAGTTCTACCTTAATCCAAGTACCAACATTGTTTACAGATAGTTTAGTCATCTCAATCTCGACATCGCAATCCCAATTACATCGCAATCGATCTCATTCAATCTAATTCATCCAATCCATCTAATTCAGCGAAAAACGCAATAGCTGAAGAAATCTGAAATCTCAAGCGCGCGCAGCCTCTGCCGGAGTAACTGTTCCGGCCGCCGAATAGTTATTCCGGCCGCCATAACCCCCCCCCCCCCCCCCCCCCCCCCCCCTTTATTGGGGTCCCCAATTAGGGAAAGGTCCCCCCCTAATCCCTCTGTAACCCCCTTGGTCTTCAGGGCCTTGTAGATAGCCTGAGGGCATTCCATGGCCCTGGAATCTATTCTGATGCCAATAGGTAAGTAGTATCTGTAAGCAACGCTGGTACTTAGATTGATGTGGCACTTGTACCTTGTGGCTGGTACCCAGGCTAACTAACGATATTGGGTTTAGTTGCGCACAGACACCGTCATTTGCGTAGGTGACACCGTCAATTTGGGCACGCCGATATAAAATCACCCAAGTAAATGGCACCAGCTCTCAGACATATGTCTGCCCAGACACGAGGCATACAGTGCCCAGGATAGCCTAGCTCGAATCGTTTCAAATCCTTGGACAGCCAACAGGTTATAATAGCACACTTTTCGAGTTCGATTCCAAGCAGGGAAGAATGTGATGTTACAGTGTAACGCGGCCGCAAATTGGAGATGCGACCCTCGAGCAGCCTCGCAAAAACGTGGGCGCCGCATGAAAAAAAAAACGAACCGTGAAAAGTTCACCTATACCGTCAGGATTAACTATATTATTTTCTTCTTCGGGTTCGATGTGGCTTGCCCCTTTTGTGCCTTGTCAATTTTTGTGATGAACGCTCTTCAAATTTGAATTACTACTTAGTCGCCCGTATTCCCTTTAGCCGGGACAACCACTAGACGTGGTGTTTTCGTTGTTTTCTTGTGTGACTGGATTCGAAGAGGTCAAACGCAGAAAAATTCAAGATGTCGACGGCTGCAGATGCGGACCACCAAGCCAGGCTCTTTATCCAGGAGGTATGGGGACTTCAAGGGACTGCATACCTCTTCGTTGGGCTTCGCTACTACAGCAAGTTATCCACAGCGGGCGTGCATAGTCTCGCTTGGGATGATTTTCTCATGTTTCTGGCAGTTGTAAGTTCTCGGCAATAATGTTTCTTTTCTCCCTGCTTGGGCTTGGTTCTCTAATATCTTTTAGCTCGTCTATACAGCCGAGTCCGTGATGGCATATCTCGTGGTTGCATACTGGAAAGGCCTAGCGAACAATGCTATGACAGACGAACAACGGGCCAATCTAGATCCGGCGTCTGAAGAATGGTACCTACGGGTTAACGGCTCGAAGACACATGTGGTTGGATTACTACTATACACAACATTACTTTGGCTGTTGAAGGCATGCTGGCTAGTTTACTACGCACGTTTGACGTAAGTTATATCACATGGACACCAACAAATCAGATGAATATAATCGAATACTGACATTTTTTTCTATGATAGTAATGGTATCAATAACGACAAACTACGGCGCAAGATTCAATGGGGAGTTGTCATCATGAGCGTAACCTATATTGCGTCTTTACTTGTTGCCTTCCTTAAATGCATTCCGTTCGATCACCAATGGCAGATCAACCCATCACCAGGCAGTAAGTATAAAGGGATTTCTGCAAATGTGCCGTTACTAAGATTTATAGATCATTGCATGCCTGCTATTTCCACCATACAAACCGTGTTTGTTATGGTCATGAACACAACCACAGACTTTTACTTGATGGCTATACCTCTTCCGGTGGGTCTCGATAATCCAAATGCGCAAGCATAGGTAGAATTGAAACTAATAACCCAGTTCATAGGTCATTTGGGAGTCCCATCTGCCTTTAAGGAAGAAGCTTGCGGTTCTTCTCATGTTCAGCGGTGGTGTCTTGGAGATGGTGTTTGGTATTCTTCGTTGTGTCTCTATCCTAACTGTAAGAAAGCCCCCTTTTCTTTTCCATATGTGAACAACGCACGACAAGGGAGATATAAAGACATGACTAATTCCATGTAGAAAGGTGATATTGACCCAGCCCAGTCGGGGTATTGGTCCGTCCGAGAATCGTTCGTCTCTGTCGTTACTACGAACTTGCCTCTTGTATACCCGCTCTTCAAGGGCATCATCGATAAGGGACGGAGTGCAAGTCGTTCAAAGGCCACGACTACAACCGACAGCCGTGGTTACCGACTCAACAGTGTTCAAGGCCGCGGGACTAACAGCAAGAAAGATCCTTTCTCAGTTCCCAACGAAACCGCCTGGGGCTCTAAGGAGCAGATTGTTGTCGAGCCAGGTGCAAACTCAAGCGGCGAGGAAGGATCACTGGATCTTCCGAAGCAACAAGCCAGGGCATTTTACGGGGATTCTAAAGGCAACACAGCAGTGACAGTGGTTAGCGACCCAGATGGATCGGATCGAGCAAGAAGATCAACGGGAAACAAAATCGTGGTGACGAAAGAGTATACAGTCCGAGATTCGGCCGTGGGCCCGTCAACGAGTCACAGGAGACAAGACTTCTAGAAATAGTGCGGGAACCAAAAAGCTGGGCTGGACTCTGCATGTGCGATTGTAATAATTTTTCTCTAGCTATAGTGCAGGCATGATGATCTACCTGGCAGGAATGTATTAGTTGAACTACCTACCTATAGTAATGTAATCCGTACACGCGGTAAAAAAAATTAAATAAAAGTAAAATAAAAAAAGAAATAAAAAGAAATAAACAAGAAAAAGAAAAAATACCAAAAAATAATTTGACCATTTCGTCTCATTTCACTATCATATCATGTCATTGAGGTTATATGCAAAGCACATACCACCACGCTTAGCCAGATCCTAAAATCGAAAGCTCCATCAAGCCGCCCATGTCGATAATGGTGGGCCATTAGTGCCACATCCGCCAAACGTCTGCAATGTGACATAAGCAATGCAATATAAGCAATACGACATAAGCAATGTAACATAAGCAATGCAACATAAGCAAAATATTACCGTACGAAAATAATTACTTTGCTTTTTTTTTTTTTTTTTTTAATATTATTATTTTTAATTGCTATTATTTACTGTACGCTATGCTTTATTATTTTAATATTAATAATTTTTATAATTAAATTATTATATTATATAAAACTAATATTTTTATTTTTAATATTTTTAATTAAATTAATTAAAATAGTAATAATTATACTTATTATATAATAAAGCGCTATATTTAAACTTAAAATTTAATAAACTATTAAATTTAGTTTTAATTTAATAAAATTATTTTTAAAATTTAATTTTTTTTTTTATATAAAATTAAAAAAATAAATTTATTTAACATAATTTAATTAAAATTAAGCATTTTATAATTTATTATATAATTTAATGTATATAATATAAATATAATATAAAATAATAATATTAATTAAATTAAAAGTAAAATAAAACCGTATAATAAGCAATAAAATAATTTAAATAATATTTTTAACGAAATTTTA
>JAJNNV010000072.1:0-200239 GCA_022544895.1 Biscogniauxia sp. FL1348 | reverse complement strand
AATAAATATTGCGTTTATTAATAATTTAAACTTTTATAAATTAATTAAAACACACGTTATTTTCGTTGTAAATAATTTAATTTATTAAAAATTAAAAAAATAGTTAATTATAATATTAAATATAATAAAAATTAAATTTATTAATTTTATTTTAATAGCTTTTTCGGCTTTATAAGTGTTTAAATTATTAAAAAAGCTTAATTATATATAAAAACTATTAATTATATTATTTATAAACTTAGTTAATATTAAAATAATAGTATTAAACTTACTTAACGCAGTTAAAACTTATTATATAAACATTAAATATAAATAAATTATTAATAAAGTTTAAAATAACTATTTTAAAATTATTTACGTTAAAATAAATAAAATAATAATAAATAAACTAATTAAACTATTAACGAAAAAAAAACACGTAGCTTTTTTTAAACTATTAAAATTAAAATATTGCTTTTAAAAGCTATAAAAGCTTTTTAAAGCATAAAAAGCAATTAAATAAACTTAAAAAGCTTTAAAAAACTTAAAAAATACTTAAAATTAAAAAAAATAACATTTAATAAATTATCGGTTTAATTAGTAAATTTAACATTAAAACTAGTTTAATTATAGCAATTAAATTAAGTAAAAAAGCTTTATTTTTAACTTATTAACAAAATAGTTTACGTTAACTTTATAAGAAAATGTTGTAAAAAAAAGCTAGCTTTATTTTAATAAAATAAAGTTTTTTTTACCCGTTTAGGCCATATAAGGCCATTTTTAGCCATTAGCCAGTTGCAGGCCCTCCATTATTTTTAATTTACACACATCATGCTTTTTTCCATTCATTTCAGCTGTCTTTCCAGCCTGCAAGAACACATTCATTCTTTAGTCGTATTAATCGTATCTATTAGATATTAGAGCCTCTTCGCTAGTGTATGGCAAGGACTACAGGCCCCACGCGTCTAAGTGCTATCCTGAAAGGCTCGCTGAGGTCAGAGGTAACACCCTATATCAACACCATAGCCGCTCATCAAATGTATTGAATAATACTCAAAGTTGATATCCAGTGTGCCTTTCAAAACTGGCTCACAGTTGAAATTTCTCAAGCTCGAGCCCCGAGGTAGAGCATCTGCGCCACCGCTTCTTGGACTTTGTCGATTCTCCGTCGGAGGCGGTCTCTCCAAGCGATTCTCTACGGGTCCGGATGACTCTGTTGGTCAAATGGGGTGGTTCAGCACCTTGTATGGATAGATCCGTGGTCGTGAAGAGAACATCGTCGACCCGACACTGGGCTCTGCCGCGTGGGTTTGCCATCAAGTCGAATTTGAAGGGTGCCACCTCGAGCACTGCATCGTGGGGACTTTGTATCAGATCCGGCGTTTCGGACGGATCGCCATAGCATGCACTGTTCACGGCGCGGGCAATATCGATCGGATCCTTGGCATGGAGTGCTCGTGATAGCAAGGTGGTGTTCGCGAATTGTCTCCCCTGCATTCGTCTCTCTTGTTCGGGGACGATGACGATTATCCATGGTAGTGGACGAGTGAGGGGAACTGTATCATAATGACGGTTTAATTAGAGAAGTTGTTAGTCTGTCATGGGGATATCTCATACAGACTGCTTCCCACACCATCGTACAGTACATCCAGCGAATGAATGATAGATGGACCCCTCGTATGCCAATTCCCAAATTCTGGGACTCGGAGTCGCAATCAGCCAGAGTTTGTACCAGTGTGACTACCTGTGCTCGCGATTGTCTGAAAAACGTCCTCTCCAGGCCTTGTTCGTGGGCTAGCTCCGAAATCAATGCGAACGTATCCTCAAATGCATGAGAATTGACGCTCAAGGGGTCAATATCAGTTCCGTAGCCAGCCATGTTGAGCTTGAACTATACGCTATTTATTATATTGTGTGGGATGGTAAAGTGACAATGAAAAAGGTTATACGTTGATACAACGTGTCTGGATTGATTATCTAGAATTGTATTATCGGTCAACATAAGCGGTTGGAGGAAATACTTATAAAGAGTAATATGGGAACGGGACGAGGAAGAGGCTGCAAAAATAGGATTAGTTGATATATGAGAAACAGCTTCATAAGTTAAGTGCATGGATAGGGGCTGTCACTTCTGTTCTTTAACTACACGTTTAAGGGGAAGTCAGGAACTGTTACAAGGTTAAGAAACACACCACATCTGGTAGAGACTTCCAAAGTAGAATGGAAAGCTACCAAGGTACTTATCAAAGAAATAGCTCTCCGTGTCCACTGGAGTAGGGAAGGATTTGTATAGCATGACAGCATTGAGAGTAAGCTAAGGAGAGGATGATAACCCCGACGAGACGAGGATTAGGTATTGTACAGTATGAGCGGCTCGCACCCAATCCTCCTCCTATATTGTGTATCAACATCACGACGCCTGCCTAGAGAGATCATAGGGGCGACAGAAACAGCTTTCCTGCACCTTGTCCAGGGTATATATCCTGGTTCTGAGCATACCCATCCACTTTCTTCTTGAAGTACTCGGCTTCGGCATGCAACCCGAGACTCTGCAGTAGATCGAAGCCCGTGTACGAGTTCTCTCGCTCCAGGATTGTGCTCAGCAGGCTGCTGAATTCCTCGGCACTCGAGGTGCGGGCGAAGTCGGTGAAGGCGATGCAGACCCTGACCCATTTGATGATGGATTCGGGGTCGAGACTCCCGGCCATCTGGCGCCATTCGAAGGTCTGGGTGTTGCCTCCAGAATTGCCGGCAGGAAGGAATCTCTTGAAGCCGACGGCACCCCTCGGGACTGCGGTCAGTGTCGGACAACCCTGCATCAGAATTGCGAGGTCCTCAATCTCCATGCACCCCCAAATCTTGCGAAGTTGGGTTTCCAAGAGCGTCGGCAGTTGGGGCGGGACAAATTCTTTCATATCCTCCAAGCCACCCGGGTCGAGATCACTCTCGTCGACAGTTTGACCCTCAGATGTCTCGGCGGCAAGGTTTGACAATCGGGTGAGAAGGTAGCAGTATCTGCTACTCTTGCGGCATGGATGTTGTAGCGATAGTATCTTCTCCTCGGTCAGCCAGTATAGCGTGGCAAACTTCTTGATCGTCAGGAAGCTGAAAGGTTCCTCGCCACGGCCAACGTGGACGTGGACGGAGGTCGTCTCATTCAGGTGGATTCGGGCTTGTCGAAGAGCACGGCACACATGCTCGACTTTCTCAGGGTATTTCGGGTCGTCGCTACTCAGAACCACAGAGGAGATCTCCCGACCGTGCCATCGATACGAATCGGGGCCTATTCCCTTGTGCATCATGACAGATCGATCGTAGGTAATGCGCCATTCGTCGTAGATAGGAACATTATCGTGAGGTAGATGAAAATCGTCGTACTTGGCGGAATGAGCAGTCAGGCCACCTTTGTGACGGAGGACGTTGACAAGATACTCCTTAACTTCATTGTCGATATCTATGATGCTGAATATATCGCCATCGTCGGGTTTGGATGTTCTAAGAAGAGGTCGACTCTCCTCCGGATTTGGATCGAACGCGTTGCCTTCGACCGACGCAAGAAGGAACTCTAGCTCGATACCAAAGGTAAGGGCACCCTGACTGTCATCCGGAGCGTTGACTATGTCATCGTATTTCGAGATGTACTCGGAATCTGGATCTAAATCGGATGCCATGTCTTCCAGAAACGATGAGGTTGGAAGGAGAAGGGTTGGGAGGGGAATAGATTCAGAGAAATGTTCTGTTATTTATTTACAAGAATGAAACCGAGATTTTCTAATCTACGAGTAACGTGGTTTTATTTTTACAAAAAAATCAATTGGTGCCTACCGAATCGTTTCGTCGACTCCTCAGAGGGCAGATAAACTGTTGATTGTCGTTGACTTGGCCCGTAAAATCAGGTTTCACGATGTCACTAAAAATGGGTAGGCATAGTAGCAAGCGACGAACATGCCAATATTAGATCTTGTATGACAGGCAGAACCTTTCTTCTGTATTGGCAATTTCAACTAGGTACCTGATGTTGGGTGGCCGTAGGTATAAGGGAATTACATTGTCACCATTAAGGGGGTACTCACATAGGATTTCGTCTAAAGGGGCCACAATAGCAAACCAGAAGAGAAGAAACCAGAAAAGTCGTAGCCATAGCACTTGTCTTTCTATGATTGATAGATATTGATGATTATTCCTACATCCTTTATGTGAAGTGAGTCGACCCAACTATAAGCCCAGAAACCATCATAGTAGTAACATTTAAACTAGAATGCCTCCTTCAATGCACAGGTGTCGTTAACCATAAGGCAACAATGGTCCTTTTACAGCATATATTCATGAATGATAGATGTCTTAGAGTCAAGGCTACTGCAAAGTCTCATTTATTTGAGCACTTGTGTATGGAAATAAAAGAAAAGAAGCCCTACACTTCTACTACCTCCATAAGCCCCTATTTATACACACCTTCCGGACGTGCCATCTCCTACACATTTACTCTTACCCTTGCCCCCCTTACTCTCCCCAAACTGATGTATATCTAAAAGGCATCCGCTTGATCATTCTTTCGATAGACCTCTCCTCACTCTTGGTCCCCTGGAGGACAATATAAGTACTCCGCGCCTCCACCGCCCCTTCCCCGCCATTCATCTGCGCGGCACAGCTCTCGTCCCGCTGCCCGCCGTTATCGTGGCGGACGCATCCCGGCAATCGAATGCTGCTCCAAACCATCGAAATAAGCTGCCACCAGGGCCAAGGTCTCTCTGTATCCTCTACCCACCTCCGCCTCTCTGGAGAGCACCGGATCCAAGGGCACATGAGCGTCATAATGCCGCCGCTCTCACTATTCGACTCAGCGCGCACGCTCAGGGCCTCAGTCCCGGTAATGCCTCCCTCATTATCAACTTGCACGCGCAGCGCCAGCACGTGCTCTGCTCCCTCATGCTGCCCCAGTACCGGCCGTATTGCTCGCCAGGTCTGGAAACCGCAGCCCATTGTCGTCGAGTTCCACTAGCGTCTCTCAAAGGCCATCGCCGAGCGCAATGAAACTGCCCGTTCTCATAATACCAGACCCCCTTCCGCAAGGGGTAGGCGCGCAGGTCTCGCGGCAACCATTCCTTCTTCGACACAGACTGCAACCGGCTCGAGGGCGCGGTCAAGATGACGAATGTCGAGTCAGGAGACCCTTAGGGACACTCTAACGACACATCCTTCGTTTCTCTGAGGTACGAGGCGCAATTCCAGACCGGATTCCTCGGGTTCGTCACGCGCATCTGTGACCGCGAGTTCCTCGTCATTGACGATGTCGAGAGATAGGAATTTTGAAGATGACCTTGATTTTATCTCTTGGCTCTCCCACGTTTCAAATTTGCAAACAGTGAAGCCTTCACCGAGCTATAGACAAAGCGGATATTATCTGCATATATTCGGCGTAATTAGCCGGCGGTGTTTGATTGGAACAGTAAGTATTGATTCTCATCTTTCTGGTACAGTGCACGCAATGTCTACACTAACCTAGGCTAAAGCTCTTCTTAAGTAATGCCTAGGTCTAGCTTGTCGTTGAAAAAAAAGAGCTTTGAAACCCAAAGTTGAGCATATATATATATATTCGATTCTTCAACTCCTTTTATTCGGGGATACTATTTCGCATCTTGACGAAACATGGCAACCCATCGTGCATGGGCAACGTGAGGCTGCTTTTGCTAACCCTTTTCCCGTCGTATGCTGGCGTGAAGTCGAACATTTGCACTACCGTTGCAATAACTTGTACAGCAATGAGCTCAGCCATGCGTTTTCCGAGGCAGGTTCGTGCGCCGCCATTGAACACAGGGAACTCGGATGCGCTCTTTGCTATGAGCTTGCCATCCTTAGTCAACCATCTACGAGGAATAAATGAATCCGCGTCATCACCCCAGCTAATTTTAGATCTGTTCATAGCCCATGGACACCACAGAACCACCGATTTCTCTGGGAGAAAAGTGCCATCAGGAAGGGTGGTTGCCTTTTCACATTCCTTGATTTCAAATGGAATAGGGGGGTATAGGCGGAGCGCTTCGTAGAATACTGCCATCGTATATGGCAATGACGCCGGTGTGTAGATGGTTGATCTTATGATTTCGCCACTTCCATTCCCATCGGCCATGTCCTCTTCATTGTCAAGCAACCCATGAACTTCGTTTCGAATCTTTCCAACCACAGATGGTTCATGCATAAGTAGGTACAATGCCCATGTCAGTGATTGGGCTACTGTGTCTCGTCCAGCAGAGAGATAGTTAAGAGCTGCATCCGCTACAAGACCCCTCTCTGTGCCAAGAGAGTCTAGCAAAGACTGTATCAGACTTCCTGACACTTTATCGAGCCGTCCATCGTCTGCCGTTGATTTAGGTGGGGATTTCTCAATTCGCCCTCTATTTTGTATCGCATTTTCTACTATCTCCTTGCCAAAATCACGGATGATGGCGAGAGACTTCCGGAAACGAGACCCGGTGAGTGGCTCAGTGATGAACCATAATGGGTTCTGGAAGCGCTCAGTAGTTGCCCCGGACGCAAAATCAAAGGCGGTGGTGAAATCATCGTCGGCATGCATTTCCATGTTATAAGCCATTTTCCCCATGAGTTGACTCGTGATCTCATGGAACACCGCCTGTAAGTCAACGACACTACCATCACAGGCGTGCTTCTTCAGCAGTTCGATACTCTGGCCAAGATAACGAGGAAGAGCAACATCAGTTAGGACACGGAGGTTGGAGGCGTTGAGGAAGTTGAGTCCAGCCTTTCTTTGAATCCTCCACAGCTCACCATCAGCATTAATAATGCCATACCCGAAGAGATCCCAGGAGCGTCGCTTTACGAATTCACCCTTGGCAAATATACCCTCATTCTTGAAGACATATTCGAGATTCTTGGGGTCATTGATGACAACGCCAGGGTGGAGGGTGGGCACGGTGATCTGGAAGGTCTCGTATCCGAACTGTCGTTCACATTTTACAAACCATGTGAAGAGCTTCTGTCGAGGCTGCAGAAACCGCAGTCCGTTCCCTACTATTGGCAAGGTGTCGGATGGCTTCCTGTCGTGCTGTGAGTGACACGAATAGAAGGATCATGACAAGGAGGCGAGGTTCTTACTTCAAGGGCACGCCATTGCGCCGTATGGTTGGTATTCTCAGGAATATCCTGTAGCATACGAGAACTGTGATGAGAAGTGCCCCAATAAGCCTATAGCCCTCTAAGAAGGTCATGTTCTTTCAGTTATGAGGTAGGTAGGTAGGTAGGTAAGTAAGTAGGTGTCATCATTTATTGACGCTTTTCGAATATCTACAACCTGGTCCCTTTGAAATTGTCAATAGATAGGTACCTACCTGTTGTTAAATTCAGATAGGAGATACTTGTTTCTTAATTCTAGAAAACGTAGCAGATAGGAGGAGGAGTTTGTATAGAAGATAGAAGGGATGGCCCCGTGGGGGTTTGTCTAGGTAGAAGTAGGTATGTTCCCTGAAACTTTAAAGTGTTTTCACTAACCCTAGTTGTCTTAAGGGGGGGCCAGGGGGTGCTCATAGCTCGACTTGCTTGGCTAGCCTTGGCCTTGCACGGACCAAACACTGTGGAAGATCATGCATGAACAGTGGGGACCCTGTTAGAGCTCCTGCCCAAGCTCACTTAACGGGCCAATGATGAAAGCTATAGGTAAATTTACGTAACCTTTGATCGAGTTCGTGTAAACGACAAGGAGCTCCCTCTTGAGAGGTACTAAGGTAGGACAGAACATCATCTGAACATCGATAACCACTAGGTTACTTAGACCTACCACTACTTCTCCTCTAACCTTACACTACTCTTCTCTTCCTCGTTTCTCTCAAACACGTTGAAATTCATCAACATCATTAGCTTACTGGTTACTAGGTATTCAATTGACTGACGGCTTAACAGCTACCTACCTACTATTCTGGCCATCTCAAATTGTTAACCTTAAGTGACCATGGCGCCTTGGCTTCCCCGGATGCATCTCTTCGAGATCGATGATCAGCCTTGGTAAGTCTCTATTCCACGATCCATTGTTACCTCCCACCTACCTATACGTATTCCAGCTACCAGTCTCGGCCATGCAGTAGAGACAAGAGCTAATACCAAGTCTCCTCCCCAGGTTTCCAGCCTTTCTTCGAGCACATGTACAGGCAGGCTTGACTCACGCGTGGACCATATGTATACCTATCCTACAGTCATGCAGCCCAGCAACCCTAGTTGCGAACACTCTACATCGTGTGCTAGGCAAATCGGTATCGACATATACCTATATCGACTTCTGTGCCGGAGCTGGTGGACCTACGCCTTTCATCGAACAGGCTTTGAACCTACACCTGCAATCCGACTCTTCTACGATGAGTAACGGGTGCGAATCTCCATCCTCCGCATCTAACGGGCAGAAACCTTCCTACTCAGCTGTGGCAGCAGCGAAGCCCCCTGACTCCAACGGGAGTGTAGACTTCATCCTGACGGACCTGCATCCCCACATATCGAGCTGGAAGGCGGCCTCGAAAAAGAGCGAGCACCTGACCTATGTGCCGGAACCCGTCGATGCAAGCAACGCCCCTGCAGACTTAATACAGCGGCATACCGCTGCAGGCAAGAAAGTCTTTCGTCTTTTCAATCTAGCATTCCACCACTTCGACGACGATCTAGCTCGGGCCATACTTAAAAACACCATTGAGACGAGTGACGGCTTTGGGTAAGTTTGACCTAACATCGTCCATTCCCTTCCTCTCCCTCGTGTCCTAGATTCTCCTTCATCATATCTAACAAGATCCCCCTAAACAGCATTTTCGAGCTCCAAGACCGCACTCCTTCTTCCTTCCTCTCCTGCACCCTCTTCGGGGTCTTCGTCTTACTCCTCGCGCCCTACTTTTACTGGTGGTCGCCCGAGCGGCTCTTCTTCATCTATGTGCTGCCCGTGATCCCCTTCGTTCTTGTATTCGATGGCATCATCTCTTGTCTCCGCACCCGCACAGCCCGCGAAGTTGAGTATCTCATACAGACGTGCGGCGCGTCCACGGCCGATGGCGAAACTGGAGAGTGGAGCCTCCACCACGGTAGGGAGATGTTCCTCTGGCCCATTGGACACCTGACCTGGATCATCTGCACCAAGGAAACGAAGAGGATGTGAAACCAGCGTAGCAGGCGTCAATATTAACACGCCTTTGAATACAGGTGCGGACATAGGTTCGGCTTCATGGAAGGGGAAAGGCAAGGCAACGAAGGAGGTGAGTCGAACGCAAAACAGGGGCGATAATGGAAGAATTTCCAGATGCGCTAGTCGTATCTACTTAATTCTTCCATGGTCCTCTAATAATTGAAGGATAGACGATATAAATATTTTGGGCATACCTTATACGCACCCTTTACATGCCTACATACTTCTCTCGGCTATGCACCATGCATGTGGGAGGACAAGATCATAGAGATGTCCATGACATATTTCAAAGCGCTAAGAAAGGAAAAAAAAAAGGAGACCACACTATTTACCAAGCAAAAGAAAGTGCGAATATGTACCAAAGTATGAGTTAGTTGGTATACACGCGGCGGGGGGCATTTATTTCCCCAATCCTTCCCTTCTCTCTCTCCCTCTTCCCCTTCTTCTCGACTTTGTATATGTATAAGATAGAAAAAAGAAGAAAACAAAAGACCAGAATAAATACTTGATAATGGAAGGTTCTCGTGAAGCGACAATATTAACACCCCTCGCGAAGCCATCAATCATTCCCCAAATCCGATACGCCCTTTCTCCCCATTTCCCCTCCTCCACTACTACCCACCCACGCCCCCGGTGCGGTTGAGTTAGGTACATAACTTCCCCTCATCGTCAATCATATACCCTGGTTCCTGTCTCACTAACAGGTGGTAAAGTGGGTGGGCTCACGCACACTCTCCAAATTCAACTAAAGAAAAGGAACACGAAAAGTTTTTTTTTCTTATTCCTTACAAATATCCAAGTACTAAAGCATAACGATATTTTTGTTTTCGGTTTTATCTCGTGAGCCATCCCAGGTAATCCACCACGATGAGCGTGACCATGCTATTGTCAAGTCAGTATCCATATCCGTGTTTTGATTGAATGCACAGGTACGGCGATTTTGATTACGAATGGAATGCAAGTGGTTCAAGGATACGGGTTATGGTTGAACTAAATGAATAGAAGAGATGGAAAGGGGAAGGAGGTTTCCAACTTACGCATGTGGCGCAATGCGAACATAGTAAGTACCGAAGCCGCGGTAAAAGCGCAGGAGACCCTCCTGCCGAGCCACCTTTGTGAAGCAGTCGGCCATGCTTCGGTAGGGTAACTTGCCGTCGGGCCCGCGCTGCTGCTTCTGCAGGCGTGTCTTGACGAAGTCAAAAGGCAGACTGAGGAAGGAAGCGAAGAATCCGGCGATGGCGCTAGCCGTCAGGGTCTGGGTCTTGTTTGACCAAGTGGTGTGCTTTTTCAGCTGCACCTTGGCCTCCGAGAAGAATGCTAGCTGCCCGAGATTGAGCGACATTGCTCGTACCACTGTTGGCGTGGCGCCCGCCCACAGGGCTGTTACGCCCTCCGACCGCACGATCGAAGTCACTGCGTCCACCACCGACTTATAGTTCTTTCGCTCGGCGATAGGTTTTAGTCCGTCGGATTGCATACGAATGAGGGCGAGGTCGGCTGGGTTGCCGATAAACGCCGCGAGACCACCAGCGACAAGACCAGCACCAGCTCTCTCGGCAAATCCAACCTGGGTACCGTTGTCCTTTGCCCGTGTCGTCAACGATTTCATAAATGTATCGAAAAAGCCCAATCTCGCAGTGGTATAAACGGCCTGGCGTAGCAGACCCGCCGAGAGTCCGGTGTATAGGTCAAGAGCTTTGCCTTGACCGATAATCTCCCTCGCGATCGATATGGGTGTGGGCTTCGGACCAGTGGCAACTCCCTCACCTGCGAGCTGGAGTCTGACCTTGATCATGTCGACAGGCTGGATCACGGTGGTGGCTATCATCCCGGAGACACCACCGTTGAGGAAAGGCAGCGCAGCCCGCATGAATGGGGTGTGCAGGAAGTCATTTCCCACCACAGCGACAGTCTCGGTGCCCTGTTTGCTCATATTGGAAGACTTGGAACGAGCAGCTTCCGCGGCCTGCTTCAGAGTGTTGGAACTCATAGTTCCAGATTAGAAGACGGCGAGAATAGGTCGGAGATATCGTACAGGTTGAGCACGTGCCGGCTTCTGGTTAACCCAGGCCTAGGGAAAAGGGGGCCGGGGCAAAGGGAACTACAATAAGCGACAGCCGAGTTAGCGACATTTTCGCAAGCGTGGGCCACGTCGAGGGTTTAATATGCTGAGATATGCCTCTTGCGCAATGTTCAAGAAGGTGAGGCAAGTATAGAGAACCGGGTGCACAAGGTCAACCGAGAAGACACCATTGGCTGATACGGGTACTGGTCCCTGGATCGCGTAGAAAATAGGACCGGGATGGAGAGGCGCCCGGCGTATAAATCGGCTATATAGGGGACATTGACCCGTAGCACAGTTGAGGCTATCATGGGGGATTGATAGAAGTGGGTCTCAGGTCGGGAAAGATAGGGATAGCGGATGCGAGCTGATGCATCGCAGAGCCGAAGCGATGGGATGGCACTTGTGCATCGTAAATGACTAGCCAGCTTCCCGCTGCTTTCGGGGAGAAGTGAGGGGATCCACAATGAGTGGACGGGGGTGAGTGGGTGGATGATGAAGCACTGGGGGCAGGGCAATGTGAGAGAGAGAGAGAGAACTACCATGGCATAGTACGGCATAGCACGGCATAGCAGGGCCTGTAGCTATGACCATACTTAGCCATAGCCATATCAACACCCGATAACACCGCGGCCGGACATCGGTAGAGCGGAAATACGATACCCATAAAGGAGATATGAAAATGGACATACCGGCTTATACAATTGTGATATCCAAATATATATATATATACCAACAAACAGAATAATAACCAGAGAGAGAGGGAAATAACTGCTCTCTAGCCCCTTCCGCTGAGACAAGACCGTATATAACAGTGTTTCATGCGAATAGGACTCGGCGAATGGTACGAAAGTTCGCCAGCTCGGGTTTGCAGGAAATTAGCTAAGATTTCGGGCGTGGCGCCTCAACAGGCGGGTGTAAGCTCGGGGCACCAAAAAAAGCAAAATGTGGTGGATCGATAACCCGTTATATGATGTAGGCGTGGGCGTGGGCGTTGGTGGGAAATCAACAGAAACTAGGTCGGTAGTTTAGGAGCAGAGCAAGGAGGGGGGGGGGGGGGGCAATGATGGATGTCGGAGAGCTTGGTTAAAGATACAGCTAAGGCTAGATAAGTTGGGTAAACTTAGGTCGGTAGGTAGGTAAGCATGCGACAGCAGAGTCGAGTAGAGTCGAGTAAAGGTAGAGCTGGCTGGTCGGACAATTTGTAAAACGGACACAAGCTGTCGATGTCCGGCGTATTATTATACAGAGATGAGATGAGATAATCGGGGGTTGCGGTTGATGAATGAGTTGAGTCAGATTCGGTCTGGTCGGTCGAGTTCTATGTTGAATGTAATATCTCGTGGGCGGGTGGAGGCGATATGTGTTAAGAGATCCGGGTATCAAATTGTATGTGTATGGATGGATGGATGGACCAGACGGATGGATGAATGGATGAATGTATTGGGAAAAGCCGAAGAACCTTCAACGGGCAGAATCGTAGTTGAGAGCAGGTAAGTAGACACCAAGATCCTTGCGATTTCACAGCAAAAGGTAAAAGGGAAAGGGAAAAAATAATCAAACTAAACAAGGAAACCAGGAGGCAAAAGCTTAAAACTATATCATCTACCTCTACTTGACCTAAATGATGAACCTGTACGTAAGTAAAATCGAGGCAAGGAAGGAGGAGGGACGGGAGATGATAAAGCACACGAGTTTAACTTTGAGACGGAGAGAGAGGGGCGATCCGTGGAGATTAACTTATACCTATCGTTCTGATAGGCTTGTCTAGCTTCCCAGGTTAGTGGTGCAAGTGGTTTGATATGAGGAGGTAGCTGTCCTATTCTTCAAGGTTCTTGTTTTTCTTCTTCTCATTCTCCAATTTCCTTGTGTGCTTCAATACATTGTACTATTCAATGGATGGGCTGCAACAAATGAGAATCCTCGGCTGATGCTTCTCCTCCTCACTCTCCTCCTCCTCCTCCTTTTATTCCTCCCCCTACCCTACACCCGCACCCGCGCGCTCGTGTACATAATTAACCAGACAGGCAGCTACCGAAAAAGAAGACGTACATATTTCACTTGTAACGATGCGGGGTTCTGGAAGTTGTTATTCGCACTACCCTTTTGGGGTACCGTATGATTTCATCTGCATACTTATGCTAGTGGACAAACCTATGTCCAGTATGCACTTATTTCCAAGCGTGTTGTAATATATAAGTATACCTACGTTTAGTATCTAAGTACCTACCGTGGTAATACATACCTAACCTAGTACGTTCGACGTGGCCCGCTGTGGCTTCATGCTACTCTCAATCGGGGTCTGTCTTGTCTCATCTTCACTTGCCCAACCTTGAAGCCTCAACACCAACGGCCAAAAGAGTCAACAACTCAGCAATTTCTAATTAGCTGGACCCCATTTTAAACGTTATGCACAGGGCATAGGTAGATCAAATATGGATGTACATCGTTGTTCGATCGTTCGTTCCACTTTTTGGACCCCTTGGCCCACCGACGTGCTCAAAATATCACAATGCATGCCGCGGTCGGGGGGTAATAGTACCTCTTTATACTAATAGTTTCGGCATTGGGGATTCAACTCATGCAAACCACATGTGTGAACCTGTCAGTCTGTGTGCATACTAATTATTTATATAATGTTGTACATGCAACAGAGATACCTAACTAGCTTCAATTTATAATTTCTTTACATTTCGTTACGAATGAGAAGCACCGAATATTTCATCGCAATGGACCAGCAACAAAGATCCTGTAAGTACCATACATACCTACATAACCATAAAATAACCAAAACCACCCCATCACTTCGGAAAAAAAAACCGACATAAGTGACATCTCCAAATTACAGGCCTGGAAGCACTGATGATACCGCGATATCCCCGCCGCCCCACGCTGCCGACCTACACTAACTGTCAAAAATTACAAGGCCCACCCTTCAAATCGTTAAAAATTTTAAACTTTCTTTTCACTTTAAATATTTATTATAAATTTCCCACTTTAAATTAAAATTTTTAAAAAATATATATAAATAATTATACTTTTATAGTTTATAAAAATATATATTATTAAGTAATTATTAATTTATTTAAGTAAATATTTTAAAAAGTTTTATATAAATGCATTTTTATAATGTATTATATAAAATATTTTTTTAAATTTTAAATTTTAAGTTTAAAAAATTAAAAAAATTATTATATATAAATAAATAATTAAATTAAATAACGTACTTTTTAAAATTTTAATAACTTTAATTTTCGTGGTGGGGCTAAAAGTTAAACGTGCGAAAGTAAAAAAAAATTTCCTTCTCCATACAAATTTTCAAAATTTGTATGAAAAAATAATTTTTTTTTCACTTTCGCACGTTTAACTTTCAGCCTCATCACGAAAATTAAAGTTATTAAAATTCTAAAAAGTACGTTATTTAATTTAATTATTTATTTATATATATTAAAAAACTAATTATTTTTACTATTTTATTTCGTTAAATTATAATAAATTGAAAACATAGCAAAATGGCTGTTTTTGGTGTGTTTTGAGGGGTGGGCCTCGTAATTTTTGACAGTTAGTGTACTCCGGCTAGCGTATTGCGGGGTAGAAAGCTCCATTCGTTCCACGGGCAATCGAATCATGAGGCCTAGGTACAGGGGGACTGATATGCTGATACGGTATAAAGTGACGTCAAAAAAACACGATCTAGCCCTGAGGTCATCCCTCGTTTTTTTCTCTCCCATGCAATGCTCTTATAGCTGACGGAGCACTCCGGACACTCGGCATCACAGTATGTATATATGCATACAACGGTGAGCAGGCAGGTAAATTTAGCAGCCAAGTGATAAGATAGTTGAAAGATTGAAAGACTTAGGTAGAGTTGTCGCCGTGTTGCCGGATTATGCACTGGGGAACTAGACGCTTCCAAAAGGGGGAAAAGCCGTCTGCGTCGCCGGGGTTGACGTGATGATGACATTACAGATCATGCCATTGGCAAGGGAAAACAAAGAGCCCAAGAACCAAAGTAGTGGAACCGTAGACTTGGCAGTACAAACTACTTACTACTATTTGAAGCTACGACTCACTTAACCTAAACAAAATTGTACCCCCATGCATTGGATATCTCTACAACCAGTAACTTGATACCTATCCCCCCAAGGCAATCTAACCTTAGGTCATTACGCTTTTAGGTAATGGGTAGAAGCAACGTGCTACATGATGGACATCTGACCACCTGCATATATGTTCGTAACACTGGTAAACAGCACCACCGGTGCGAGTATATAAAAAGCTACCTGGGCATCTTTGATAATTTGTGCATACTAGTGTACGATGCCATTGGGCCATTCTTGTAAACTAGGAACACAGTAAAGGATTGCAATATACACTGAAGGTTGAAACTTGGGGTTCTGTTCGCCAGCGTAGGCGTGTTTGGAAATGGTTCTTTGTTTTAAAGATCTCGATAAGGGGGATCGAAGTTCATTTTACATGACTTCAAATAAGGATATTATCCACCCCCAGAATAGAAGCAGTAGGAACTAAGTACTTGACTTAGATCTTACACTTAATGAAGCGAAAATATATTGTATTAAGTCTATAAGTCAAAGACTTACTACCACTAGTAGGTATCTTAACTCCATCTATAACCCATAATCAACTCACTCACAACCCCCATAACCAACTCCCCCTTCGCCCTTCCCCTTTCCCCTCCCCTTAAATCCCATCCTCCAACGGCTCCGGCTCCATCGTCCCATCCTCCTGCCAAACAGCATTATACACACTCCAGCTAATGGACGTAGCGCCATCACACGGGACCTGTCCCGCAGCGCCCACCAAGCCCGCCGCATCCGCGTACGCATCGACCGCGAGCTCGACAAGGTCGACGACATCCTGGTTGCCGATATCGAAGCGCGCCGCCACCCCGTCGGTGCGGTAGAACCCGAACGCGCAGCGGCCCGCCACCACCAGGGCCGCGTACGCCTGGCCCGCGAACCCGTACGCCATGAAGTAGCCCGGGTTCGCGCGCAGCCACGCGAGCATCGCCCGGCAGTCGGCCGCGGGCGCGCGCTCCGACGCCGTGCTCAGTGTCTCCGAGGACGACGCGGCCGCGCTGGTGTTGCACAGGTTCGATTGCCAGGCCTGCGGCACGTGCTCCGATGTCATGTCGCGCTTGCCGGCGAAGCCGGAGACGGCCCGGGGGAGTCCCACCGAGATCGTGCGGCCGTCGGGGAGGCGCTGGGTGGAGACCACGGCGTATGCGGGAGGCGGGTGCTGGGGAGGGACGGCGAGGACGTGCCCGAGGCAGAGGGTTGTCCAGGTCAGGATCGTGAGGAGACGCATCTTGGGGCGGCGGGAGTGCTTTACTCAATAAGTGAAAAGGGGGCGTGTGATTTAGTAGGGGGGGTGGGTGTTTGTCAATGTCCTATCAGGCTCGCGTGTTTTTCTGGCTAGCTCGGCTTCGTCGTGAATAGAAAGGATCCCGTTGAATAAGACTGTCTACGTGGACTCATGAAGAAAGAAGGGCTGTGAGTTGAACAGTTCGTCGAAGGGGGGGCTAGCTTTCATCAACTTAAATACATTTTATTAGCTATTTTCTATTCACAAAGTTGGTGTAGTGATTCATCCTGACTAGGTATCCAATAGCAAATAGTGTGTCACTTCCCCAAGTGAATGGGGAGCAATATCCCAATATAGCACTTTATCAAGAAAATCTGAATTTCATTATTTCGTGCCACGCCATGATCGGTGTAACTGATATATGCCATTATTTGATATTTTCGATATTATAAGTAGCTGAATGATTTTCCTATAGAACTCTCACGTCGCACGATGATGATATAAGTGTCAAGACCCTGAGCGAGTGCATGCTACAACTGAGTCATTGGCTTATTTTACGACAATGGAGTTTACTATGACTATGAAGGGGTTGCTTCCCACGAATCCCCACAGGGACACACTATCCTATTCATGCAACCACTGTCTGAAAAACGCAACGGCCGAGTTCTTCGCCCTCTGCATGGCCTTCCTCTCAGCGAGGTCCTTCGGGTTCCCCCTAACGGCGAAGCCATGCTCGACGCCCGGGAAGAACTGGTACTCGTACGCGACACCAAGGGTGGGGATAACCTTGTGGGTGTAGTCCTTCAGGTCTTGCGTGTACACGGGATCGCGCTCCGGGGCCTGCACGAGCACCGGCACGCCGACCTTGTCGATGTCGTCCGTGGTGAGCCACGACGGGTGCGCGGTCGCGATGCAGTCGATGAGGCCGTTGCCCCTTGCTCCGAGCTCGAAAACGGCCCAGCCCCCGTAGCAGAACCCGACGGCGCCCACGCGCTTATACCGCGCCCGAAGAGCTCTTGCGCAGGCGAATATCTCGTCCCGGCGGGCTTCTCGGCTATTCCTCTGGCAAAAGCTTTCTATATCGATTTCCCCCCACCGCGACTGGTCCTGGAGAATATCCGCTGGCAAGGCTTCACCTCCAAAGCTTGGTTCCCCCCTCGGTGTCAACTGATAGAAGGAAAGGAGAAGAAAAAAAACGTGCAGTTGTAGGAGCGCTTACAAGTCAGGGAGATAGGCGGTGACGTCCGCTTCCTTGGCGTAGTGGTCGGCCAGGAGTCTCAGATTCGGGAATGTCCATCCGAACAGATCGTGGATGACTAGCACGGCAGCATCTGGGTTAGAGCCTGAGACGTAAGTGCTCGTCTCCCCAAGCTTCGTTTCACGTCCTCCTGGGGTCCCCTCCCAGTTGAATCCTTGGACGCAGCAGCTACTATATTGCGACATTTCCGGTGAGTGTACTAGGTGAAACGGTTCTTACGATGTATACTTGAGTGAATAGCGGACATAAGTATACTGGCAGAGGAATATAGACTTTGCGGGCAAGACAGTCTATTTCTAATCATGCAGTCCATTTGATTACTTAGCGAGTATCATGGAAATAGGACAATCACCGGCGTTAAGGTCTATGCCGAGTCCGTAACCAATTGGTGTTTGCTTTTTAAGAAAAGCCCCATCAAGTTGCTCTTCTCCGAGGTTTCTGACCTCCGACCAGGATCAGATAGGTTATAGAGGTACAAGTGAGTAGAGACTCCGTCATATCATAGGTCAGCACTTAGTATAGATGCCCAAGTTTTGATATGGTACATAACAATGTAACATCTAAAGTATTGTTAGCTAAAAACACCTACCTAGTAGTTATCCCGTTGAAATAGAGACTACATGTAACACTATTTCGCTTTACTAAAAGCCCCAAACCCCTAGATCATTCCTTACGTATTTCAATGTTATCAAATAAACCACTTATACCCATGTATGTAATCTAACATTTGATTGATGTGCATCAATACATCAATATCGGGTGGACCTGTGGTTATTATCACACGGAGATTATGTACTGAGGGGTATGCATATACATATGTAAGAAGCAACCAACGTACATAAGAATCTTACATGCAAAGGAACAGCCGCCGAAAGCGAGGAAGCGAGAAGACAAGAATATTTGTGTATAAATAGGAGCATAATTCTCGAGGGAGATCAAAGGGAACTTACCTAGGTAGTCCTCAAGACTCCCTAAGACCCCAAGAGAATTATTAGTTGAAATCTGAATCTCTGTTCCAAGCTTAATACCCAGCCCTTGTCATAGTTATGCCGGTTAGGTCCGGTTGGCTAGAACTCACACTTGCGGCTTCCAATGCGAGCTTCTAGAACAAGCTTCACCCCTGAAAAAAGAAATGGTAGGTGGAGATAACATATCATTTGGGTTTGACACTTTGACGCTATGGCGGCCTAATTTACACACGAGCGCCCGCCCGTTTTTTGAAATGAAGAACAGGCAAACCTTCACTTGACATCTTCACAATCCCCTTTTCACAAAAAAACACCCCAAAATAAAAAAAACAATTACGGGATAACTTCGAGAACTATCGAGTCCAATCGATTCAATCCGCCTTACTAGGTAGTTCTACATGCCTAACCCAGTCTACCAAACCATCAATACCCACCACCCACCCGCCTACCTACCTACGACTAGTACCTGCATTAGTACTTAGCAGCTAGGTAGCCAACCTTCCCCCAGGACAACTCGCCATGAACAGCTCCGACCGCATCGCCACGCAGCCGTCGCGGAGGGCAGCAGCAGCAGCAGCGCGCAAGCGCCATCCCCGCCCCCGCCCCGGCCATCCCCGCATCCGCACGGCCACCATGTTCGTGCCCGTGTCGCCGGGCGAGACGCCCGAGCACCACTTCCCGCTGCAGACGGTGTTCACGCGCACGCCGCGGCCGCGCTTCGTCAACCGCTACGACAGCCGGGAGATGCTGCTGGTCGTCGACGGCAGCTGCGTCAACCAGGGGTGCAAGGGCCGGCTCCCCGCCGGCGGCTGCAGCTTCACGTACAAGGGGTCCAGCCGTGGTGGTGGTGGGGGTGGTGTTACCGAGTCCGGAGGAGCGCCGTCGAGCGGGGGCCGGGTGGGGTTCCCGCTCGAGGAAGAGGACGAGGAGGATGAGGAAGGGGGGCCCGGGTCCGGGCCCGGGCCCACCAGCAACCGGGCCAAGCTGCGGGCCGTGATCGCGGCGCTTCAGCACCGCGCGTGGCAGGAGGAGGGCTGGCGCCGCATCGTGGTGGCGACGAACCTGCAGTACGTCGCCTTCGGGGCGACCATGTGGCTGCCCGTGTGGGTGCGGCGCCGGTGGCGCACGCGCAAGTGCAAGCAGGTCGCCAACCGCGACCTGTGGGAGGAGCTGAGCGGCATCATCGAGAGCCTGGCCCGGCTAGGCACCGAGGTGTCCTTCTGGCTGCTGCCGCCGCACCTCGCCAAGCAGGGCGCCTCCCCGCTGGTCTGCGATACGAAGGAGGTGGCGCGGGAGGCGGCGTCGATGCGGTACGATGCCGTCATGGCCGAGTTCAGGAGATTGTGCGGCATCGAGATCTGACCCGAGCTACCTAGGCGCAAGACGCTCGCCGTGCGGACCATGGTCTCACTAGACTTCGGAAGGTTTTTGGTTTGTTTTCGTGTAGGAACTCAGAATTAGTAATGCTTAAACAGGTGTATCTTATAATTACAGAAAACCCATGTGCTCGCGTCATGGTAGAATATAGCAATAACCCTTTTAAAACAATTCCCGCCTCGTACTCTATCTGTTCGGCCAGATAGTTGTGTGATATATCATGGCCTCTTTGCTGAAATGGCCCATGTAAGATATACCCAATCTGACTGGCCAAGGGGTTTTAGGAGTTGGCTTGCCAGCTGAATGCACCTGACGAAGATATCCCTTGTAGGTATTGATGTAGGTAGGGCGGCTGGTCGGTAGACGTTCAATACCCCCCTTCCACGTCGAGTGGATCCAGCGCTACTCTCTCCATCACCTCTACATCGACACACCACCCATCATATTCATCACATCTAGAATATCACACCGTTCCCATCATTGGAAATGCCTAAATGCACCTTGTTTCCCCGCGTTAGCCAGACATGGATAAATGATCGGAGTACCCGCTTATAGGCAGGTACATACCTGTATCGCCATCTAAAGTCACTCCCGCGCTTCACTCTAGTTCACCTCGTAATCTCTGGCGCTCGACCAAGAGGATGTTATTCACCACCTTTCTATCAAGATCGAGCCCGCGATGCTTCTGGGTGACCTCGTACGCAATCTGGCTCGCCTTCTTCTCCGGGTTTCTGATGAACAGCTCCTTGATGTCTCGGATCACTTCGTCATTCAAGTTGTTGCGCCGGTTTGCCGGGATGGAAGACGGCCTCGACGACATGGGGTGGGTATGGTGTTTCTGGTCCTTCACGTACGAGAACCGCCATCCGGGCTGGTGCATGTACGGCTTCCGGTCCCCCGTGTAGAACACCAGAGCCCCCTGCCAGGGACAGTCCTCGCGGGTCGTCTTGCAGGCCCGCAGGCCCTTGGATCCGGATGGCCTCTTCTTGCCCTTGTAGCAGCCGTAGACGATTCGCGTGCGATAGCCAAGGGTGGGCGACCAGTTGGCTGAGCGTATGCGCGACACCGCGAATCCCGACAGCTCGGCGGCCTTCTTCAACGCCCTCTCGGCCTCGTCCAATGTCCCCCAGACCTTGTATTCAATGGTTTGCAGTGTCTCCATTGGCTTAGGGGGTGCGTGAGAAGAAGAGGCGTAGGGGTCTCCGGGAGCATCGTCCAGCAGATCTCCAGTTGCGAAAGAGCCGTCATCGCCGTATTCCCCCATCTTGGTAGTTCCACTGTCAATGACCGAAGTGTGTGGTGTATGCCAGTTGACAGGAGTTGGTCTAGTACTAGGTAGCTGTTGTAATTGTAAGGAAATAAAGAAGAGTGAACTTTGGTCGACGAAGTGACTTTTGCGGAGACAGCAGATGTACTGTGGGGCTGGACGCGTATGTGGGCCGTCCTTATCTGGCTAGCGCGGGCGAAATAACGTGCGTTCGGCTCACTATCAAGTGCAATTAGCTACGTAAGGTCACCTGGCTGGTTTGCAATCTCCCTCCCAAAAGTAATGGCCTGCCAAGAAATACCAAGAAATTCCTGACAGCTGTAAGCAAAACCTCTAAATTTAAATTTCTGCTTATACCGCTGTAAAATTAAGCTTAACGTGCGCTAAAACTTTTTACCGATAGCACTTAAAATGTACTAAGCTCACTAAAAAATTATAAGGTGGCAGCTTTATTGCACTTGGCACACAGCTGATAAAAAAAAGCTTAATATTTCTTGGCAAGCCATTTCTTTTGGGAGGGAGATCCGTATTGGAATTGACTTCCCGGTGAGAATAGGGGAAAGTCGCCGAATCAACACGAAATGCCGAAATATTGATATAAGTGTGTACAACCCAAGTTATATTCAAAGGATGACAAGCGAATGTATGAATCCTAATATACTAAAGGAAAGTTCCATTTATGCTATCCAATACCAGAAACTTCCCAATGGAAAAAGAAAAAAACCCAAACCCCATCTAACATAGCCAAGCCCCTATATTACTACCACTTAGATAAGCGACATCAGCCACGTCACGCTCTACCACCAGGCGACGCTGATGCCGTTCGGCACGTTCTGCCCGTCGTACGAGAAGTCCTGGGCCACGACATTGACGTCGAACTCGCCAACGGCGACGGCCTCCCAGTGCAGCACGGCGCCGGCGGGGCAGGGGAACGCGCGGATGGCCGGGTCCAGGGCGTCGTCGTCGAAGGCGTAGAAGCCGGTGGCGGCGTCGAAGCGCAGGCGGGCGAGCTGTTCCTCGCGCAGGTTGCCCTCGGCCAGGGCGGCCAGGTCCGCCCACCCGCCGCGGAAGACGTCCAGCGCCTGCTCGCCCAGCACCGAGTCGCCCGCGCCCGCCCGGAACACCACCCCGCACGTGCGCCCCTCCAGCCCCGCCGGCACCGGGATGTCGTACAGCGTCGACGTCTCGGCCGACCCGCTGCGCACCGTCGACGTCTCGTACGCCGGCGTGTTCTGGTTGCTCGCCACGTCGTGGCTCTTGATTATGCTCGGCAGCGCGAAGCCTGCCGCCTGCGCCACGTCTCGCACCGCGATCTTGGGGCTGCTGAGGGTGGTCGGGGCGGCGAGGGAGAGGGTGGCTGAGATGAGGCAGAGAGTGCCGGCGGCGATGTACTTCATTCTGGATGGTGTGTTTGGTGTAAGTGGAAAGAATAAGAATAGGTTTGTGGGTATTTTGTTGAAAGGTGAGTTGGTAGAATGTTGATGAAGAAAATTTAGCTGTGTTGTAGTGGTTGCTATTAATGCTGATGCTGATACTGATACTGATGCTGATGATAGTAGTAGAGAGTATGTTCTCCTGATGGGCATACTTCAAGTTTATATATCCATATCGTCGACCCCTATGAGCCGCAACCTCACGATTTGTATAGCCCTGGCGCTGATCACATTCCTAAAATGGATCTATTTTTACTCTCTGGCATACCCGTTAGTCGTTTACATGAGCTTATGTTATGGGCCCTACACTAGTCCTCTACGGCTGATGCTCGCTACGCAGTCTGTTGTTTCTATTGGCTGCTCGAAACCTGGGGACCAGTAGATCTGGGGGTTGAACTGAGAGGAGGAACACTAGATTCTCACTGCCACATATCAAGCCTGTTGCTGCCCGGGGTGTCTAATGAAGGGTGATCGTTACGAAGCCAGATGACTGGCGAAGCCTCCATCACTAAGCCGAAAAACAGCAGATACCCTCAAAGGACTATAGTGCAACAATTAGCCTATTATATACGCCACTAATATCGACGATACGTACAATGCTATTATTTCCGACCTCACCTGACCTACATGTTTTGCTCACAGCCTTGCATGAGTTTGTGCTGATGCCAAGATATGTGGCGGATCACATCTACATACTAGCCACCTAGGTAGATATATCATATATGTAAATTCAGCCTGCACGGTATAATTCGAGCATTATAGTGTATTTCTATTCAGACCTGTAGCTGAAAACTTCCAGTAACCAATACCACTCGTAATATTTCACCTTGACAGCACTGACTCCTTTTCCGTTAGCCTTCTTCATCATTTCGTGGCGGGCAGTCGCCATACCAGCTAGTCTCTATAACGTCATCACAATGTATAACTTGGCTGTATAAGACCTAATGTTAAACATACGATGCTTAGACTGAGGGCAATAAACTGGAAAGCCTTCTTAGCTTTATCCCACGTTACATTCAGGAAGTAGTGTCCGTAGTTCCGCCAGCAAGCAGCGCCGCAAAGGACCAGAGAGTCGCTGTACCACAGCAATGAGACTATCATTCATGGAGATATCGAGGTTTACTTGTGTTCCTGGGATTGATTATAATAGACCGACTTTGGAACCTCGAGATATCTCGCCTCGTGATTTATCTTCAATGCCACGACAAGCGGACAGCAAATCTGTGCCCTAAATTCCTGTTTGCCTATGACATGTATTTCTAATCCCTTGTAGTACCAGTATAATACAAACGCCAAGGTTAATCCGCGATTTGATTCTGCCATTGGCTTAGCGGCTCTCGTAAAACGGGCACAAGGCTTGTTGATATTTTCGCCGTCATCTCGGTGTCAGCACTTATACCAACGCTTGTACGCCCTGGACTCAGCAAGTCAAAGTCCAGAAACTGTGCAGTATACTAAGTGATATACTGTAAGAGTTTTTGGAGATGTTCGTAATTATATAGTACTTAACCATGGTGACATAGGTACTTACTATTGATGAGGGCAACGCACGAAGTGGCAATCTTTCCAGGTGTGCAAGACTATATACCTACTTACAGAGATGTCATATCGACTATCACATGATTTGGCAGCGTGGCCGGGGTGCAATTAATAGGTGGAACGAAATATTTCTATTACTTTGGGTAAATATTATGAAGTTGATTTCCAATACTTGTCTTTCGTTTACTTCAATTTGAGGTGATGCTAATTCCAGGAGGTTAATATCTAGGTTAGGTACTTACCTACTTAGGTACCTTAGTATGTAGCTCAAATAGCCCGAAGTTATGTCACGTGGGTGTGCTACCCTTTTGGGAAATTCCGCAATTGGACAGTTCCCATTGCCCCTGTATAGCTTTAAAGCTTCATTGGTTCGTAAAATAAGCTGCTACTTTTGATGCAAGGGGTTTGCATTCCGTTGTCAATCTACGGAATTGCCCAAAAAGGCGGTACCCATATGGAGAACTTGCTCTTGCTTCCCACGGAACCACTCCGTCGGGCTCCTTCAAGGGGACAGAGCTCATAAGAATTACATGCTACCTAGGTAACAGTTAGATATGTCTAAAGTAGGTAGTCAGCAGCATATTACTCCCTATACATATCTCTGATTTAACTTGCTGCGAGCCAAGCCCATATCTGCTGTTTATGCCGTACGCAGCCACTCGCGGGGTAGGTAACAACAAAATATGTACACTACTTGCTGGGTAGTTGGTCGACATTAGACGAGCACTCTCCAAGTGATATTCTTGCCATGTCAGAATTTTAAACCCCTTTTCCTTCTCCTATCATCGAAGCTCCACGTCCAAGGGTATAGTGTTACAAGCCAACGATGTTCCATTAATTATCGTATCCTGATGTAATTGGGAAGCCTAACCAACCTGGATAGTCCTTTTTCTTATATGTCTACCTACGGACCACACCGTAAGTTTTCAAAAGGTATATACAGAGTAGATTTCCTCCAAGCTCATTCAGCCCATCATCTTCGCCTTCATCTGACAGCAAAACGGTTCAATGCACCATAATACTTTCGGCCTCAATGCCGCCATATTGGTGGTGTTATGAAGCTACAAATCATGAGATCTGACTGGCTTGTCCAATCAGAAAGGTCTAGACTGCTATGAAAAACTAGATTTACAATGATCACTTGATTTACATCTAACGTGAGATTTATGTACTTCACTGCAAGGAGGCAGCCGAGCAGGTAGATTTTTTTAAGTAGGTTGGTAATCAACGTTAGATCATCAAAATGACGGAGTAAGTGAGATGCTCATTGATGGGGCCAATGGAGGGGTTGGGGTAATATATGTATCAACGATAGAAACTATCTCCGACTTGGCTTCTTTTAGTAAGAATAGAGAGTAGTGCCAGTTAAGTAGTGATTGCTATTACAGTAGAAACTTCCTTAACCATCCAAATTATTTTTCAATGTCACGACTTAGGATACTGTAAAACCCCTTTTACGATAGTTACTGCACTTCAGTTCAAACCAGGTTCATCGGTCAGAATTTAGGAACAGGCATGCTCCTGACTAAGCGTATTGCATCAAGGGGTTTTCGCCAGGTCATCCGTCAAATAAGTAGTAATTTCTGCACCAATTTCACAACATGAGAGAAACACGGTAGTTGGTAGCAAATAGCAAATGGTGGTATAGAGTGAGATTGGTATCATAACCCTTGCTTTTCCCGCCTCGTATATTCCATTACCGCCAGACCCCAATCAGTAGAGTATATTGATGGGCCAAAATCAAGTGTATGGAACCATTGTCGTAGGTTTAGCAGTTGGTGGCATTTCCTAGTTGAGGTGGGTTCTTTCCGTCACAGCTGCCCGTGTCGTTGATGATTTGGCAGTAGTGTCCTGGCGAAGGCTCGCAGTCCACGTTCATGGCAGCGTGATGGCCTCTGCACTCTATGTACGAATAGATAGTGTCGCAAACATCGTAGTGGCCGTCCGATCGTGGGCACATATCGTCGCGTGCCGGGTATGGCTTGGCCGAGCCAATGGCGGCCAGAAAGGCCAGAAGAAGAACCTTGACGAACATTTTCGGGAATTTCTTGTTGTTGGTGCAATTGCTGTAGGTATGGGTTTTTGGTTTATAAGTGAAATTTTCTCGGCTGTGGGTTTATGGTGATGCTGCAGAGAAATGAAGCATGTGTTGTTGTTGAAAGGTACTTCATGCTATGCTATGATGTTTTCTCTCGTGGGCTATATATATAGTTTCGCAAACAGAGATGTATTATGATGTATTCACTAACCACCAGACAGTCGTAAGTAGTGAATAATATTGGCGTGTTTGCTTCGGTAAATAAAGCTATATGCAATCACCCCTGATTGCGAAGCTAAGGCTAGATTCCGTGAATTGAGTTCGAATAAATGGAACACTGGTAGCCGCTATGAATCATTTCTATGGACACATTAACCTGTAGCCCTATTGATGGAAGTATTCTAGAAAATAGCAGTACAAACAGCAGTTAGTAACTGCATAACATTAACCAGACCTTGCTACTGCTTTATCCAATTTACCATTTTAATACCATTTTGCCAAAATTGCAAAACTACTCCTCTCCTGATTTATATACCACTTTTAGACCTTGGCGGCCATGCCAAGTTCATTGGTCTGGGATTTCTTGCGAAATATTATGCCCATCTTGGACTATATATGATATCTTCGGAGCTCACCGGAACAGAAACTCTGAACTTTCGCGCTATGAGATCGCATTAATAACTCGGCCTATACCTAACTCTGGAATAAATACAACTTCATTTTCTTCACTTCGTACATCGGAGGTCAACTATTTTAAATTGTATGGCGCAAAAATATAGGTTCGCCACCGTTCAATGAGAGCACATCGTCGTGTCTAAGCCTTGATAGTATTGAAAAAAGCCTGCTTTCCTAGGTAGGCTTCGTAAAATCTTGAGACTTTTCTCTATGTTGTATTTTTGGGGGGTTTTAAAAGATATCTAGATCTCCACACGAGGTGAGTAGATAGACGGTTGTAAGCAATGCTTGGAGTTGATGCATCGCTAAGTATATCTTCACGATTCATCTTATAGATTCCTTCATATCACAAGGCTGGCGACGTAGATCGCTGGCCAAAGGGCGTGGTGGAACACAATACGCTGTCCCTCAATTACAGCTGCTTCCAGCTGCAACCAGAGGGCGTTCATAGAAACGCAAGGCGGACCTTGGAATATTGAACCGGATCTCACAGCCGCGTTTAACTGTAGCACCCTGCTGATTGACAGCAACCTACCCGAGAACGAAGATGCGTATGAGGTCCCAAGGGGACCTCCACACGATGCTTGATGTACACTAGTTAGGATGGGTAAAAGAGTCCATTTTCAGTGTAAGCTCAAGCTAGTTGTGTGTGTGTAATAAGGATGAAAGGGAGCCAAAAGTGAGCTGTGAGGAGAAATAACTAAATACAGGCTAGTCTAGTCATGACGTAGTCGCTGCCGTAATAATGCGAGCACTTATTACAAGTCAGAACCCACGAACCACTATTCTCATATCCTCCACGAGCTTAATGCCGATGATCGCGGGTATGCGTTCCCGTATGACCATGTTCGCCCGAGCAACGCACCTGATATGTCAGGTTCCATCTCCGATATGAACTCGGACCTTCTGGCAATTACTCTCAAGGCGCTTCGGAACGGTGTTGCGGCCTGAGAATAGAAGATATAGTAGGTATGAGTAACAGTTGACTTGTACCATTCTTGTCGAGGATATTGCAAGTCATGTGTTATTTTGTCAGCGAGTCGCTGTTAAAGTTGTTCTTCTTCTTCTCAGTGTTCAAATTATTTCATCGTGGAATAGAATTGTCCTTGTACTGCCCCTTTTCACATTTTGTGGGTCACATTGCCCCCCTTTTTTTCGACCTTAGCACCACTGCTTAGGTAGTCAGTTTACACTCTTTTATGAAGATATCAATATCAATATCCCATAGAAACCCAATGTAGGGTCTCTGAATGGTACTATAACCTGGAATTTCAAAAATCGGTACCTAGCTAATATGGCTTGCCTGAGTCTATATAGGATGGTGGTAGCGTTCTCTATACTGTAGATTGCATGGGGTCCACTCTTAGTAACTAGGTAGGTTAGCAAAAGGGAATTTCTATAATATTCATTGAATCAAATAATGATGCAACTTCATACATACATCGCGGCTTCTAATAATATAATTTTGTGAGTTTATCATATCTATATATTTACTTACCTACGTATGTAGGCATATATGGGTTAATTGCCAAACAGCAACTAGCGTCCGCTTTTTTTTGCAGATTCGAAAAGTCTCACTCCATCCTTTCTTTAAACAAAGTTAGGTAACCTTGGATTTGATGAGCAATGGAATACCATGGGATAAACATGTCGCAGAGGTCTGGTTACCTTAAGCTACTACATATAGTTGGCGTAACGTTGGATTCGGTTAGGAGGTCAGCTACCGCAGAATGCATGCAACTAAATACTTCGTCACAGCGCTGGACAATCCTAAGATTTGATAGGACGTGACAAATTTCAACTTAAGATTGAAATGCATAGCTTTAATATGAACAGCATTATGGTTTTAACCTTTTTAAACATGGGAAAGGTCGTGCTGGTTAGGTATAGTTTATGTTTTTTATGTCATGGCAAAAGCAAACGCCAATTGCTTTTAGACAATTAGTTCATATATAGCATCCCGCAACATTTTATTACACTGTTATCTAGCCAAGTATTGTATTAGACATAACAATATAACGATACTCATTTAGGAGGAAAGGAAAACGTAGGCTATATTTTGGAAGCTATAAGCATGATGCAGAGCCAATTTATATGTATGTGCCACGACACCAGACCAACATCGGTTTAAACTATCAAATGTGACCTATACTGGCGCCAAGCACTCCCTTTTAAGTCGGCAAGAAAGGAGGTGTTACTCGTCTCTTATCAGTTTTCATTCAGTGGCTAAGAATGGTGGTTGGTCTGGAAGGATTATGATAGGTACATTGGGTAGCTGAAAGGGAAAAGAGAGAAAAGACAGGATATAATCTCACAACCTCGTGCCGGAGCCACGTAAGTAATGTGTTCAGTTACTATTTCTTGACCCCTCGATAATTCTCATCTTACCTCCTACATGTTTTCATTTTGTCATTCTCCCCTCTATCGCACTCTCCAGCCTCTCCAGAGTGACACATGAACTGTTTGCACGGCACCAATAAGCACTTGCTTCCACCATGGCCGATCCGTCCAGAATTCTCAAAAGCAGGGTGATATCCGCCTCATTGAGACTTTTTGGATGGAAAATGCGCCGGCCTGCTAATAGACTGGACGATGCTGAGCTAGGACAACGCGTGGATGGTTCAGATCTAAGATTCTCCAGACTTGCAAGGAGCGTTCAACCTGACGAGATGAACTACACCAACCTTGCGTCACCTCCCGGGGGGCCTCCGTCGCAAGGATCGCCCAAAATGATGGCTTTTGTGCCGACTACCAAAGCATTTAGGGATTCCGGCTATGACTCTGCGGGGGCAGATATGTCAAAACTCCAGGATCAGAGCGAACAAGTCCATATGCAAAGCATTGAGGAGCTAAACGAGCCAGCCTCAAGACTGGGACCCGGTTCAGTGCCCAGCGATGCTGGAGAAAACGCCCTAGAGACTGCAACAATTTACTCCGACACGGAGTCTCTACGGGATCCACGCATAAATGAGTATGTCTCCGAATTTGCTGAAGAGCTTTGCAGTGCGATCCCTCGGGAGTTTGACTCACAGGATCTTGCGAACGTCTCTCTGGCTCTCCCTGATCTACTGAAGGCTTTTGCGATCAGGCTTGGTAGCGAGTATGCTACACCCATTCATAGACAGTTGATGTATTTTGTGTATCGATATCACAGGTGTGTAGTCCCTGATGTGTTTCCCGTGCATCTACCTTTCTATAGCTGCAAGTCTAATCATGCCTCTTGCCTAATGCCTCATGATAGGCAAATTATCGGACACATTCATCGCATATATAAACATCGAGACGAAGAGGACGATGAACGTTCACAGATTGATATGGGTATGGCATATAATGACAAAGTCTCCAACTGGTTGCCTACTGCAGAGGAGGGGTTGGATA
The DNA here is from genome assembly GCA_022544895.1 of Biscogniauxia sp. FL1348. Classification (NCBI taxonomy): domain Eukaryota; kingdom Fungi; phylum Ascomycota; class Sordariomycetes; order Xylariales; family Xylariaceae; genus Biscogniauxia; species Biscogniauxia sp. FL1348. Next base: position 169,771 of record JAJNNV010000072.1, on the reverse strand, counting down.
ATTTAGAGGGAGATCTCTATGGCCACCACAACTTCCATAATGACTTCTACGATGCAGTCGGCGTTAATGAAGAAGATCTTCCCGGACTGTTTGAATACCGCGCGATCATACATCAAGCCCCAGCCTGCGGATGGCTTCGAGCTTGCATACGCGCAGAAGGTCTGCTCGAAGTACCTGGAGAGAAGACAGCACGGGATATGATAAGGGACTGCGTGCTCAAAAAAATAGGCTGTCCAAAAAGGATCAGTAGGAAGGTCTCTTCGGACATGCATGCGATCAGGTTCGAAGTAGATTGGAACCCTCATGCCTTCTTCCATGAGCAACAATATACTCAGTCGCCAAGTGAGATCCTTGCAGGGGCCATTACGCTAACTGGCAGTGGGAATAATGTGCAAGCAGCTACATGTCTCCAGTATCTAGAACAAACATGGCCCGAAACAGGGCCGCAGGTTCTTAGTCTTCTTCAGCAGCTTCTCGGTGGCGGGAAAAGTCAGCCGACCAGTTCGTATCTTCCTTCCACTATATATCTCTTTATCGCGCTCTCATTCAACTGACCACTGTGTTGCACGTACAGTTACTCTCGCAGACAAGACACAGATAACGGCCGAATATATTGATTCTCTAGTGAGCGTCATGGTGGTTGGTAACGTGTACTCTGTCGTCGAGGTTGGGGAACAGCTTGGCTGGTTGGGCGCAGCTCTACGATCCTCCCATTTAGACCAGGGTGTGGCATACTGCGAGGCTGTTGTTTCCGAGTTCACACAAGATCCCGCTGCAGATATCACAGGAGTATGCAAGCTTGAGTTTCGTGTCGTAGCTGCATATCAGGACGGTTACCTGCAGGAGTCGGGCAGCGGCTCCGTTACTTGCTGGCATAACCTCTTCAGGAATCCCGTGGTTGTCACTGGGTATCCGATACCGCGCCGCGAAAAGCCAGACTCTGGGCTCCTCATCCCACTCTACATGATAGCAGCATTAATGAATTCCCAGAGACTAGTTGATTTCTGTGGTAGAACCTTTGTCAAAGGATTCTCGGCATTCATAGCGGCCACTGAAGTCGTCGGGGATACCGTATTCTGGCACCTGTTCTTCAACAAGGACGGGGACTACATCTCATACGAAGACCCTCGGGTCCCGCGCGTGCAGAACGTACCTCTGATAGTCACAAGTGAGGCTCTGGAGAGAAGTAGTCACATCCTAGGATGGTGTAAGGAGGTTAATAATCATACAGGTGAGTATTTCCTCTGGAGCTGGTATTGCGTTCATCAGCTCCTTTTATTTCTTGACTAACCGTCGTCCCACTATATAGGCACTACCGGCGCCAACTACGATATTGACTGGTCGTGTCTCACGAAACCGAACCAGAGCTGCGCGTTCGAAAAAGTCTCTATATCTGGGGGCAGATATATCAGCGCCGGTGTGAGCCTAGCCATCGGAATCAAGGATAAGCCCATCCACATCCACTTTGGAGACGACTTCAACCGAATGCTTTCTGTCATTGGGCAAAGACACTTTGTCTTTTATGACGTTGAAGACAGGCGAGCTTGGCTCGTCGATGGTGCAAGCGGGCTCCTTCACTTGCTGCGTGCGTCCATCAGACAGTTGCGAAACGAATATGAAGCCCACTCCAAATTCCTTCTTGCTGATGACCAGTTCGAAGAGGCTTGTACGGCACACACAGGGTCTGCTGCCGCACGTAGTTTCCTTTTGAACGAGAGTAACCAGAACCTGCGGCTCTACGTAAAGTCACGGGAAACATGGACTGAGATCACTACCCAAGCAAAGGATGGCAAACAAGAGGAAGTGACAAAGGAGAAAGTAACCTATCTGTGCGTGAAAGACCGTGTCGAGCAAATATGCAATGTCCTCGCGCAAATGATAGCTCATCAAGACGACGTCCACACTCAGGCGGGAGTGGGCTTCCGTCTGCGGCATACTCCTCTACAGCAGCTGGAGGGATTTGATTTTATGGACGTGGCCACGAACCAGGGGACGCTATGGCCGAAGGTTTCCGAACTTCACCAAGTGGGAGCAGGCTGGGCCGGCTTCACACGAGCAATTCACGCACTTGCCTTTTTTGGAACCGGCTTCGGTGAGCTCTTCGAACCAGTGGGGAGAGAAGGCGAATGCCGCTCATGTTTGTGGAACCATAGCGTTCCCAAGGGTCAGGACTACCTTGTTGCCTGCGTCGCAGAGCTGGAGGGCATTCTCAAGAGAAACGGTGACGTGAAGACCCAACCGTGGCGTCTTATTGACAAGATTTACTGGCATACACCAGGCAAGTCTTTCGAGCCCTGCAAGTGTTCACCAACATTGTCTACCGAACACTCCCGTGTGCAGATTCTATCTAGTTCATCTCACAGGCTACTAAGACAGTGTTTGAAAAGCCCTGGGGTCCTAGCTACCAAAGGCGCAGTCATCTTCGGTCACAACAGGAATCTCTCTGCTCTTTTTATGCTTAGAGACGCCCGTAAGAAACGTGCAGGAGATTCTTCAGCAGCCGAGGATGATGACACAGACTTCTGCGACAGCGGGATTGAAGCAAGTCACTCTGCGTTGGACGCCATGGCGAACACTCCTAGCGCAGATACCACAGCCTTAAGAGCACCAGGAAACCACCCGGTACATAGGCATCAAGAAATACTAAGCGACCAGAGATCGAGCTCGGAGAGATGGCAGACGGGTGAGATCTCGCCTCCTGAAAGGTGGGAAAGGCCACCAGATAGTGCGCTGGGCCCAAAGGAGCCGGCCTCGGAGAGACTGGAAAATGAAGCTGAATCTAAAGCCTTCTCAAAGTGGGAAGAAATAAATCGAGGGCTCAAAGGTAAACAAAAGGCTGATTCCACGACTCTTACCTACCATAACGAAGAGGGCGGAGATACAGTTGTTCCGTCTAAGTCCACTACTGAGAAGCCGAAAGGACTTACGAGGAAACAACTAGTCAACTTCAAGTGGCGAGACAACATCTTATACAAATGGTTCAAGAGGCTACAGGAAGACGGCTTGTAAGGCAGGTGGTTGTCCTGCTGCATATATGAACCCTCTGTTTCGTTTCTCGCGCTCGCATTAACACAGTAATTGGGCTGATATCCGCGCCGGGAAGGCTGAAGTCCTTAGACAGAGCTTTGGAGATAAATATCAGAGGAACGACACGTTACTACTATTCAAACCTAGGTATAGGGCCGTTTATTTGCTTTTCACATTAATTTAGTACCAAATTCTAGTTCAAGGGGGGAAAGGCACCCATAAGGCCACATCATGTGAAGCGAAGTTACCAATATCCCAGTCCCCAGCGTGTCGTACAGGCAACATCGCATAAGAAGAAAAAGTACCAGAGTCCAACAATCGTCCAATGATTAAACAACTCCATGTTGACCTTGAGCTAATCCCCTTTTCTCTCTTTGACCATCCGCTAAGCGCAGTTGCGTTGTACTGGTAATTTGGGAATAACTTCAACTCTAAGTTGGCCAACTTCGGTCCAAAACAGTGTTACCAAAGTGACTCGAAATATAATGCTGCCCTCGTAGTTTTGACGAGTAAGGAGTAAACAATTAAAAGGGGATGTTGTTTAAAAAGATCTATGTATGTAGTTATATACCACTAAGGTGCTGTTTTGATGCTGCATATCCTTTAAGACGTCTTTTTGGCAACCGAAAAAAAAGTCGGAAAAAATGAGAGCGAGAGGCAGAACGTAACACGCAATTCATAATACTACAGCGATTTCTCATGCACCTATGAAATATGAGTAGCATACAATATTTCAAACAATGATATGTTCGTAGGTAGCTCCTATTCCCGGGCCCCTCCCCCGGGGCCGATAAAACGCCAACGCCTTTTATCATTGTCCCGGGCCTTGACCACGACCTCGATATCTTCATCCGGGATCTGCAAAGAAGCCACCAAGGGCGTCTTCTCGCACGTAGGTTCTATCCACTTGTCCCCTGTCGCCGGTTCCATATCAAACCTGAGCACCATCATAGCGGCAAAGGCCAGGATTTCGATCGTCGAGAAGTGGCGGCCGGGACAGAGTGTGTGGCCCCCGCCAAAGGCTCGGAAGGCTGCCTTATCGTACCCCTTCCCTTTCCTTGCCCCGGCTTCCCCTCTCGCCTCTCCACTCCCCGGCACAAACCTCCGGTGGTTGAACCGCTTAGCATCCTCCCCCCACGCTGCCGTGGACGAGTGGTGCAGCGGCTGCGGCACGATGACCAACGCCCCCTTTTTCAGGAGATACTTATCCTCGAGCAAGTGATCCTCGAGACAGAGGCGGACGGCCGAGGCCATGGTCCGGAAGCGAAGGGTTTCGTTGAGGGCACTGTGGAGGATGGGGCTATGCGTGGGGAGGAGGGATAGATCCAAGGTCCTCGTCTTTTCGGCGTGGGGATCAGAGGAATCAACAACCAGCTTGTCCAACTCCCCCCTCACCTCACGCAATACCACCGGATCTGAGTAGATGTGCCAAAGCAGCCACCACGATGTTGGGGCTGTGGATCCGTTGATGGCGTGTGTGTGCCCGACCTCGAACCGCGCCAGGTCTTCGATGGTGAAGCCATGAGAAACATGGTGCGCGTGAGCTGCACGGATGAATTCGGACGCGGTTTCGGGCCCGTCGTTCTCGAGGTAAGAGACGAAAGATGAGGCGAGGAACTCGCGCGCTTGGAAGGCTTTGGGTGCCGTAAGGGGCTTTAGGGGGGAGATGGCGAGGGAGAGGTAAGAGGGTTCGAAGGTTCTGTGGGGAGGACAGCGGGTAAGCAAGATGAGGAGAATGGGTCGGTGTTCGGTTTGTATTTTCGCTGTGAAGCTTACCTCCAGGCAGATTCAACTGCAGGATCCCGGTAAGGATTCTTTGGCCCGAAGACGGCCTCGGTCGTCGCCATGAGTATCTCATGGCGTGTCCATTCATAGAGCTTGATCGTGGTTGAGACTCCATCGCCCCGTCCGAGTTTATCTACACTAATGGCCATGACTTCGGCGGCCTTCCGGACCATGCAGTCGAGGGAAGGTCCTGGAGCCATCACGCGTGTCATTATCGGCATCAATCCAACAACGGAATTGCTGTCGCTCGTAATATCCTTACGCAGGATATCCGTGCCGGCCCGGCTCATACCTAGGGCAGCGTGGCCCGCACTAGCCAATATCGGGGTGAAGCTGATGGTTCGCCATTGTCGTTGCAATGCCGGGATAAGCCCCGTAGCATTGATGATATATACCCGTACTATGGGAAGACGCAGGGTGTAAATTGGGAGATGATTTCCCTCATTTCTATATGTATTGTTAAAATGCGTCTCAATCAAAGAAGACGGGGACCAAAGAGAACCTGATGTGGTTGTAGTAAAGCGTCTTATGCTTTATCATCCCTATTATAGGGCTTAAAAAGGGTATAGATCTCTCGGCGGCAGGCGGTTCTCGCGCATCTTGAGTCAAGTTTAAGACGATCTGGAGAAATGCATAAATGGCTGCGGCACCCAAAGCTATCAAGGCGAGAACGGAAGGCATTTCATCTAGACTCCTAAGTAAGGTGTCCTCTATGGAAGCAGTACCTATCGACGTGCAAAGGAATGAGATATCATTATGGGAGAGCTCATGATTACCTAGGTAGTCTAGCCTTCAGCATTAGGTATATATATATATATATAGGTATATTGAGAAACTCAAGTACCGTCAGGTATAGGTGACCTGATGGCATCGGCCGTGCAATGTTACCCACCCCCTACCCCCTATCCCTTACCCCCACCACTATGTTGTTTAATGTTGCGTCCCACAGTACGAATTAGCTGAGGCGTAGTCTAAAATCGGTCTTGGTGTGGTGAGGCGGGCTAAAGAGTTTTATGTATGTTGGTTGGTTAGATGCAACACATACATACATATCTCACGACTTGGCGTAAGCCCCTTTCCTGTTTGTCTAATGTACCGTCAAGCTAGCCGCCGAGCAGCCTTGACCTGCTTCCCAAGTTCAAATAAGGCTGCCACCAGTCTAAATTTTGGCAAGTATATCCAATTCTTATCAAACAGGTAGATACCTAACTACAGTTACTTCATCGCTGTGGCCAAGTCATATACACTACTATGGCTCTTTACAAAATAAGGAGCGCTCCTATTTTTATCTTGGAGCTTTAGACTAATGCAACAGCCAGCCTTCTTGATACTGTGGACTATGTGCACAACCCGCAATCATTCTATACGATGGCCCATTCTAGGCTTACTGAACAAGATAGGAGTTGAATTGGACTTTGCAGAAGAGCAGAGTCATTATCAGGACTATTGATATGTGACAAGAACGAACGCCAATGCCGGGCTATCTCTTAGTTCTTATATACGTTTTATGCGTTCGTATATACGATATGGTATACCATATAACATTAGGCAAAATCTAAACCTCCTGGATATACCTGGGTACCTATGTAACAACTAAGATAAATTACTGAAAGAAATAGGCACTATCCTTGCCAACGTCCCCCTTGACAATTATTAGGTAAAATGTATCATTTTGAATTATCCATGGTCCCTTTCACCCTTCCATTCTCACTCACCCTTCTATTCTCACTCACCCTTCCATTCTCACTCACCCTTCCCTATTACGTCAGCGACTACGTCATGACTAATCCAGGCTAGCCCTGGCTAGCCCTGTATTTAGTTATTTCTCCCCACAGCTCACTTTTGGCTCCTTTTCATCCTTACACACACACACACACAACTTGCTTGAGCTTTCTGGTACTGAGAATAGACCCTTTCTGTCTATCGTAACTAGTGTGCTTCTAAGCATCGTGTGTGGAGGTCCCTTAGGACCTCATATTCCCCGTTCAACACCCTGAAGCAATCCGAACCTCCGGATCTCCCTTGTCAGCCTTATCCTCCTTTACGGAAGAGACCGACTGTTCGCTCGAATTTCTAGCGCAACACTCCCTCTCCTCCGCTACGCGCTTGATGTTCAGCCACTCCATGCCACACGATGCTGGGACGGTCATGCAAGCACCGGCGAGACCCAGGATGATGGTCCGGCGGACTGCCTCGCCATACGCCCAACGCAGGTTTTCGAGCAGCTGGGGGTCCCCGGCAGCCACAGTAGTCAGCCCTGTAGCCCCGGCCTGGATTACGGCCGCAGGGGATACATGCCCGTCGGTGTACCGGGGCACTGCGACATTGAGTCCATCGATCAAGAGAGTCTGGCCGATGGCTGTCCCTACGGCACTGGTTTTGGAGTTAATCCGGCTGCTACACATCCAGTAGGAAGTGAAGACATACCCAGCAAGATGAAAAGAGAAAACGGCGATAGCTATTTCCAAAGTCAATATTTTCGTACAAAATAATACGTAGCAGAGAGCTAGAGACGAACCATTGCCTGTAGCAACATCCTCCGGTCTGTGACCTATTGTCAGTGAATTCTTTACTCAGGAATGGAAAAATCTGGACATACTCTAGAACAGCCTGCAAAGCAGTGTAGGGGATCTGAGCCGCTATACCAAGACCAAGCCCAGTTATTACTAGATACGCCGCCCATTCCACAGTGGGCGTGGACAAGTCGACTGTAGTAAGAAGTCCCGATCCAACGCAGCATATAGTTCCACCAGCTATCATATAGGGTACCTGAGGAGAGAAGAGAGACTTGTCAATAGCTTGTAACTGCAAAACAGGATTCCTCGCTGGGCTGTACTGACATAGTATCCCCACTTTGAAACCAGCGCGCCTGTGACAACGATGGCAAATATTTGCGGGCCGATAAGCGCGATATATCGTATTCCGCTCTCGGTGGTAGACACCCCTTGGACAGACTGAAACAGTATCGGGAGATAGTAACCATACTGGAAAGATAAAATTAGCCGTTACTATGAAACGGCCAATAACTCTACCTCCAACTCTTTTGATGGGGAGGGGAGGGCGGCTACTCACAGCCACAGAAAGAACACCATAGCCAACAAGCGCTATGGAGCCCATATAGATGGTCCGGTTCTTGAGGACCCTAAGCGGAATAAGACCGAGATCGCCCTGTCTAACGAGCCAGAATACGAAGATGGCGGTTAGAACCCCGAAGGCGACGAATAAGCCGATGATATGGCCATCATCCCACGGGTAGGCCTGGCCGCCCCAGGTCAACACGAGCAGTAGGCAACAAATCGCCCCGAGGAAAAGAACGAGGCCCAGGAAGTCCATGTGCCGAATCTTCTCGCGTAGGGGCAGATTCCGGCTGGCTTGGTTCGAGGAGGACCCAGAGACGTCGACGAAGAGGAAAATGATCACCAGAACGCAGACACCAGCGGGGACGTTTCTGCAAGATCTGATTAGCGGCCAGTAGAGAAACAAGGATATTTCTTATCCGTAGGTACGTAGCGAGAAGCAAAAGGCGGGAGAGAGGGGGGGGGGACTTACATCCAAAAGCACCATCCTACATGGGCGATGGGGGAAGAAAAACCACAAATTAGAAAAAGAAAATCAACAATTGAAAAGCTGCCATCTCGGTACGGGTTCTTTCGAAGGGGAAAACTTACGCCAACTTACGTACTCGGTGAGAGCACCGCCGATAACTGGGCCGCAGCAGATGCTCAGGGACATAGAGCTGACCACGATCCCGATGTACAGCGGTACCTTGTCGACGACGACAACAAGCCCGATGATGGCGAGCGCCCCCTGGAGCAGACCGGCCGCCCCGAGGCCGAGTACAGCACGGCCGACAATGAGGGCATCGGACCCCGGGGCCGCCGCCGAGATGATCGATCCCACTGTAGGAGCAGATTAGCTTTGCTCACTTTTCCGTCCCCTAGCCCCCTCCCGTTCTTCTCCTTGGGGAAAGGGGTCCTTTGGTTTTTTCATTTCATTTTATTTCCTAAGGGCGCACCTTCGAATATCGACAGCGATATCATGTACACGATCTTGGGGTTGAAGAACTTGTTCAGGTTGCCGAACAGCGGCTGGAACGTGGTCAGGGTCAGCATGTAGGCCGATCCGTACCAGGCCACGTCGGCCAGCGAGCGGAACTCGGTGGTGATGGGCGGGATTGCGACCCCGATGATGTTGAGGTCGAGGCCGAATAGGAAGGTGCCGAGGCAGAGACCGCCTATGACGGCGAAGAGGCGCGCGGACGGTCGCGACGGCGAAGAAGACGGCGGGTTCTCGTGGCCTTCTGCGGCGCCCTCCGCATTCTGCTCCTTCTCCTTGTTCGCGTCTGCTTCGGCCATGGTTTCCTAGGTGTAGGGATGAGACTTGTTCAAGAAAAGGGGGTATGTCTTGATAAGGTGCTGTCTGTTTAAAGGGGGTGGAGAGAAAACAGGCTACTAGTGAGAGAACCGCGGGAAATGCTGTCAAAGTGAATAGGTAGAACTGGAAAGCCCGTTCATGACAATGCCAGGTATTCGGATATGATACAGTTTCTAATACGGGAAGTTGGCGTTGCAATGAGCGTTCAAGGTGGCTGGCTTTGCTTGGTGGTACTTAAAGGTATCTCTACTGACTATCTAGATATCCGAGGCCGCCATGTCGCCTGCCAATAGCCTCGTCTAGATCATTATAATTTGAAGACAGTAACACAGTCTTCCAACACTGTTTCTAGCGAGTTCAATGTGTTCAAACCTCCGTCCGGGGTGGTGGAATGCCATTCAAGTATCACAGAAGTACTTTCTACTGGGGAAACCCTCAAGCGCTTGACTCCTTGGCACCAGCATTGCCCAGTCGGGGGGATTACGAACCAGGCACCACATTGTATGCATGGTACTTCAGGCAAGAAAAGCTGGATGAAACGGCCTACACGTGAAGAAATGATTCCATTAGCTGCCATGTGGTCTCAGCCTGCCTTATCTCGCTGCTCAGATGTCAGATACTACCATCATACTCATCTCGTCCAACTTGGCAGTCTATTTCTAGTGTTTGTCTGGGGGCCAAAATACTACCAACATGCAGATAACTACATTATCTTACGCTATACGGTCCCAACACTTCGTCGCTCTCAGGTAGGCCGACCGATGTTACGGTGAGCTGCAGACTCTCGCTGACCAGGCTGACCCGCAATTAGGCTGGCTCATCGTGATACTTCCCTTATTCCCTTATTCACTTGTCTATAGCCAGTGATAGATTATTATTCAGTATCATGGCCGAATCTCGTCCTTTCCCTCGGAGTGCCCCTTTACACGCCCTTCCACTTGCAGTTATCCTCACCCTCTCGTCGCCCTCTATCTATTACATCTCTAAATCTCACTAACATGAGCACAAGCGGGCAGATGGAGCCGATGCCTCCGCCGAAAGTCCCGTATACGGCGTATCTTGCCACTATATGGGCTTTTGTTGCCGTGTCGGGCATCACGCTGACCTGCCGTATTGTCTCGCGCTTTCGGGGACCGCATCGTCTCTTCTGGGACGACGGCTTTGTGATATTCTCCTGGATATTGAGCCTGATCACCGCGGCGATATGGCAATGGGCGGCCACGGACATGTACTATATCATGAATGTGCAGGCCGCGCTGGCCACGTATGATCCGGAGAGGTACATGACCAGCCTGCGGAACTGGCTGAATACGTCGTTGACCGCGGAGCTCTTCTTCTACACAGCCTTGGTCTCTATCAAGCTCTCCTTTCTCCTTTTCTTCCGCCGCCTGAGCAGCGGCATCAACCACTTCAAGTACATCTGGTGGCCGGTGCTCGTTATCGCCGTCGGAAGCTATATCGGCGCTGTCGGGAACGTCGACTACAAGTGCCTTGTTGGAACCCTCGAGCAGATTACTGGGGTATGCCAGGAGGAGCATGAGCTCCGATTCACGACAGACACCCTCAAGGCCAACGCCGCACTTGACGTCCTCACTGATTTTTTGAGTGTGTTTCTCTCTCTTATTAAGCTGGGGACTTACTGACTCCCTTCAGTTATGCTTCTCCCTACGATTCTGGTGTGGAATACCCGAATTAGATGGTCCAAGAAGCTAGCTCTCATAAGCCTCTTTTCGCTGTCCATCATAACTATCGTTATTGCCATCGTCAGGGCCGTCATGGTTGACTCAGAAAGGAGACCCGATGGAAACCCCGATGTCACTTGGCTCTGGTTCTGGAGTGCGGTTGAGCCGTCAGTCGGTAGGTATTGGGGGACTCTCTTGTGATTTCACTATCAGTCTTACCTATTATCCTATCACGTTGCAAACATATGCTAAGAGCAAAACCCCAAAGCTATCATCGTGTGCTGTGGGTCTGCTTTCCCGCAGCTCTTCACCACGTCGACGCGCAGCCCTAAGAAGCCCGAGTTCTCCCCGTCCGACACATACCTCCGCATGATGTCGCGCATCCGCGCCTCGCGGAAGCGACAGCAAGCTGAGGATGAGACCGCATGGTTCGACCTCACGGCGGCATCTCAGAATAACATCAGCGCATTTGATAGTCACTCCCGTACTATAGTGGCCGACGATGGTTACAGCCGTCCAGCTGACCCTGAGTTTGGGTATGGGGGCATGGTGATGCAGATGAACGACCCCGAGAGGGACACCGTACTAGTTCCACGTGGTCCCGGGCCGATGCCCGTCGTATTTACATACATCGGCACGTCGTCGCAGGATACGGCAGCGGGCCCCGAAAACCAGATCACCCGGCGCTTCGAGTTCGAGACCAAGTAAGGGGCTGGGAAATTTGGGGGGAGGCAAGACTTGATATACCGTTACTCTTTCGCGGGAGCAGGGTTTTGTAGTATAGTTAGCAATGTCACTCTGACGCAAGTCCTCCAATCTAAAAGCCTCAAATCTAGTACACCGGATAAAAGGGGTGAATTTATATGTACGATTGCAGGATAGACAAACATGTATCTTGTACATTGGATGAAAATATGAAACAAAGTGTGATATCTTGAGCCCGAACAATAAACCTAGGGGCTTAACAGGTAGATGAGTACCCAATCAAGCGGCCGCCCGCTGTCTCCTTCTGATACGGAACCCAACCTTGTTTTCTGGAGGCAGGGAGCCAAAGGGTGCAAACCTCATGTCCGGCTTCACCTTGGCGACAACTGCCGGGTCAGAAGAGAGTTCCATTTCGAACTCTAAGAGCAGCAGCGCGAAAGTCACTAGCATCTGCTGTTTGGCCAGGTGGCGTCCAGGACATATATGATCCCCTCCACCGTAGGGAACCCATAGACCTAGTAAGCCATCGGTGGAAAATCGGCGCTTCCCATTACCTCTTGTGTTTGTCGTGTCTGTCATTGAGGAGACCCCTGGGCGCGCCCAATCCGTATCAACTAGGAAACGCTCAGCATCAAACTCCTCAAGCGGCTTCCTCAGCGTTCTCCCTGCTCGTATCCACGCATCAGTATCGAGTGCCATAGCCCGACTATATGTCATTACCAGGCTATTTTGCGGTATTGTATAGTTATCAATCTTGATGTCTTCATATCCCGTAGTACGGCTGATGGCGACGCCCACGTACAGGCGCAGCACCTCAGCATATGTGGACTGTAGCAAGGGTTGCGCCGTGAGCTTTTTTATGTCAAATGTGGTGATGCCATCTACAGCATTAGGTATTCTGCACTCTAAGACCTCCTTCACGAGATGTGCTTTGAGGTCCGGATCTCGAAGCACCTCATAAAAAAGCCAGAACACAGTGTTTTGGACATTTGTGGTCGATCTGGAGGAAAGGTCCTGTTAGAACAATCAATTCCAATGGTTAAGACTTAGGGGAAGATTCACTTACGCCCATATCAGGCCTACATCTTCGCAAGCTCGGGCCTCAGAGTTCATTGCTGCTGTCTTATGTTCGTATTGTTGCCTAACCCTCATAAGTTTCGAACCCCAGAACGGCTCCCAGTCCAGGTCCTGGTCTGAAATCTCGGTGAAGTCTACGTGCTTCTGAGCATACTCGTGCCACCTTTTGACATACTGAATAAGCCGGTTGCGTGCACGGTGTGCTTGAGGATTAAGCCACCAAGGCCGTAGACGGAGAAAGTCAGGCACGTGTCGTGTGAAGACGAGGAGATCATCAATGAAGCTAGGATTTAGCTCTAATAGTTTTAGGCCAAACAAAGCCTCAATTTCAGGGATGAGAGTAGTCCGCTGCAGAAAATCGAAGAGATTCGGCCATGAGACCCATTCTCTTTGAATGTCGATGGAATCGACTCGTTGACGGAGCATAGTGGAGTACCGTCCACTTATACCGTCAAGGTAGCAGGACGATAGAAACGTGTGCAAGTTGTGTGATACAAGAAAAGTGATGCGGCGCTCTGGGGGTACGTTGCTGTCTTTCCGAGGCTTCAGCCCGGCCCCTGATTTGTCGGAGAGGTAGAGCGTGACGGTTTCTTGTGGAAGGTCCACCAGGTTACGCAATGTGAATGCCACAGTGACTATGTTGGTGGTTTGCCTCGATTTTCGAAACAGTGCCTTAACATGCTCAGGGTGTGATAATAAGAAGAAGCGGAGCCAGCCAGCCTTGACCTGCAGTGGCTTCTCAGATCCGAATCTCTTGCTTGGGGTATGTCAGTATCTAGACTGGCTACAGTGTGGAAGTAGGTGCTTACTTTAGTCTAAAGGCAAAGTCGGCAGGGTCCCAGAGTGCAAAGGCGTGGAAGATCCCTGGAAGCCAGTATGGAACAAGTGGTATTTCTTTATTGTTGCCATCATGCAAAGCCTTTCGGAACCTGATAGTGGAAGAGATGTAGGTGAAGCAGATCAACAGCAACAGCCCCAAGGCAGACCCGGCGCCCCATTGTCTAAGGGTTAGATTATTATAAAGTGGCACACCGGCCGTGATGGCCAGTCCATAGCCATCAGCGGGATGACAGCAATCTGTGTGGGCGTGGTTGTAGTTGTGGTTGTAGTTGTCCGCGAGGAGCATTGCGTTCATCGTCATGTTGGACACCGAGAGCGTGGATACAGCGTCAGTACAACAGACTGGCACGAACTCATGTCAGGTACTCTACAGCTCGAAATGAGCTTTCGGTTCATCCTAAGATCAAGTGCCAGTGTAAGTATATAAGACATGCCTGTTTTCCGGCCGCTGACGAATGTCCACGCATGTTTAGCCATTGTGATATGTAGCCCCATCTTTGGAAACCAAGACCTAGATAGCCTCAAGAGTTGGCAGTGGCGGTTTAATGGTGGTGTGTGAGGATTGGCAGTCAGGATTGGCACTGAGGGTTGGCAGTGAGGATTGGATGTGAGGGTTAGCTGTGAGAGTTGGCTGTGAGAACCCTGTGCGAGGTGATAACTAACATGAGAACACCTGCATGGGGTTATGTAAGCACTAAAATGCTGCATGTTGTACAGTATCAATGTGTTCGATGTAACGACGTAGCACGTACATTATGCGCGTAAGCCCCTTAGCTACTTACATATATACTCCAGTACATAGGGTAAGTGTACATTACATACGGCATGTACCCAGTACCTCGCGGGGTACCTGCAGGCTACTATGTATGTTGGTTATCCATCTGCATCCCTCCCAGCCTTGTCACACCTGCCATGCCTGAAGTTGTAGCATGTACCTGTTGGAAGTACCAGACCTACATGTAAGTCGGGTGGTAGGTTAGTGGTTTCTCCCTTCTCCATCTCCCTTCTCCTTCTCCCTTCTACTTCTCCCTTCTCCCTTCTCCCTTTTTTTCAACTTCTTCTCTTATTTCAAACTTCTCATCTTTTTGACATCAAATACATTCATTACTATAATTTCTCGTCGAACTCCTGTGAGACCTCTATTCGCACAGCAATGTCTTGGTTAACGGTGCTAATAGCACCAATTCTGCTGCTGGTGACAGTGTCTGTCCTCACCTGGACCCGGTCTCTGCTGCGGAATTATGCTGCCGCGCGCACCATTGGTGTTCCCATACGCATCATCCCCTTCAGCCCTTTCAATCCATTCTGGTCCCTGGTCGACCGAAAGGTTGTCTTATTCCTCCGCCGCTTGCCGTACGTTGGCGACAACGCCATCACTCGCTACAACTGGCGTGGGTGGGATATAGAAGACAGGTGGCGGTCCCATTATGAAATGGGCGATATCTTCGTCCTGGTGACCCCTCAATATAACATGGTACTAATCAACGACCCGGAAGCTACTACGAGCGTCTTCAAGAGAAGCACCGACTTCCCGCGACCAGTTTGGGTCAATGATGTTCTCGGTGTCTTCGGTCCCAACATATCCTGTGCTGAAGGCCAGTCGTGGAAGACGCAGCGGAGAGTTGCGACTCGCTGCTTTAATGACGCAAACAATGAGATTGTATGGTTCGAAACTCTCGGTCTAGCCCATGATATGCTCGCGTACTGGTCCTCTAAGACCTCTGTCAAGTCTAGCGCCGACGACATACGCACGCTCACGCTCAACGTGCTTGCGCGGGCTGGGTTTGGTAAATCGTTCAAATTCCAGGGCCATGACGAGAAAACAACCGATGAGGTTCGGTCCATGACCTATAGGGAGTCATTAGGCCTCATCCTGGAGAACTGCATCGTTATCTTAGCCCTCGGCCCCAAGACCTTAGCATTTCTTGCTCGCTACTGGCTCCCTCCCAAGCTCAGGATGGTGAACGAGGCAGTCGTCTCATTCCAGACACACATGACCACCATGTATGAGGAGCAGAAGCGTGCTTTCGCTGCTGGGGAAAAGAACTTAGATAATAATCTTATGACGCTCTTGGTCCGCGCGTCCCAAGAAGCCGCCAATGACCAATCAGGGGGCCTCACCGAGAGTGAGATATACGGCAACATGTTTACCTTTAACTTCGCCGGCCATGATACAACAGCCCATAGTTCCACATTTGCACTATATTTTCTTGCGGCAAACCCCGGCGTCCAAGATTGGATTTCTGAGGAGATCCGGTGGGTCCTCGGAGACCGGCAGCCGCATGAGATGGACTATCGTGCGGACTTTCCGCGGTTTAAGCGTTGTCTGTCAGTGTTATACGAGACGTTACGACTTTACACCATCGTTCCCGCCATCAAATGGACTGGCAACCGAGCAACAACGCTTGCAGTAGGCAACAAGACTTTAAACCTGCCTCCAAAGACCATTTTACTACCTAGCTACTGTTCCATGCATACGGATCCTAGGTACTGGGGGTCTGACTCGCTAGAGTGGCGGCCCTCCCGTTGGATCAAACCTGGTCTGAAGGAGGCCGCCAACAATACCCCGGCCGGTGAAGAAATCGACATGAACCAGCGCGGCGTGTTTCTGGGGTGGTCGGAGGGCACACGCGACTGCCCCGGCAAGAAATTCTCCCAGGTTGAGTTCGTGGCTCTGATGGTGGGCCTATTCTGGCAGTGGCGAGTCGACCCGGTCAAGGAGCACCCGGATGAAAGCATCGATGACGCGCGCCGGCGGGTCTTAGACCTAATCAGGGGTGACAGTGGCTGGGTCCTGTTGCTCCAGATGCTGCATCCGGAGCGAGCACCTTTGGTATGGAGGAAGGTATGAGCGATATATAGCATAAAGGAGAGAAGGGGGGGATCCGTCGATCTCGCCGTATGTGTGCTCTATTACAACGTGGTACATATTCATTTTCGTTGTTAAAGTACAGCGCTCACATGGTTAATAGTTCGGAGTAAGCGTCTGACAGTCTCTTGACCTTATTACCACAGCGACTACGTCATGACTAAGGCTGTATTTAGTTATTTTTCCTCATAGCTCACTTTTGGCTCCCTTTCATCCTTATTACATCACACCTAGCTTGAGCATAGGAATAGACCCTTTTCTATTCCTTGTGCCATGAGCAGCGTGTGAGAGGTCCTAGAGACCTCATAAACCTACCCCTTAATGTATTAATTGTACTTGGATAGACAGACCCTCTATGATACTTATCCTTTTTAATAAGCAAACCGGCTATAAGAGTAGGTTCATGGCCATGATTAAGAGTAGTTATACGTATTATGTTGACTAGGACATCTATATGTACCAATTGTACAAGATATAACGAGGAGAAATATAAGATTATATCTTATACGATTTATATTACCGTAACTACGTGACAGCTATACATGATCTAGCAGGTCTCATGCAGTTACACGTTTGCACGCTATTTAAATAATGACTCTATTAATTCTGTTTTCGTTGTTTACTCGACAATAGCATTGCAGTGCATGTTAAGTGGCAGGTTTAACCGAGAGGTCGGAATTAAAGCCCTCTATGAAGCTAGTATATACAAAGCTTGCTATGGCCTCGGGTAACAGCACCATCGATTCAGAACCACGGATCATGATAGAGAATGCGCGAGTTTCGATTTGTGACAGATAGTATATAGTGATATCCATGCAGCTCTCTAGAAAATGACCTATACAGATACCCTAGGTAGTCTAGATGTGTATTAGCATTTGCAAAGGGGCTGAAGCTAGCTGAGTAGTATTTGCATTAGTCTTGGCTGCTTACTCGTCGGAAATACATCCCCAGATACTAGATGCTTCAGCTGGTCTGGTAAGAACCGTTCATAGGGTGAGCACATGCAATAATATAGCAGATGCATGTCAACTCGGGATATCCCGCTGGGTACACCATGCCCCTTTAGCGCTAGTATTACACCCAGCGGCTATGGATTATACTTGGATGGATAGCTTCATCCGCACCTCTTCTAGGCCAGAAAACACATTCTAACCTCGCGGGCGTAACTATTTGATGACGACGTGACCGCTACGGCTAGAACTGCCGTGTTGACCTATACCGTCTAGGCGTATTGCGCTGTACAGCCAGCCTCAAAAGTTTCAATGCCTGATCAGATAGAATATCTGTCGATCCTACGTGTGAGCATCACATACACGAATTACTGCTTGATGCCAGCATACTCGAAGAAGGGGCCGGGTAGGTTGGCGATTGGGTAACAGTCAGGCGTTATAGATGCTGTGTCTCCATAGCTCTGCGGTTCACGGCACTCGCTAGGAATGTGGACGATCAGGTGGCGAGCTGAGCTGCAATGTCAAGCGTCCAGAGGATGAGGCCACGATAATCGAGGGCGAAAGCGTCTCCGAGGACGATATCCCAAGGTGATCTCACTCTGCGTCGGGTGGTTTCCCCCGCTATCTGTCTATGCGTACATATTCTCCTATTCTCCTCAATATATATATGAGGAACCAGGCCGCCTACGAAGAAGACAACTTGGACTATAACCACTAACTATCATCCTTCCATCGCTTTCACCAACCGATTATTATCATTATTATTATTATCATCATCACATCTCTACAACCCCCAAAACCAAAGACTTGAAATCATGGCTACCACCAGAGCTTGGCTTGACCCGAAGGACCACTCGGTCGAAGGCCACACCAAGCAATGCATCCTTACCTTCAACGGCTCTGTCATCTGGGGGCCCAAGTCGTGTCATGACAACACGGTACAGCTGCGAGATGCCCTCCACAAGGCTGATTCCCGGTTTGATATAATCCTTATGGACAAGCCCAAGACGGTCGAGGGTCACACGGCCTACATCAGCGTCAGCGCCGGCGATACTGTTTACCTGGACAAACTCTCTACCCATGACAACATGGGAGGGCTATGTAAAGCCATCTTCGACGCCCAGCAGGTACGCGGCTCTCGTTTCCATCTACCTTCCTACCTACTTGAGACCTCGTCCCCGAGGAGGACACATTACCCAGATAAACCCACACACGACTATGTACATCAAAGCTAATCCCTGCACAGTAAGGGCTTCGCCTCCTCCTACTCCTCCTCCTCCTCACGGCGTTGGGGGAAGAAATGGAGGACGGCAGCATTTTCTGCAAGGGTTTCTCATGCGACATACTGAAGTAGAAGTAGGGGTGCATCTTAAAAAAAAATTGCCCCCTTTTTCGCCGCTCATTTTTACTCAATGGTCACGTGCCCTGGGGGACATCACGGTCGCCGCTAGAGTAGGGTACTTAGGTAGCACTTCACCTAACCTACATTACCTACCTACATTTGATATGTATGTGGTAGCCGACAACCTAGGTACACGATAGTTGGAACTCTGCACTATGTAGGTTAGCTACATAGGTAGAGAATTCCCCCCCTTTGTCACTCACTTAATATACCTATCATCGCTTTTACCGCCAGTTTTCCAGTGCCCCCTTTGTGCAAGCGCTTTATACGGAATCGTTAATAGTCATAGTATTCCATAGTAGTAGTAGCAGCTTTGCATAAGTATGGTGTTAGTGTTAGTGTAGAGGTTACGATGGATTGATGAGAATTACAGGTAGTTGTATTGGTTTAACCTAGGTTAGGTTCTAAGGTTACATATGTAGTCTGTCGTACCTGGGTAAGCACCTTAGTGAAGCACAGACCATCTTCAATACCCCACATGGGGAGGTCCGTTAGGGATTGCTTATATGTATATGCAAAGACGAAAAATCACCGAGGTTGCATATCTTCATAGTTAGCACACTAGTCAGAATATGGCAATGAGCTGCTGCGGACTCCGGGAACTCGGGAATGTCTAACGGTGCGGTAAATCTGGAGAAACCGGATTCCCTAATATGGTCTTAACTATCTACCTCAAGTAGTGTAGATATTGATATGGGAGGAAGAAATGATACCTAGAATATATTTGAGCTTGTAAGAGTGATGGAGAGCTAAGTGTCTGGTACAGTGTACACTGTCAACTTATACTGAGGGTACCACCCTATACCAGACCAGTATACAGGTAATTTTGGGTGAGGTAGTTAAGTATACTCAACTTATCGCTGAGAGGTTTGTTGTAAGTATTTCGGTGCTTGACTGCATGGTGTTCCATTTCATGTCGACTGGAGATATTGTCAAGACACTACCTAGGCTAGGTATCTGCAATTCTAGATAACATTGAAAATACCCAACAAACGGTCCATGTAGCACTCCTCCAGGCCGCCAAGGTTCAAGTCGTCCCTTGCGATTCCGGGCCGCCACCCCAGATCAACCTTGAGCGGTATGTAACTCGGCAGCTGGTCCGTGTGTCCCATCAGAGGGGAGGGGGGAGAGGAGGGGTCTTCTTTACACTATAAGTTGCCGCCCGTTATGACTCCGCCTAGCACGACGGCGTCCTTGTCGGAGTAGTTCGGAACGTCAGCGAAGATGGAAGTTTTCTCGGGCCCGGCGCTGGCTTTGGCCACGCCGCTCTCGTCTTCAAACTCGAGCCAGGCCTGGACCTTGTAGACCGCTGCCTCGTCGTACTGGGCAACCTTCCAGCCCTTCATCCCATACTTCTGCCACTGCGACTGTACCATGGGCATGTGCTTCGTCAGGTAATAGTCCATGTCGAACTTGGTACCGGCGGGGTAGACGACTGATAGTATTGCCGGCGCCATTGTGAATGAAAAGGGGGTTGGGCTTGGATGGTGTTCAAAGATGCCCGTGGTTTTGCGTGTGTATGTGGTGTGTATGTGTGTGTGGTGAACGATTGAGAATATCACGCAACAGTGAGGGTTGTGTTGAGGAGGGGAAGTTGAGCTTTTAAAGTGTCGCTCAGCACCACAACATGAGACCTGATACCTGATGAGGTAACGAACAAATCACATTATCGGCCTTACCTAGGTGCAACTAACCTGCCTTTAGGCAATGCTGAACATCCATGTCTCATTAGTCTACCTAGACTCTCCACTTATTGATAAAGTGGCCGGCTACGAGAAGTTCGGGAGGGGAGGAGGGGACTGTTTAAAAACCACCCCAGGTAACAGGTACAGATCACTTCTATATGGTATACAGAAACCATTTGCGATTAGGTAGGCTTTCTATCTTTTTAACCAGTGTCAATGTAAGTATTTAAACCAACCCGGCTTAAGCCATGTTTATCCTTGCTTTTGATGTGTCAAGGTGTAACATTGAAGGACCTAAAGTTTCAATAACCTTGAAGGTACTTAGAGGCAGTCAAAAGAACCCAGCCGGCAATATGAACATTTACTTCCCGGACTCCCGTCTAGCTCAACCCCAATTTATATAAACCCGAATAAACTACTATTCTTTCACATACGACCATAGGACTCAGAATATTCGGCATCCCGTCCGCTCTGCCCTAGACAAGCTGGGTACCGCCAGACTAGTAGTTGGGTCGGTGACGACCAGCGAATCCCTGGTGTTGTATGTTTTTTTCTTTTTTTTAATTCAGTCTCATGCATACATGTTTGAGTTAACCACGGGGCTACTGATAAACCATTGCATACCTAGGTATATATAAAAAATACGTGTGTATATCGTCTTATCTCTTCATTACTATCTTACCCATGTAGGTATGTAGGTACATAGGTATCTGATCGCCATAACGAACTGCTACACGGCACGTGATTCGCCGACATGGTTTATATAAGACCGTAGCAGCAAGCCAATACGGTCCATGCTGGACTTCCAATTCTCGAAATACAGAACAAGCCACTGAATGCACCAAAACCACTTACAGACCATACATAGAGCAAATAGAGGAAAACCCGAGCCCTTGATCACAGTTACACTTAATATGAACCAATATACCTACATAAAATTCCGTCTCATAAAGGTTGATGGTCATTTCATCCTAATATATTTCAGTGACTGTATTCGGGAAATGCTCACAATGAGGTTAGTCGACAGTTCCACCCTTCTCTCGTATTGCCATTTTTTTTTACCTCATTGTCTAATGAGAAACTTACGACCATGGGACTCATTAGATAATATCCATGAGATGTGAATACGATGGGTTCCGTTTGCTACTGCATGCATGCATGATCCACTAGGTAGTGTCTAACGGTCACTTGTTAAGGAGAGGCCTACGACTTTCAACCCATAGCACTACCAGACGGCTAGGAGAGCTTTCCCGATATCGCGATTTGATTCGCATCGGTCTCGCGGCTAACTCTTACATGCCTAGAGCCGAGGGGCTTTGTTGCGTTTCTTCTTATAATACACGGTGTGGGTTTCCCCTTTTCTCTTTTGGTCATTTTTTGTATTATTTCTTACATTCATAATGCTCTCATGCGCCCTTACGCGGAACCCCGTGATGTTTCATGTGTGATCCTTCGTCACTTCTATCGTCGGCGAGCCGCCATTCGCCGGGTGTCCGTTCGTCTGCTCCGCCGCCTCCGTCTCGGGCTCCCCATTCGCAGCGCCGTTCCCTAACGACACGCTACCCATGCCAGCTGTGAGTCCAGAAAAGGGGCATGCCCCCGCCCCTGTCCCCGCCCCCGCCGCTTCGGCCTTCGGGTTCCCCTCCTCGTCGAGGTCGTCGAGGATCTTCTTGCCGAAGAGGTAGCCCTCGCGCTCGACCTCGGGCTTCTCGCTCTCGTCGGCGTACTCGTCGCCGTCGCGGACGTACCACTTGGCGAACAGGTCGTTCTGGATCCAGATGACCTTGCCGAGCGCCTTGACGAGCGCGACCTTGCGGTCCATCTTCAGCCGCGGGTGCGACAGCAGCGCCTCCGTCAGCGTGTCCTGGATGAACGACAGGCACGCCCCGATGTGCACGTACTCGATGTGGAGCGGGTGCTGGCGACCCCGGCCCACGTGCATCATGCTAGGTTTGAGGCAAGACGGTCAGAAACAAAAACAGAAGAAAGAAAAAATAAAACCCCCCTTATAGCCAAAAAGGTTATGGGACGGAATCCTTGCAGCGGCAGCGACAGCTGCTGCGCATGCGCATGCGCGCGCAATCCGTCTGATTAGGTTAAAACTCACCCGACCTTGTCCAGATAGTACCAGAACTCCATCGTGCTCGGGTCGGAGCACAGCTTGTTGAGATAGGCCCGCAGGAACATCTTCCGATGCAAGATCTGCGGGCTGTTGTCGCTCAGGTTCGGGTCGACGGGGCCCTCGTAACTCGTGCTTCTGGTCTCGAAGGCACGCGCCGTGATGTCATACTGGAGAAGCTTGTGGTAGACGATATTTACCAGTGCCGGTATGAGGGCCTTGATATATTTAGAGCCGGTAATAAGCGCCTCAATATCCTCTGTGCGATCATGTAAGTCTATGCTCTCTCTCTTTCTCTCTCCCCTATCAGGGTGTTTTTCTAGACTCAGTCTCGGGGCGGGGAGGGAAAGGGGGGGGGGGGGGGGGGCCGTACTTGAGCTGAAGTCTAGAAATGAATGGAGATATTGAATTCTAGTCTCTAGATTTGTGTACAGATCCTTCCGGTCTATGTGCTTCATGGGCCGCAGCAATGGCGCCATATTGGAGAATTTGTCTGTATGGTGAAATCGAAATCTGCGTATAATTCGTCTAACCTTAGCTCGATGCACAATGGTTTCCCTAGCTGCAAGCGATTACTACCGTGGACCGTCTGTGGTAAGTGGATTTGATGTGCCGAAGAGAGATGATCTGCTATCTGTACCGGCAGACGAGAGAGAACCTCATCTCTTCTTGTTATTATATAAGACTACCATTGCGTTCATGTCGTGCGTTTGCGCTTAGTGGATGACAATCCGCGACTGATTGATTCGCCGATGAGGTGATGGTGGTATGATTCCGAGTCAACTCGAATGATTGAAGTGGAGGCGCTGAGCGTAAAGCCAGGTCAGGGGTCGTTCAGCTTCACTCGGTGGAACCCTCCGAACGTCAAAAGGATGAGCATTATCCTAAACTATCTACGTTGACATTCTGCTTCTAACCGGGATAGAATGCGTCGCCAAGAGACCCCGCGATTCCCCAGACGGTACATCAACACCCAACGACGGTGATGAAGAAAGACGTATAAGTTATACTATCTCTCTAAATATCCTGGCGAGCACGGGGAGAGCTCTAACCTAAGGTAGTGTAGGTAGGTAGGGCTCCCGGCGTCGTTGTCTACGGGGGATGATCTGAGCTGACCACGACCTCCCCCCCCCGGTCTGGCTGTCATTTTAGATGCCAAGCCCTGTAAGTCTTCTAGCGTCACGACGGCGAACTCCTTATTCAACAGAACAAACCCCAGTTACCAAGTCAAGACGAGGCTTTTGTTTCAACCGGAAAGGACCGCACGACCGGAACAATGTTTAGACGTCCAGAATTGGGGGCATGTTTCGATTGATGAATGGATGCTCCCGTCTCAATCCACAATACCCCCTTACATTGCACGATCCCTATTTTGATCTGAACACCTCCCTCAGAGATGTCCCCCTCTGTTGGTCAAAATTTCACTGGTCAGCAGAGACCAGGAGAGAGTCAATCGTCTCCCACAGCCTGGAGTCGATGTCGGCCTTGAGTAATTCGACTTGGTCAGGGTTGTTTAGTAAGAAATCCACTTCCGGCTTTGGGATTTTCATCTTAGATAGGAGTCTCGATCGAATGATTTGACGGCGGGTGTCGTCGTCGATGCGGGTCATCTTTCGCAGACCTTGCATCCGTGGCCTAAGAAACGGGTAGTCCGTCTTGAGTCTGGCTTGTACCCGCTCCGGCAAAGGTTGATCGACTTCGACCCTGTTTATATCATCAGGATCAATGCTGCCAACGGGCTTGGTAAGCTTCTCACAGGGAATCGCCCGTCCATATATACCAGAATATGGGGACGTCCTCGCTCGGGGAATTGCCATGGTCTACGAGGAAGAAGCAAGTTTTACCTTCATAGGCAAAATCGGTCCCGTATGTATTCCAACGGTCTTGGTCATAGTCATAGTTGCGACCCCATACGTGCTGGCAAATCAAGTTCCTCATATATGTGCATCGCTCGTGGTAATCGACTCCCGGAACGAGATGAGTCTTGGATTGAACTAGAATTCTCAAGGAATCAGTTGAGCCTTCTTTGGTATAAGACATCGTGTCGGTTATATTATTCACATTTGGATATCGCAGGTGTAGATGGGGAGAAAAAAAAAGGGAGCAACGTGGCAACGAGATCGAGGTCCCCACGCTGTAAATAAATACATACACCAGAAGGCTGGACCATTCAGAGGGGGGCGGTGAACCCTGTGGGCTCGGGTGGAATGTGGAATGATTTTCCTTCAATGATCGACCATTTCAGACTCCTCCAGTCCAATATTGATAGGGAGAGGCCATTCCCATCTTGAGCGAAGGTGTGGCTATACCTGGTTCGCTTGCTGCCCCGTTATCTCGTACAGATTATATTAACCAACATTCTAAAATTGGTAACGGATATCTTAGGTACCTAATCAATATCAAAGCACGTTATATACAGTACCTGATTACCTAGGTATTCCATTCGGTTGGGTTAGCCTTATTGTCTTCATCTATTGGCTTATGATGAGTATCCTACCTACAATATGTGGTATATCCACTCTCACATAAAGGCTGGGCATGAAGCTCTAGCTAACTAAAAGGGTTTAGTTCTCAGAGGATGAGACTCTCTAGTCGTGTGTAACAGTGCGTCTTAGATATTACGTGTGGTGGTGTATAAGTGATATTCGACGAGGTGGGTGTGTGCTGTAGGGGAATGTATCTGATACCTAAGCTGCGATTATCGTGTCATGACAGAAGCGAACGGAAGCCTCCGAGGTTTAAATGAACGGTCATATTATAAGAACATCCAGCTAGTCTCCAAAGGATCAGTTTAGAGAGAACTGCAAGGTTTCGAGGGTACATAGAAGCAATCTCTTGAGGATATCTATAAATATCTTTAGATCCTAGATACACGATAGCTCGCCATATAAAAAAACGGGTTCGTAGCTCAGCCCTAACACCCTTTTGCGGAAGACAGATGCCGGGCCTTTAAATTGTTGTATAAAGGAGAATAGGTAGTTTAAATTTTATCTCGACTTTAATATGGTTTGGTCTACACCGCTCCTGAGATAACATTTCTTCTTTATAGCTTAAACCCTTGATACTGATTGATCATGAATTCATATAAGGAGGTGACCTCACAAACGCGTGTATATGCCTATATATCATAATGATCTATTTCAGCCGGGGAAATGTTCAGGCCGTATTTTTTTAACTTTCCTTTTTACTATTATTAGGACCGCTCAGGAACAACGGGAATCATTATGACGTCGAGGAATGGCTAGTTGGCATATGTGACTCTGTTGCATTTTATACAATACATTTGTTCGGCTGTAAGGAGATAGGATCAGGAGATAAGCTGAAAATCCGGATCATGTTAACAGTTGCAGATTTTAGGAGATACGGTTCAACCCTATTGGATGTCTTATAGTTCACGGCGAGATGGTGTATGAGTATCGATGGTTTATGGAGTTGAATACCTATATAAGGCATAACTATCTAGGTAGGTAGCTATTATTTTCACGTTCTCCTTCGATATACCGACTTACATCCTCTATTGATATATCTTCTTTGTACTTCGAACTGCACAAATATAACCATGATTTCTAGCACAACGCCACAGATCCTTCTTACGGGCGCTACGGGGTTTATCGGAGGTGCCGTTCTCACCCATCTACTCAACTCGCCTTCCCCTATCCTCCGCAACGCCACCATCACTTGTCTCGTCCGAGGCACAGACCGCGTCTCCAAGCTCAAAACGACCTATGGTGATCGTGTCCGCCCGGTCCTCTACCACGATCTCGACGACATCGAAGTCACCACCGCGGTCGCTGCCGAGCATGACCTCGTAATCAACACCACGCTCGGCTTCCACGCTGCCTCCGCACAAGCACTGCTGCGAGGTCTCGCGCAGCGCAAGATATCGACCGGCCGGGACGTATGGATGGTGCACACATCCGGCCAGTCGAACCTGTCCGAGCAGACCTTCTCGCGCGCCTACATGGAGAAGATGCCGGGGAGAGAGTTCAACGACGCCACAGATGACGTCTACAGCTACGAGAAGGAGCGGGAGGCGCTGCATCCGTACCTCCAGCGCAGCACGGAGCTGGGCGTCGTAGACGCGGGGCTGGAGCTGGGGGTCAAGACGCTGGTCATCATGAGCCCGACGATTTACGGGCTTGGTTCGGGCCTGTTCAACCAGATCAGCATCCAGATCCCGACGTACATCCGCACGGCGCTGGCACACGGCCGCGCGATAGTGGTCGGCTGCGGGGACAACGTCAACGACAAAGTGCACGTAGAAGACCTGGCGGGTCTATACACGGTCGTGGCGTTGGACATACTCGGAAATGGGGGCAAGAAATGCCCTGCGGGTAAAAAGGGGATCATCTTCAGCGGCACTGGTCGGTTTTCGTGGAGGGAAGTAGCACAGGAAGTGGCCGATGCGTGCTACGAGGAGGGCAAGATATCGAATAAACAGGTTGAGAGCGTCGGCCTGGCGGAGGCGGCGAGGCTGTTTACTTCGTATGCGGCTGATAAGGTGGACGAGGATAATGTGGAACTCGGGTTGGCGAGTAACGTGCGTACGGTAGCAACGGTAGCCAAGACTCTGGGATGGGAGCCAACCAGAGGGGAGGAGGAATGGAGAAAGGGGTTCAGGGATGATCTCAAGGAGATTCTGAAATGATAAGACATCCGAGGTAGTCGAGACTTTGGCCCAATGAGACAAACATCTGAATAGTTATCATCCCCACGCGAGATTAAATAGGCAAACATTAAGCTACCTACATAACTAACCTATCTTGATGTATTGCTGATATTCACATTGTACAGTACTATGTTATGGTTATTCAACCTAGATACACTGGGTTAGTCTACCACACGCTATTATCTGGCTTCCTCTTTGCATAGGTACTTTCTAGAGTTTTCTGAGAGTGATACCCCATATTCTCCTCCCCGTTGTGTAGATATAGGCGAGGTTGAAACAGAACATGAAATACCGAACAGGAATTTCTTACTCTTTCCCTTTAACTTTCAATGGGGTTAGGAACAATAAGCTACCTTAAATTGACCCTTTTATAAACTAATTCGTACCTACTTAGGTATTCATTTATTACCAGACAAAAGTGTAAGTTGTGTCTGGTATTAAAGACAGGTCAATTACAACGGAACAACTAGTAAAGGTAATTACCTACCAATATTATTATAAAAAGAAACCAAATCCATTAAGGTCTCCAAAAAGGATAACCTCGGGTGCTGAATAGTAAGGATGCCATCATGCTTCATAGTCGCGAGGAAACCATCCCTTTACGTCGGTTTAATATGTTCCACCCCTTCGTTACTATATGTGCCGAAGAGGTTGACTATATCTCAATAAGTATTGTGCCGTTCTATACCAAACATTATGTAGTAATGAGCGGAAAAGATAAGGTCAACTCCCGAGAGTTGGAAGTATAGGGTTATAGTTATTACGTCTTGCACTCTGCGCTCTGCAGTCCAATGCATTATAGATGTTGCAGTGAAAGCGCGCATGTGCGTTACTTATGTAGGTTAGTTATTATGTCCTTTTGGTATGTCTGGTATCACCAGACCTTGACATACCTCAACTCTTCAGGGTCTTACATAGTCTTGCTGTGCACAGTAACACAGAGTTTCCACTTCTATTGATGTACAAAACAAGCGACGCGTGGCAGCAATCTGCCAATTTAGAAATTCTGAGCGAACACGCCGCCGTTGCTAGTTTAGTGCTTTGTAGCATGTCGATATTATTGGGCATTCAAGACGTTGATGTACACTAGAAACCCGCACTATCGTCATTCGAAGTGTCAATTTCAAGGGTGAAAAGTTCCTGTCCCTAAGGGACGTGGTATGTCTTGCATGGATTGCAACTCTGTTTATCTATGCCGAGCTGCGGAAACATTTCCGACCCTTAGATATCCGCCCTTAGGAGCAACAAAGCGAGAGAACAAGAGCTCGGGAGAAAGAAGGCATTGACTATACTCATGATCGACAAGTCAATTACTCTGTATTAGTATAATACCCCGCGGGGAAGTGCCTGACCGGCTTGTGTGGATGCTATACCCCTTGAACTAATCGAAGATCTCAAGACTCCAATGTCAAAACTTTTGTCACCCTGGGCTATGAAGGCTAGGGACAGTCTCGTCGGGCGGGATACGTGCAACCTCTAAGAAAGTCAGAGCCTGCATGTGGTAAGCTTAGAGTCAATAACTTTTGATCAGTCATACTAGAAACGACCCCCTCCATGGGGCGTGGAATTACTCAATTCGGGTCACAGTTACCCAGGCCGCAGCTCCTAACGCGGCTGAACAGTTCCGCCCGCGGGCGGTGCAAAGGGTACGTACGTAGTAATTGCTTCTTCTAACCGTCGTACGGAGATTATAAGGGGCTTGTCCCTTCTCAGTAGTGGACGGGCTTGACGAAACGTATAGACCTATTTACCATACCCAGCGTCAAGCAATATCGTCTTTATTTATCCCAGCCATTATCATCATTCATTTTATCTATTCTAGACATAACAGCGGACAATATGGGTGTATACGAGCCTGCTATCTTTTCCATATCACTAGGCCGAGCCGTAGTCCATAGCCTCGACCTCAAAATCGACCAGGCCGCCGCTAAGGGATTCAAGGGCATCGAGCTCGCCTACGAAGACCTTGAAATCGCCGCGAAGACCTCATTCAGGACCGACGAGCCGTCGTTACCAGAACTTTCCGAGACAGCAGCCAGTATCCGGCGCCGGTGCGATAGGGTAGGGCTCAAGGTCATCACGCTCCAGCCCTTCCTTGGCTACGATGGCCTCCTCGACCGGGACGCGCACGCGCTCATGATCGAGAAGATCCACGTGTGGTTCCAGCTGGCCAAGATCCTCGGCACGGACATGATCCTGGTGCCGGCGAACTTCCTCCCGGCCGACCAGGTGACGGGGGACATGGAGCTCATCGCGGCGGACCTGCGCGAGCTGGCGGACCTGGGGCTGCGCGAGGACCCGCCCGTGCGGTTCGCGTACGAGGGCCTCTGCTGGAGCACCCACGTCGACACGTGGGAGGCGGCGTGGGCCGTGGTCCAGCGCGTGGACCGGCCCAACTTCGGGCTCTGCCTCGACACGTTCAACATGGCGGGGCGCGTGTGGGCCGACCCGGCGGCGCCGGGCGGCCGCACGCAGGACGCCGACATGGTGCTGCGCAAGTCGCTCGAGCGGCTGGTCCGCGACGTCGATGTGGACAAGGTCTTCTTCCTCCAGGTCGTCGACGCCGAGAAGATGGACGCGCCGCTGGTCGAGGGCCACCCGTTCCACGTCGCCGGCCAGCCCCCGCGCATGAACTGGTCCCGGAACGCCCGGACGTTCATGTACGAGCAAGACCGCGGCGCCTATCTCCCCGTGGAGAAGATCGCGGATGTCATCTTCAACCGGTTAGGGTACAGGGGCTGGGTGTCGATGGAGCTCTTCTCGAGGACGCTCTTCGAGAAGGGTCCTCATGTGGTTGAGGACCATGCAAGGCGTGGTTTCGAGTCGTGGAAAAAGCTGCAAGCAAAGTTCCACTTGGATCAGCGGTGATTTTGTTTCTTTTCTTTTAGGGATATGGTCCTATGGTAGTCTTGAGTGTTTTCATGATAAGCGTTTACAGGTTTGGTGATTTGTTCTGGTTTGTTGTCCTTCATGGCACCCTAGCTAGGTTATAGTATAGCTTGGTATCATTACGTTAGAATATCGTCTTCCTCTGTCTAGCCTTATTCAATGTGTACTAGCTGACATCCATGCTCCTCTGAGAAAGAGTCATGGCCAGTAAGTACTATAGGTAGGACTTGATCGGGTTAAGTGCCGTCGATAATCATGCGTGCGTGACTTATACCAGAGAGTTTTCCTTGGCAAGTGTTTAACTGGTTTTTATTTTATTCCAACATTTCATGTTTTCTCCAAATTCTCGTCTTCACTCGCTTTTTCAACTTAACTACCTAAGTAACCGTATAACCTACTATAAACCGTTGGCTATGGCGTGTTTAATGTTTACTAGAGACAATTGGATACATTTGATCTATCTCTCCGTCACAACTTTCTCGAGGAATGGCATACTTAGTAAGTAGTTAGTGTAAGTACAATAAGTACCTCTTCGTCCTGTGCGCATTCCTTCGGCCCCTCTGTTCTGCTGTTGTCTCCCTCTTTTATGGGACCATCTCTCATACCCAACCGCTCCGCACTCAACCCAACCGGAATCTCGGTTTCCTCGTGAGCATAAGACAAGCTATAACAGGCTCAACGGATGTTCGCTAGTGCATGGATGTCGCATATGTAATAACGAGCCACTCTTGTTTTACGGATAGTTGTCGGCGTTTAGCTGATTAAGAACGTGATTTAAGGGACTAAAACCGAGTATTTGAACCTAGTCGTAACCTGGTTAGATAGATACCTATGTCTGGTATGAATTTCGTTCGGATGCAGGACAGGAAATATTGTATTGTTAAAAAATCAAATCAGATCAATACCAGTAAATGATGTATTGCATCGAGGAATAGAGAACTTGGGTTAAAGTGGTTTCGGGTTTCAAATATAGTTGACTTTCACTCAAGCTATGCCCTACAAGCTAGGTAGTTACCTATGTCTGGTACATCTGGTCTAGACAGTGCCATTGAACTAAGGATTTAGACTAGGTACGTACCTAGGTCTGTCTGGTAGTGAGTCGGCGGCTATTGAATGAACAACATAAGCTTATGTATGGCGAAACCTTGGCAGCTTGGATACACTAGGTAGGTAGGCTAAGGCTACCTCGGTACCTACATAGTCTCAGTTGGTAGGATAGCGTACCTATGGTTTATCAAGGCTGCGAGGTAAGCGAAGCGAGGGGTCGCACTGGTCTTGGGTCGATACCTAAATCGCCAATGGGGATCAATGATTGGCGATGGCGACAGTGTGGGGTCAGTTAGGTACCCGCACAGCTGCCGCATCAAGTTACTGAGCACCCCCTGTCATTCGCGATTGAAGGCCAATGCGTCTGCCACAAGACGATCACTGGGGCAACTACACCGCATCCTCGCCGTAAACACTTTATCGTGGCTTTCCATCTTGAAGAAATTCTCACGCCAAACCACGGTTCCCAAACTTGACGCAATATCCATTCCTGACCGAGGGAGATCCTGCTATCGATCATCTCTCTCCTTTTCTTTTTCTTTCTTTCTATCGACTTGCGTTCTTACAGTTCCAAAGTTCGACAGCCAGATACCCCCCCAAACACCAACCGAGAGACAATTTATTGAAGTGGGAAGAGTGGGAAGTGGAATTGGCGCTGATGGGAAAACACCCGTGTCGACACTAACTCCCTCACTCGTACCTATTATCTTCGATATTTCTTCTGGCATTTTGGTGTCTTTCTTTATATTTCCTCTAACCACTAGGCAAAATGCCTGCTGCCACAGAAGCTCCGGCAGTAGCTCTGTCGTGTACGTCTTCTGCTCTAGTAGCCACCGACACGGGGCAACCCACTAACACCTTTGAATAGTTGCCAACAACTTCTGGGGCAAAGATGATGCTGGCGTCGGTCCGCTTCTGGACCGTATGGCTTCTGCGAAGCAAACGAACGACGAGCTTAGATCGTTTTACAGCGGCAAGTCCCAATCACCGATCATCCACGACGCCTAACCTCCTCTAACATCCTCTAGCCCGTGCCTCCATAGAAGATGATTACGCCCGAAAACTCATGTCCCTATGTCGAAAGTCCCTCGGATCCCACGAAATGGGATCGTTGAAGCTATCTCTAGATACCGTACGAGGAGAAGTGGAATCCATGGCTAAGCAACATGCGAACATCGCTGCTCAGATGAAGACAGAGTTGGAGGAACCATTGGCCGCCTTTGCCGGGGGTATGAAAGAGAGGCGCAAGATTATACAGCACACGGTCGAGAAGTTGCTGAAAATAAAGATCCAGCAGACCCAGGCGGTCAACAAGGTCGGTTATCACCTCACATGCTAGAGAGTTTTGCTGCGAGGGAACACTGTTTCTAACGACGTGGCTCATCAGACTCGGGATCGCTACGAACAAGAATGTCTCAAGATAAAAGGCTATCTAGCGCAAGGTCACATGGTAATGGGCCAGGAAGAACGGAAGAACAAGGCTAAGCTCGAGAAGACACAGATCAGTGTCGCCGCATCCAACACGGAATACGAGAATGCAGTAAAGGCCCTTGAAGATACAACCGCCAGGTGGAATCGGGAGTGGAAGGCCGCAGCCGACAAATTCCAGGATCTCGAAGAGGAAAGATTGGATTTCACCAAGAGCAGCTTGTGGACATTTGCGAACATCTCCTCTACCGTATGTGTTAGCGACGACGCTTCCTGCGAGAAGATAAGACTTTCTCTTGAGAAGATGGACGTCGAGGAGGATATTGTTCATTTCATCAGCGAGAAGGGAACCGGTCAAGAGATACCTGATCCGCCGAAATACATCAACTTTTGCCGGGGCGATGTGGAAGACCACCAGTCGGAAGTATCTGATGAAGAGAACTACTCGGTGGCACAATTCCCACGAAGTATCAATCCGGCCTTCAGGACATCCTCACCACAGCCGTCTACCTTCGAATCACACCACGATCCTAACTCTGCGCTGGCCCGGGACTTATCACACCAGGAACCACCACCGCCGTCGAATATGAAGGCGGTCACAGCTCCACCACAAGCGCCAGTCTCTGCCATGCCCGCGCCTTCTATGCCTCCCCAGGATCGGCGTCAACCAGAGACTGCGATGCAGCAATACGAGCCTCCTCAGTTCACGGCGCCGCCACCGTCCAAGAGAGAACCAACAATGCCTGTACAGAGAGGCTCAGGGGCTGTCGTGCCTGTACACGATAGACGCCAAAGCATCAAAATGCAACAGCAGATGCAGCAGCATATACAGCAGCAAGTACAGCAGCAGGTGCAGCAACAGATGCAGCAGCAGATGCAGCAACATATGCAACAACAAATGCAGCAGCAAGCACAGCAGCAAGCTCAAAAGGAGGCTCAGAAGCAGGCGCAGAAGCTAGCTCAGAAGGAAGCACAGAAACAAGCCCAGAAGCAAGCGCAACTACAGCTTCAGCTAGAGGCACAGAAACAAGCGCAACAGGAAGCGCAAGAAGCGGAAGAGCATGACAACTCCGACTTCGCACCGTCACCGACGGGTAATGAAATGGCACTAGCCTCACAGTCCATTCCGAGCTCCATCATGCCTCCTCAAGATAGGAGACAAGGGAATAGGACGCAACAATATGACCCTCCTCAGTTTACAGCACAGCCATCGAACAGGGAGACAGCCATTGCCACCCCGAAGATGGCAGCCGCTGTCATGTCGCCCACCCAAGATAGGCGTCAAGGGAATGGGACACAACCGTATGATGCATCTCAGTTTGCATCTGTGCCCCATGACCCGTATCCTATGGACGGAATGACCATGCTATGCCGCACGGACGGGATGAACTCAGCAACAAGCTCAAACATGTCGCCGAGACCATCTAGTCGGGATGATAATAGTGAGATCTCGAACCCGACATCGTTCTCTAGTCAGGAACCGCCCAGCGGCAAAATTTCACCGACAAAGCAGCCCGAACCCGAGCCTGAAGCACAGGCAGACAAGCGTGTTATGAAGAAAAAGAGTGGCTTCTTCCAGAACCATAGTCCATTCCGTAGAAAGAGCACCAAAGAAGTACAGCCGCAACCACAACAATCAAACAGGAATACATGGTCACCAATGGCGGCCCAACCATCATCAGCTTCCCGGCGCCCCCAGCCCCCCCAGGCCTTCCAGCCACCAGAGCCGAAGAACCCGATCGCGGAAAGGGCGCTGACCCCAGAGCCTATCGAGGCGAACGCTAGCCTGGCACTGAACGTCGGGCAAAATGTCTTCCCCGTTGCTAATACAGACAAGCGCAACAAATCTGCAGATAATAGTCCGGCTGCTCACGACGAACAGGATCCCATTGCTCTTGCTCTGGCAGAATTGAAAGGAGCAGCGGGCCACAAGCCATCTATAGGACGGATATCGGCAGATCGATATCATGGCCTTGCCACTCCAGTCCCGGATAAGACCCAGGATATATCACAGGATAGGGCACAGGAAAGAACACAGGATAGGTCGCAAGACAGGTCGCAGGATAGAGCCTTGACCTTCTCACGTCCTGCCCCGGCTCCTAGAGCAAGTACTGATTTGTCTGCTGGTCTAAGAGGAACTCCCCCGCCTTCATACGACCAGCAAATAACACGATTGGGCGTTCCACCTCCAGCGGTGACGTCGAAGGCCATGCAAGAAGCATCGCGAAAGTATGTAGAGCAAACGAGAGACATGTTCAGCCAAGCACGGCCTAGTTCGGGCTCATACGGCGGAACCTCTAACCGGCCAGGATCTGGAGCCTACGGCAGTGTTTCGAACCGGCCAGAATCTAGAGCATATGGCAGCCCCTCAAACCGACCTGAATCTAGGGCATACGGCAGCGCTTCAAATAGGGGTTCCGTATACAACAGGGCGCCATCTCGCCCACCGACCCGAGGTCATGACGTACCGCGTGCAGCATCGCCAGCACCTCCTCGAAGCGTGTCTCCCCAGCCGAATCCTAGGCCTGATCCTAGAGCGGAGCCGATCCATATCGACACCCGCGACGCACGTAATTCAGCATCACCGAACCCATTCACTGCCAGCCCACGACAAAACTCGCCTGCTAGTATCAGGTCGAAACGTGGGTCTGACCAGTATTACCGGCACAACTCGCCGAACGACATGGCACGCTCAGTATCGCCGTCTCCTTATGGCAGCAGCTACGACCGTCCTGCTAGTAGAAACTCCATGGCGATGCAGCTCGCACCCATCGGAGGGGACTCGGTCTACGGCGGCTCCATGCGCGGAAGGGGAGGTACGGTCAGGCCGGGGACGAGCTCCAGCTCGCGCGGCATGACGGGATATCATGACGACCGGGACCCCATGGCGCAGGGGGCGAGACAACGCAGCAAGAGCGTGGCAGATCCGAGTCGGCAGTATACCAGGGACGGTCGGGCCATCCTACATTACGGTAAGTTTTTTTTTTCTCTTACTACCTAAGAGGACAAAAATTAAAAATTAAAAATTTTCTCGTCATTGGAGAAAGTGAGAAGGCTAATTTATTGTTATTCGAACAGCCCGAGCTTTGTACATGTACCAGGCCGCCATCCCCGAGGAACTTGGGTTCGCCAAGGGAGACATACTGGCTATCCTCCGACACCAGGACGACGGGTGGTGGGAGGCGGAAATACACTCAGGGAATGGGGTGGGACGAGGCGGACTGGTTCCCAGCAATTACCTCCAGCCGTGTTAATTGTTCACTCGGAACCTGCGTTATCGAGATCAGTTGAATCAAATGTTGTTTGGAAGAAGTCGGGGAGGCTGTGGTGGTGTTTGATATAACGAATCTTTGCTTTCTTTTTTTGTTGTTATCGTTTTCCCTCTTCTTCTTCTTCTTCTTTCTCTTTCAAGATACCTAGCCTGACGTATGTGGGATTACGATACGTTCTCCGTCATGAAGTTTACTACTTACATATAAACGAGTCTTTTGGGGGGGAGGGGGGCAGGAAATGGTGGTTGTTTTTGTCTATTCTACTTTACTCCTTTTTTTTCTTGACTTCTTCTCTGCTACTCCTCTCTGCTTTTAGCATTGACATTGACATTGACATTGTGGAAAGGGGGAGTTAAGCAAGCAAGCATGTGATTTGATTTGGTTTGGTTTGATTTGATTTGATTTTCCTTTTTCACATAGGTGTGATGATGTTCATAGGATGAGCAAAAGGAGAACTACTAGTTATGAAGTAATGCATGAATTTTAAGAAAAGAAAAAAAAACACAATCTCAGGTTTCCATTTAATTATATAGCCCTGGTGTTCCATGATTGATGCCCATAGTGCCTTGTCAGGTGCTGTGTAATGGATAGGTCAGGTATTAGGGTGCAAGTGCTAGGTAGGTATGTAGGTAGAAAGGTATCTACTTAGGTAACTTTTTAGGTGTGTAGGTTAGGTACTTAAGTAGGTAAGTATCTCTTATATGACGGTTACACCTACTGAGAGGAAATGACGTTGACGCATGTCATTCTGGGAGATCAGAGGGGCGACAGCGCGTCGGTCGCCAAGACCTCCGTGGGTCTTGAATTTAATAAGTTCCAATACGTACATACCTAGTACATACCTACCTACTACATACCAACTACATCTAAGTGAGAGCACCAGCTTCGATGCTTCAAGTACACTTCTACTTGACTGGCCTTTTCTTTTACTGCCTTTTGACATCAGTAACCAAACTTCAGAACTGCGCCGGATGGCGCCCAAGATACACATCTAGGTAACCAGGAATCATGGTAAGTGAGCTACCAGGTCGTGTTCATATGCCACCTACCTACCCGCATACCTTGGCTTGCCCCCCTTGCCATCTCTTCCCTCTTCACCTTTTATCATGTGATCGTCAACATCACCGAACTTCCCAACAAAGGTAGCTAACAGTATCCCTCCTCTCGGGGGAAAATGTGTAGGAATATGTCAAGGCTCCCTTTCGCGCCGCAGTGTCGCCAACGGCCAAGAGGACCTACCTTAGCACCGTCTTGTTTGTCGGCGCGTCCTTGGTCCTGCTCGGTATCGCGGCCATAGCGTACCCGGTGTTCTACTACAACTACGTCCCAAAGAAGGTAGTCTCGATACCGGTTCACCTGCAGTATAAGTGAGTATCTAACCTATGTTTTTACTTTGTGTGTTCATCGTGCCTGTGTCAAGTAGTTTGTAACATTTATCATGAGTGCCAAATATGAGGAAAGCACCTGTCCTGGCATGCTCGGCCTTGAGGAAAACTACCATGAAAAGTTCACACTAATCCTTTGTCCGCAAAGCGCCGCCCTCAACCCCTATGGGGTGGCTTCCATCTCCCCCAACCTCATGCTCGAGCAGGCCTACGACGTATCGGTGGAGTTCTCATTGCCGCGGTCACCGGCCAACCTCGAGCGCGGCAACTTCATGGTGGCGCTGTACGCGCTCAGGTCGACGCACCCGCCGGCGAACCCAGCCATGCTCGCCCTGCCCACGTCGGCCACGATGCAGGAGCCGGCGCAGAACCCCTACGCCCAGCTGACGCCCGACAAGGTGGTGTTCGCGTCGCGGCGGCCGGTGCTGATCCCGTACACGGACCCGCTCGTGTCGACGACGTCGCGCGTCATGTTCCTGCTGTACCACGCGCTGTTCGCGCCGGCGGCGGCGGAGACGGCGGCGTTAGCGGTGCCCATGGGCGAGCTGGTGCTCGCCGAGGACGACGACCCGCCCCCTGCAGGTGGTGGCCCGCTGTCCCTGCTTCTCGACGTGCAGGCGGGCCAGACCCTGCAGGTGTACGCAGCGACGGTGAAGCTCGTGGCGCGCCTCACGGGCGTCCGCTGGGCCATGTACAACTACCGCGTTCTCTCGTTCGTCGTCTGCACCACGGTCTTCTGGGTCTCGGAGATGATGTCCATGGCGCTGGCGTGGCTGGTGCTGGGATACTTATTCGCGGGCCGCGGGGAACAGCAGGGGAATAACCATAACCGGGCGCCGCTGGTGAAACGGGAAGGGGCGGGGCGAGATCTGGGTAGGGCTAGGCGGGGGGATTCCCTCGACGGCGACGAGGACGAGGAGGTCGACGGTGATGGCATAGAGGGTGAGGCCGAGAACCCGGTGTACGAGGGGATTAAGCGCGAGGATGATGTCAAAATCAAGAAGGAAGATAGCGAGGAGCTGGATACGCCGTGGAAACCGCCCGCGCCCGTGGCAGATATGGATGATGAGAAAGAAGCCAAGGATGACGACACGCGGAAGGAGACACCTGGTCCTGCGACTCGGACCGGTTTCGACGATGGCACGGGAGGTGATGGGAGAAAATGGGGTCTGCTACGGAAACGGTCCTCTCATGGAGCGATATCTTGAGAGGTTGTGACATGAAGAAGGGGGGTGGGTGGGAGACATGAGCAGAATTTGATACTCGGACGGTTGAGTGAAGTGAGTCTTGGGATTTGTTGCCCCGATAAATAATTTATTTCATGATGTATCTGATACCCTTCCCCTTTTCTCTAGGTTTCCCTTCTTGACATTGTGTACTTAGGTAGTATAAAGTTCTATCAGTCATCTAATACCTACCTGACGTGAAGTGCTCTTCCTAAGGTTCAATATCGGAAATATTAATAGTTGACGCCCCCTCTGTTGTCTGTCTTACGTGAGATGTTGTTCTCAACCTAGGTAAGGTTTCGATTATGGTCTTCCAATCCATGTTTACGGTTTCCAACTTGTCGAGCCCGTCCGGGGGGAAGAGCTTACTTGGTTAGGTGCGGGTAGGTATTGAATGACGTACCTAGAGGTGTAAGTTTGTATGATTAGGTCTATCTATAATAAGTACTTACAATTCTAAGTATTGCATGTATTGCAACCTAATAAACCCATTTACAGTCGCTTTGATAGTTACTTCATGTTATTTACCTAAGTAGGTACTTATGCCGGTTCCACGACTGGCAACATGCTTTTTGTCGGTTGGTTACGGGTACCTAACTGGTCTGGCGTGGCATACCTAGGCCACTATAAATTAGCTTAAGTAGCCAGTGCCTAATTGTGAGCTGGCTCTGCATCATTCTTACAGCCTCCAAAATATACCCTACTTACTTATCCTTCAACTTCCTCTTGAACCAGTACCATTAGGTACCTAAGTATGTAGGTAGGTAATTAGGGTACTACATAGGTAAGGCCTTCTCCTTATTCACCCAGTGTGGAAATACGGTGTTTGAATGGTAAATACTGTGCCAGTCTCGGCTTAGCTAAGGCCCACCCCTCGTGAGCACTTGCACTTATTAAACCTAATGAGGGTACCTAGGTATGTACCTCTATGTATGTGCATCAAATATGTACGTAGATAGGGGTACACAATCAAGCCCATAATTGATGAGAGTACCTAGGTATCTACCTAGTATCCCCTTACCTAAAGAGTAATTTAACAGTTGTGAGTGTTATATTATTACTTTTTCTCAAGGTTTTCTCTTTTCTCTTACCAACCCCTGCCCAGCAATCCAGTAGGTAGGTACTACCTACTACCTAGGCCTTAGGCTACATAGAGGAGAACATTAGGTCTCATGCAGCTTTGACTTGTACAAGGTGGACAAGGTGTACACCTGCAAGACGATAGACCGGCTCCAAAAAAAAAGCACAGGTCAACCAA
This sequence comes from Biscogniauxia sp. FL1348, assembly GCA_022544895.1. Classification (NCBI taxonomy): domain Eukaryota; kingdom Fungi; phylum Ascomycota; class Sordariomycetes; order Xylariales; family Xylariaceae; genus Biscogniauxia; species Biscogniauxia sp. FL1348. The sequence goes on along the minus strand of JAJNNV010000072.1, from coordinate 130,082 downwards.
TCGCGGGCTCCTCCCCCGCCATTCGACTCTAGCAGTGTACCATTCTCAGTCCAGGGACTTGGACTTCTTTTTCTTTCACTATTTTCTGAAATCTTTTTTTTTATACTTTACACACCGTCTTGTTGTCTTTTGTCTTGTATTGTATGCGAAATATCCTAGATAGCAGTGCAGAGGAAAACCAACAGCTCGCCAGCTAGGTTGCCAGCTCCTGCGGGCCTACATATTCCCCTATACCTACCACCAACCAACTTCGGAAGCCTGAAGAAGCTAAAGAAGGAGGAAGAAGAAAAAAAAGCTGCTGCTGCTTTTACAGAGTCTCTTGCTGGTGCTTCTGCTTCTGCTGGCTGCACTAACAACGCCGCCTTCGCTCGCCCCTCGTGCGAATTCGAGAGTCGGGATCCGCACACAAGAGGGAGAAGGTCAATAAGAACAGCCCGCTACCAAGTATCTATAGCCAACAATCTCTCACTCGTTATCGGTTTTCCATGTCGCCAGGCAATGAGAATCATTAGCTACATATCTACCTAGTCTGTTCAAACTCCCCTGTCCATAACTACCATCGTCGAGAGGAGGGGTGGCTCTCTGAAAAGGAACCTCCTGCGTCCTCACCGATTTTCTACTTCCACATCCCGCAGCGCAGTACAACACTCTTACAGCACAAGCACACATCACCACACGTTGCACCTCTTTCTTTCTTTCTCTTCTCACCGACCAGGTCCGCAGACCTCGAGTACTCAGCTGGCCAACCAGGTTTCCTCGACGACAAGACGACTCGAGAACAAAACCAAGACCCAGTACCTCTAGTGCCTTGACACCCATTTCTCGATCCTGACAATACAGTAAAGACAGGCCTCGTTGTCGTGGTTGTCGTCCTCCTCCTCATCCCACTTCCCACTTCCCACTTCCCACAACCTATACCCATACCCATAACCCACAGCCCACCGAGCAGCTACCCACGATGCCCTGCTTCAAGGGCATCGCTGTCAGCATTCATGCAAATTCTGCTCCCCTCCCGGAGTATGGCATGCAGAAGCAGTCCCGTCTCTCTCGTATCAGCACCTACATACCTGTGCCCCAGCCCCAACTGAACCCCGAGACCTCTCGGCACGAGGCTGCCAAGTTCGCCATATCCATCACCCTACTGACCCCCGGTCACCCTATCCCGTACACCACTCCGAAGGCTACTCCCGACAACCCCTATCCCAAGCCCCTCTATGCGGGACCTTTACCGGCGACCGTCTCCGACCCCTCCCGACATGCCAACACCGTCACACCGTACATCCCCATGACCAACTCCGAGAATGAGACTATTGCAGCATACATCTACTTCGACGGACGAGCTAAAGAGGAAGTTGCCACTTTGTTGCGACCTGGTGAGGAAACATGGGTCAACAGTCGCTGGGTTCAAGTCCCCGAGAGCGAGGGCGGGGGTCTTGCCGAGAGAGAATTTCTCTTCCGAGAGGTCGGCCTGGAAAGGTGGCTCAACGGCTTGGACCTGAAGGGCCACGATGCTGCCGAAAAGGTGGAGAAGAGAAGACAGAAATTCGAGCGGCGCCACCGTCGCCAGAAGCCCTCGGCGCAGCAGAGCCATATCCGGGACACCCTTACCTACGGCGAGGATGAACAGTCGCCTGTCAGGAATCCCGACAGCTCAGACGAGTCCCTGTCTGACGATGACGAGCCCCCTGAGGCCACCGGTCAAATTAAGGTGGCCATGTTCCGAGTTATTGCCTCTGGGGAGATCAAAAAGGGAGAGTATTCTCCACAATTCGATGCTCACGACGATGACGACGAGAGCGATGGAAACAAGGGAGCAGCTAATGGAATCGATGCGGATGTCGAGCACACCACTAGTTTTGCTAAGCCCAAGACGCTTGATCCCAAGACGATCAGCACACAGACGGTAACGGGAATTGATGGCCCAGATAAGCCCTATGCCGTCTTCACCTTCTTCTATCGCGGCCAACGTAAGAAGGCATCCTCCCAATTGAAGTCACTTTTGTATTAATGTATCTACAGGCCAGCTCACAAAAATGGGCTTATGTCCCAGCGCAAAAGACACCCAGAAGACGCCTGGGACCAAGCGAAGGTCGACTCAATTGGATTTCTCAGGGCTTGGTCCCCTCAAAACTACGGGAACCGTAGGGTTTTCAGCATTCCGAGACCAGGATGCCGAGGCAGCTAAGCGTCGGAAATCTCGCAAGAAGAGTAACGGCCACGCTAGCGGTGCCATGGATGAGGACAGTGATGACGATGACGACGACGATGATGATCCCTTTGCCAAGCTAGAAGATTCCGACGATAAGGTCGTCAAAACGCATCTAGAGCCGGAAGACGCTAAAGTTACGGGAGAGTTACAGGCTGGTATAGACAGGATTCGAGTAAGTCCCAGAACTAGATTAGCACACGTATTCACGACCATTAACGGCTTCACTGTAGCTCAAGAGACAGCACTCCGCAGAACCTGATAGTGCAAATGGGTCAAGCTACGGGAAGTCGCCCAGTGCTGGACCTAATGCGGGAGAAGCAACCCCTACGGAAGCTCCACCGGCTAGTCAACCTGTCCCTGACACGGTATCAAATCTTCTATCCCAGGCATTCACTGAAGAGTCAACTATCGGTAGCCCGTTGAAAAAGCACCGGGCTAATGGGGACGAAGAATCAATCGACCGTTCAGTCAACTTCCCCTCGGCTTTGGGCGATGTGTTAGCTAGAGCTACTTCGGACCAGCAGAGGAACGAAGCGCTGCCTGAAGTCAGAATCGAAGAAGACGAGGAGCTGTAATTCAGCTCTTCGGGCTTCGCCGGCTTTTCGTGAACCAACAGGAGGGGCCTTCTCGCTTTCGTTAGAGACGAGCCTATACCATGCGACGAAGCAAGTCGTTGGTAGTGTTCTAGGGGGAAAGTTCAGGCGCTAAAAGCCCGAATGTCTTGGACGACGCTGATGAAAGCCAAAATGATGAGAGGGGTCTATCAAGACTCAAACGAAGAACACTTTATGGAAAATTACAGAGCGACTCGTCAGACCAAGGTTTCAGAGATACAGATCCGCTCCCCAAAAGCCCCATGCCTCGATGGCCTTGGCATGATCGGGTAGTTGCGTATACTAGATGCCAATAGGAGCGTTTTTGGACAAAAATTAGGACCAGGGCTTGGTCTACTAACCTCAGTGAAGCCGCGATTTGTACTATTTTTACTCGAGAGATCGCGAATTTCGATGGCCCTCTAATAGCGTGTGAATATTCAATGGAATACCCCGAAGATGATGGGAAAGTTGGCCACAGAGAAACAGAAAACCCATTCATTACGCACTCTTGAGGTCTTCTTCACGGCATATTTTTTTGGTAGGGATTTTTTTTTTCAAAGGCGGTAGTGATATTTTCACGTTACCCAATATCACTTTTATGTTTTGCCGTCGAGAAAAAAAATGTTGGAGGACTAAGGGATAAATAGAATGGAGGAAATAGGGGGAGTCTTCTTAACAAATTTCTCCCTCTTTTCCTTCAGGCATTATGCGAACAGTTGGGAGGAACTCTACTCTTTTTACCCGACTCATTTATTTACCAGTGAATGGTCATTGGTATAAACATGGGGGGAGAGGAATCGCGATCAATAATTGCTATAAATAAAGATATATGCTAAAGCCAGTTTCATTTCTATGCTATTCTTTTTATTTTATTTTTTTCTGTTAACTCTCATGTTACTACGTCTCTACGTAGAGCTCCAGTTAGAGGTGGAGAGGGGGGGGAAGGTGGGAAAGGATACGTATACTATTTCTAGATGCATGAGCGAACACGTTGCTCGGATGGACGGAGAAGCAAACAAGATGGGGAAAACTGAAGCATAAGAGGATCCGGGAGGGGAGCATTTGGCAAGAGGGGCTTGTGGACTTAGTCATCTAGATCTCGTGGTCACGATCTCACAATCAGACGCATAAGTTAAAGACAGGAGGGCACAGTACAGCAAGAAGGAAAGATTAACTAGGGACTTATGAATAGATGATGACCAGGTTCGAGCACACCTTAGGAAAGTGAGGCTTAGTTTGAGATGGTTACCTACCTATCAAGTACCCAACAACAACAGCAACAACATGAATGTGACATTTAATGTTAGTTGTGTGGGTCGCGTTTAAAGTCGATATCGGGCTTGGCTGCGGTGTGGAGGGGAGGGGAGGGGAGGCTACATACAAACTGGATCCTAAGACGAGGGGAGATAAGATCACGAAGTTGCTTGGTAGGTGGAAATACCCATGTTTATTTTTATTGTACACTAGAATATACTATGATATGAAGAGAGAGATATGGTTCGTAGAGTCTTGGTCATGCTAAGCTCGATCGGCCCTCGGGCATCTTGAATAGATGCATACTAGGTAGGAAAACCTCCGAGAAGATGCCCTAGTTTAGGGACTGATGCATATTAATCGCTATCTGCTTACCTTGGGGGCCTGAGGAAGCGAGTTTCGGGGGGGGCCTCTTGCGGTTTGAAAGGGCGATACAGACAGCTTTAACAAGTTCTGGTAAAAAGGGGGGGGAGGGGGGAAAATGTGCATCTTCGACACGTCGAAGAATACCTAGGTAGCAACCTGGTCCATTGTTAGTTCTTAGAGCCCAAGATAGCAAGTAGCGAATCCGCAGATTAATGGATGATGGGGGTTTGGAAAATAGATAAGTCAGACTGTTGAGCTTGATTGATTTGGAAAGTCAACATGATAAAAATATTCAGTTGGCCGTTCTTAAGAAGTATGTTGTCATCATGATGTTTTAAAAAAGAAGAGGAACGAGACAAGACAAGACATGCCACTTACTTCGCGCGCGTGGGAGGCCGAGAAGCCAGAGAGTCGAGTCGGTCGTGAAAAATGGAAACCAAAAAGGAGTAAGAGGGAGATATGAACTTACACTCGTTGCTATGCTATGCAATGCATGTAGGGATGAGTAGAGAGAATGATCCTAAAGGAGGGCTTTTCTATCCCGTAAATTGGAGGAGTGTTTGGGAAGAGAAATATTTTTATGTGGTGTATTGATGGATTAGAAGAGGAAAGCAAAGAAAAATAAAAATAAAATCAAGCTTTGGTGCGGAATTGTTGAGAGGTGTGAGCTAGGTATCTATTGAGAGAATTACACTAGTGAGTAGGTATGTCATGTGATCTATGTACCCCACTATGTACTTATCAAGGTTGCTCTTTGCTTAAGTCGCTCAGCTGACACAGAATCAACGAATAGGCCAAGTCTGTCCCTCTATCCATCCATCCAGTTCAGACCTCCCTCTATACCAATTAACCTAGGTTAGGTATAACCTACCAACGAAATCATTCTCTCCTCGATTTTACCGACCCTCTCGACCTACTACCTAGGTATTACAACAACTACCTATTACCTAAATAACTTTTTCTTCTTCTTCTTTTACTCCATTGACGACCTAGGTACGGATTACATAACGACTTATCGGGCTTTCCCCCCCCAAACTCCCGGTCATCGATCTTATCTACCTATGTACATAACCTACCTTACAGTACCTAGGTACCTGTAGGTAATTCCCCCACGACCGAAGAAAACCCGCAACCAACCCGAACCTGCAGGCCAGCAGCATTCCAACCTCAATCGAATCCTACCTACCTCCAACCTAGCACCTACCACTCACTCTTTCTCCCACTCTCCGTCGTCGCTCTTCGGTCCCCCTTGTCGTCATCGACGCCGCCTCCTCCAACGACAGCCGCCGAAAAATAAAAATAACGTACCACTTATTACAACACCCAATCCCACTTACTCACTCACAAAACCAAAGCGAAATATAAAAAAATACCATGCCCGCTCTCCGCCCCAACAGCGCCGCAGTGCGGTCCCTACTCCGATCCCGATCTACCACCACCGCCGCCAACACCACCACATCTCCCCTGCCGGCTACCCAGAGGACCTTCTCGGCGACGGCGCGCGCCCCCGCCTCCCACGGCCCGCAGTACGACCCGCCCACGGGCTGGCTGTTCGGCGTCAAGCCGGGCGAGAAGTACCAGAAGGAGGGCTGGGAGACGCCCTTCTTCTACGGCTTCTGCGGCAGCCTCGTGCTGGCCGCCGTCGCGTACGGCTTCAAGCCTGATACCTCGTAAGTTTTTTTCTTCTTCGGTTATTGGTGGATGATATGGAAGTATCGTTGGTAAGCTACGTAGGGAAGAGGAATAATTGAAGGGGGGGAGTCATTGGATGTTTCTTTTCTACACTCTGTAGCGCGATGAAGAGCTGCTGGCGGATAGGGATGGGATGTGCAGGTGGAGGGGTTGCTTGGTGAAAAGGACACGCAGACTGGAACGGGAACGGAGTCATCGGAAACTGTGGTCTTGCAGCATTACGCCCCGTGGACGAGGAGTCGAAGTTCTCACCCCCCTCCCCCAAACCTTGTTTCTGCCTTTTTTTTCTCCCAGGGGAAACCATTACTGCATCACTGCATGTTACCCATCATACAAACAACAACTAACGTTCTTGTTTTTCGCAGAATACAGACATGGGCTCTCGAGGAAGCCCGCCGGAGATTAGAAGCCGAAGGCATCTTGGAAGATCCCCAGAAGAAGTCGTAAAACCCGCAACCATCTTCATTTTTTTTTCCGTCTTGCAGCTTTCGCCACATCGTCGAGTATGACACGTTCACTATGGGAGGGTCCTTATTGAACCGGATCTAGAGAGGGATAGGGGCACAGGGAGGATAAATTATGGGGATATGTCATCTTTCGAGTTGTAGAAGAAACCCTCCCCCGACTTCCTACTACTTTTACTGCCTATGTGCACATGACCGACTTTTGCCCTATCATATCTCCCTCGCTCCCTCGCCGTGTTAGATATGTATAAAACCCCATTTCTCTTATCTTTCTCTCTCTCTCTCTCTCTCTCTCTCTCTCTCTCTCTCTCTCTCTCTCTCTCTCTCTCTCTCTCTCTCCTCTTTCTCGTGTTTCTATCCTATCCTTGATTCATATCCTATCATTTTTTAGAGTTTGATCTGATTTTATGAAAGGGGAGAGAGAGGTAAAGAGGAGAGAAAAGGAAAAGTAAGAAAATTTCATAAACCTAAAGAAAGAAGAAGAAAAAAAAGACAAAAAAAACATTACTTTATTAGAGAAAAACAGCATAGTAGCAATGATAGAGAAACCACCGATTCACCTCCGCGTGGGAGAAGAGAGAGAGAGGAAAGGGGGTGAGGGAAATCTATATATATATCAAGTTCATAACTTGGGTTTTAAAGTGGCTTTTTGTTTCTCTATCCCTTCCCCCCTTATTTTTTCCCCATTATGCTATGTGTGTTTAAGTATCTACCTAGCTTATATAGTAGGTTGTATGATTGATCTTTTGGTTAGTACGTAAATTCTTTTCTTTTTTTTTTGGTACTAGGTTAGAGACATGATGATGGTGATGGTGATGATGATGGTAAACGTTAGTTCGGTAGGTAGGTACTATGGATGTCTTTTGTTATTTATTTTTTCTGGGTTTGACTCATTCTTCTCCTATCCCGCTGATTTGGTGTGTGTGTGTGTGTGTGAATACCTACCTAACCGAATCTAACCTATAACGATATATAGAATAGCTAGGTAGGTAGGTACCAGGTGAGGCTTAAGATTAGTAGGTATTTAGGCTCTTCTAGAACTTTTCTCTTACCCCCTTTTCCCCTTTTCCCCTTTTCTACTTAAAGGGAAGGAAGGGGGACGGGGAATAAAATCGGCGGTGGATGAATAAATACCTAGGTTACCTAGGTAGGTTTGAAATATGCCGAGGCCGAGAAACAGGTATGTATAAGTATTGATGTAAGATAGGTAGTATAGTAAGCCTGCACTCACTACACTTCCCATAAATCAACACTAACCAGGCGCCGTTGCTTATTTTTCTTCGTGAAGTTGTTTATATGCAGTATAGGTAGGTAAGTATATATATACTACGCCGTCTAAATGGTAATCCTGTTGCTAAATGCTGCTAATGCTTCCTTTTCTTTCTTTCCCCCATTTTTCTTTTTATTCTCTACGCACAACCCTTGAAACGATGCTAGAAAGGTAGGTAGGTATCAAATGTGAATTTTCTAAGCCCCAGCCCTGGTTCCCCTTTATCCCCTTACCCTCTTCCCCAAAAGGACCCAGCCCGTTCCTTGTATGTACTCCATCCTCGACACGTAATTTTCATTCTTTTTAATTTCATTCTTCTCTTATGGTATTATCCTTTGGAGAAAATTAATGTAACCCCCTGCCACAGCCTAGCACTTATAGCTCCAGTCGTGCTCCTCGACGCCATACTGCCGGTCCTCCATCCAGTTCTTCATGCGCAGGGCGACCTCCCCGGACTCCTCGTGCTCGGTGAGGCCGCAGTCGACGAGCTTGCCCTTCCAGCTGATCTTGCGGACGGGGCTCACGATGGCGGCGGTGCCGGAGCCGAAGACCTCGATGAGGCGGCCGTCGAGCGAGGCCTCGTACAGCTCGGGCATGGTAATCTTGCGCTCCGAGATAAGCCAGCCCTCGGGGGCGAGCTTCTCACGCGCGAGGCCAAGGATCGAGTCGCGCGTCACGCCCTCAAGGATGGTGCCATCGAGGGGCGCGGTGAGGAGCTCCTTCTGCCCCGTCTCCTTGTCGCGCAGCGCGATGAACAGGTTCATGGTGCCGACCTCGGTCACATACTCCTCGGGCCCGAACAGCCACAGGTTCTGCTGGAAGCCGCGACTAGCGGCGTCGAGCTGGGGGACTACGCACGGGGCGTAGTTGGCGCCAAGCTTCTTGTCGCCAACACCACCAGGCCAGGCGCGCACGGCGTAGTCGGTGGCCTCGAGCGAGACAGCCTTGAAGCCGGTGGGGTAGTAGGGGCCCACGGGCGAGGCGATCACATACAGCAGGGCCGAGTGCGGGGCACCGACGCCCAGGGTCTTTTGAGTGCCGATGAGGGTCGGGCGCAGGTACAGGGAGTAGCCGCGCTCTTTGGGGATGAAGCGTTCCTCGAGTTTGGCGAAGCGGGCGATCAGTTCGATCAGGGCGGTGGGGGAGAAGGTAGGCAGGGCGATGCGCGCGGCAGACTTGTTGAAGCGCTCCATGTTCTTGTCAGGACGGAACAGCCGCACGTTGCCGTCCTTGTCCTTGTACGCCTTCATGCCCTCGAAGCACTCGAAGGCGTAGTGGAAGACGCAGGTGGCCGGGTCCAGCGAGAGGTTCTGGTACGGCGCAATCGAAGGCGCTAGCCAGCCATCGTTCGACGTCCATTCGATGGTCAACATGTGGTCTGGAGAGCCATGCATGATGCGGTTAGCATGCTGTACCAATGGCCTAGCCATGAATTGCGACTCGGAGCATTGTCGTACCTGTGAATTCCCTGCCAAAGACCAGCTTCGCCGGATCGACGAGCGTCTTGGGCTTTTCGGTCTTCTTGATAGAGAGCTTGGTGGGGTCGAGGTCAAGGACCTTTGCGTCGGACGCCGCAGCGGGCTTGATGCTATACCATCTCGTCGTTTGCCATGTTTGCAGGGGAAGTATCTGGGAGGAGCGGAGCGAGGCGGGTGCTCGCAGAGCTCTCCCGCATCGCGGAAGAAGCTGGCGAAGCATATCCAAAAGGGGGAATATAGAACTCGCCAGGTAGAAGAACGGAGGTCCCCCGCAGCCAATTGGGCAAATATATGGTGGCCTCGAGGGTTGGTTGTGTATGTATATAGACTGGCGAATGCTGGCTGTCTCTTGACTCGATGGGAAAATGTGCTGATGAGAATGGGACAGGAGAAGGGAAAGGGAAAGGTGCCTCTGCGGTTTCGGAGATCGCACCAAGTACCTACGCTAAACGGGTTCGAGCAGGCATCGGTAGCCAATCATTAGCGAGCTTTGTGTCAGTAATGCATGTTCTGCTACCGACCAGCGGGATCCTCTATCTGCTTACTTAAAGATATAGATAATCTTTACCTGCTGCTTTAGCGGGTACCTAGGTAAGTGCCTGTGTCTAGGTACCTAAGGTGCAGCAAGAGCAGGCCCCAAAAAGACAGGCCCAAATAATAAAACGACTTTTTTCTTGTAACGCAATTCCAATTCTATTTTTATACGTCATCCCAACACCAACTAGGTACTATCATCACCACCTCCATCCCCCTCCTAGTCGATACGACACGCGACGAACCCTCCCCCGATCTCCATCCCGATCACGAGAAAGGAATCCACAGATATCCATCCACAGAGACAGACTACCCACCTATTATTGTTAACTGCGTGATACTTGCGGCCTACGACTAGAAGCGATCCAGAACACACACACTCCACGACGTAAACCCGACACATGTCCTTGTGCTCGCCCAACGCTGCGACATGACGGCTGTTATCCACGGCCTCAGTCGCCCCAGCCCAACATGTTCTCCTCGCTGAAGAGTTTCACCTCCAACATCAACTCCAACTACACCATCTCCCAGAACATCACTTCTACCGCCGGCGCGTGGAAGATATACGATGCCAAGAAGAAGTCCACCGGCAAGTCGTACTCCGTCTTTGTCTTCGACAAGAAATCATTAGATGCGCATGGTAGGGCTTTGTCTATGTCCACCCAGGCCAATGGTCTTGCTCGTGATGGAGGTTGACTGCTCGCTGTAGGAAGCTCTTTGGGCCGATCAAGCGCATCGGGGTTTAAGCGCGCTGCAGAAGAGGTGGGTGGTCCTGGAATAGCTCACAAAAGAAAGCTTGCAGCTATTCGCAGCCCCGTTCCCTCGTGGGCTTATCGCTGATTTCCCCTTGCCCGTAGGTGGTTGAACGCCTCAGGAAAGAGGCCTCGTCCCTAGCCCGACTACGTCACCCCAGCGTCCTCGAACTTGTCGAACCTGTCGAAGATACGAGGGGCGGAGGGCTACAGTTCGTGACCGAAGCTGTAACCGCTTCGTTGGCCAGTCTCTTGCAGGAAAAAGATGATCAGGAACGAGCTGGTGGCTCCGGCGGCCGGTCCAGCCGATTTGTCGAGAGCGCTGATGGTGTGAGACGGCGGCGCGAGTTTGAGATTGACGAGCTCGAAATACAAAAGGGCTTGCTTCAAATCAGCAAAGCGTTGGAATTCCTTCATGAAAATGCCGGTCTCGTCCATGCTAACCTCACCCCTGATGCCATCCTTATAAACTCCAAGGTCAGTCAGTACCAGTGCCGTATATGCTTTAACCCGGCGCATATTCCATCTGCGCCTCTGGAGTAATTTCCTTCACAATCTTCAGATCATACGGTTATAACTGACATGTTGCCTCTTAAGTCTGATTGGAAGATTGGCGGGCTCGGCTTCTGTAGTCCTCCTGAAAACTCGACAAAGCCCACGTCGGTTCAACCTGTCAGTCTCTCGGAGGTCCTCAATTTAGATCCTCGACTACCCCGACATGTACAACTCAACCTTGACTATACCTCGCCTGACTTTGTCCTTGACAACAATCTTACGCCGTCTGCTGATATGTTTTCGCTTGGGCTCTTGTGCGTTGCACTGTACAATTCGCCCCACCATTCCCCCATAGAGAGTGGTGGAAGTATATCCGCTTACAAGAGGATCTTCACCTCATCTTCGACTATCCCGTCACATGGGAATAGCTTCCTGTCGAAGCGGCCTTTACCAAAGGACTTATCAGCTCATGTACTGCCACGCTTGATAACGCGGCGGCCTGCTCAGCGCATGAATGCTCGAGAATTTCAGGAGAGCGAATACTTCGACAACATATTAGTCTCGACCATCCGATTTCTCGATGCTTTCCCTGCCAAAACTCCTAGTGAGAAGGCCTCATTTATGAGGGGACTCAATAAGGTCTTGCCATCCTTCCCCAAGTCGGTCATGGAGAAGAAGGTGCTCCCGGCCCTCTTAGAGGAACTGAAAGACAGGGAGCTCCTGGCGCTCATTCTTCAGAATATTTTCAAGATATTAGACTTATTGCCATCTTCCCGGCGTGCATTTGGAGAACAGGTCCGACCAAGATTAAAAGAGATATTCGCCATGACCACAGCACAGGGGCAGGAGAAAGATCGAAACCGAGATGCCGGTCTAATGGTCATTTTGGAGAATACAAGTCTGATTGCCGAAAATTCATCTGGCAAAGAATTTAAAGATGGTATGTTTCTGTATTGCTTTCATCCATCACCACCATATGATTTGGTGTTCGTATTCCAACACTCTTGGGTCCTCATCATTCTCGGAATCAAACAGTCCAGATTTGTTTGGCTCGAAATCAATTTGCGACGACCCCCAAGGAATACACGAATACCTCTCCCATGTTGACTATTATATGGCGATTTGTTTTCTGTATCTTAACTAATAGCTGGGTATAGATGTACTTCCGATTCTACTCACGGCTATCGAGTCCCCGGCACCTGCATTGGTCGATGCCGCCTTACGAGGTCTTCCCGTTATTCTCCCAGTCCTCGATTTCAGTACAATTAAGAATGAGCTTTTCCCCGTTATCGCAGCAGTCTTCAGCAAGACTAGCAGCTTGGCCATTAAGGTACGCGGCTGCCGGGCTTTCGTCATCCTTTGCGGTGGCTCCAACGAAGCTATGGAAGTTGATGATGGCCTTGACGGATTCGGGCCTGAGAAGAAGAAAAAGACGTCGTCGTCAAGCGCTCTTGATAAATACACCATGCAGGAGAAAATCGTACCCTTGATCAAAGCCATCAAGACAAAGGAGCCCGCTGTGATGATGGCAGCCTTAGATGTTCTACGCGTTGTTGGAGACAATGCAGATGCTGAATTTATAGCGATGGATATTTTGCCCATCCTCTGGAATATGAGTTTGGGGCCCCTGCTTGACCTTAAACAATTCCAGGCTTTTATGGCTCTAATCAAGTCTCTATCCCAAAAGGTCGAAGAGGAGCAAACTAAAAAACTGCAAGAGCTCTCGGTGGTAAATGGTGGAGGGACAGCGACTCCCAACGAAGATTTTATGGCATTTGGAGGCGTTACGGGCACACAATTTGAAACAACAAATGGCTCGACAGAAGATGATTTTGAGCGCCTAGTGAAAGGCCGAGCCGGTCCGACATCAAGCAACCCCATGGAGTCTGGCTGGGATTCAGGGCCAGCATCGAGGGCTGCCTCCCCTTCCGTTAAATCACCTCAACCTCAGTTCTCGTGGTCAACCCCAAGTCCTACAGTGACTGCCGCATCTGGTAATCAACTCGGGGCTTCAGCTAAAGCACAGCCTCCTTCCTTCCGGACAGTGACGCCAGACCTCGCTTCGTTTGGCACTCTAACTCCCTCGTCCACCCAGTTCTCTCAGCCACTTCAACCCTCCACAAATAGTACTACTACACCTCAGAACGTATCCGCAGCGCCACAGCAGAGTTCGAATAGCATTAACTGGCCTGCATCAACAGCGGCAACGGCCAATCCCTGGGCACCACCCACTACTACCACAACACAGCCGATATCTTCACCTGCAGCCTCATCCTTCGGCACTATGACTTCCAGTCTATCAAATATGAACATGGGCCAGCCGAGACCAACCATGAATCAGAGCTCCTCTTTCTCGCTGGCCCCACCACCCTCAAACGGCACCAGAACGCCCACCGGGTTCAGCTTACCTCCTCCACCGGGCGGCAGTGCCCCGAGACAAATTTCGGCATCCTCTTCTTTTAGTAGCATAGCAGCCCCGCCGGCAGGGAGCATGAGCAGTATGATGGGCTCGGGAATGGGCAGTACGCTGAGCAGGGGTGTGAGCATGAACAGCATGAATAGTATGATGGGTGGTGGCGGCGGCAGTATGAGCACACTGACGCCCAGCCAACCACAATCGCAGCCACAGCAGCAGCAACAGCAGCAGCAACAACAGACTGCACAGAGGTCGGGTTTGGATAGGTATGAGAGTTTACTATAAAGTATCGGGGAGAGGGGGAGATATAAAAGGGGGGGTGGGTATTATAATGTGGGATGAGATGAGGTACGTTCGTGGTTTCGATGAAGAAGAAAAAAGGTGGAGGAAATCACAAGGGGCATTTTATATTTGTTTTCATGCCTTTTTTAGTTACTGTTTCCCATTATTGTCCTTTTTTTACGTTGTAAAGTATAAAACCAGCAGCTTATTCGAAGCGATATCGGCATCATTATATATATGTAGGACTTATCGAGAGAAAAAATCCACACTTTTGGTGTTTTTATCATTTTCAGATTGAGTTGAGAGGACAGAACGAATATGACTGATGTGGTGAGAATAGAGGTAAATAGCATACAGAGAGTTCTGACTTGGGTGATAGACAGAGAGACTCGGACATGGACCAAGGTCCTGTTGGTGCCCCCAAGGAGAGAGGGGAGGGGAGGGGGGATGACAAAGGTTTGTACCGTGGTAATAGGGTGTGGAAGGGCTTTTGTATTCTCTTCCCGGAAGCTTCGGCAGGATGGACAACGTTCTACATAAGTGAGGCATCTTATCTCTCTACCTGAGCACCTTACCTAGGTTAGGTTCGTAGACAAATCGACCACATTTCATTCCTCTTCCCCCGCCATCTACAAGGTAGGGCTAGGTTAGGTATGGTCATGACTGATATATGTATTATAGCTCAGTTTTGTCCGCATCGTCTCGCTTCTCTTTAGTAGGGGGGAATACCTACCTACCTACCTACCTTGCATAGGTAGTAAATATTCTAGGCTGGGAGGTCATACATAGGTAGGTTAAGTATTGGCTAAGGGTACATAATTTAAAGCTTGCTCTCTCTCTCTCTTTATTCACTCCTTTTTTCCCGACTTCTCCTTTTGTTTTTCTCTTCTCTCTCGATCGATCGATCAATAATGGTCCTCTTGCCTTTGCTAATAGAGAGAGAGAAAGTCTCCCCTCTGCTCCCACGGACGGGTAAATGGCGGAGCGATAGATAGATATATATATATTATATCTAGGTTAAGTCGTCTTATTTGCCCCCCCCCCCCCCCCATCTACGGTGGACTGACTATGTAGGTAGATAGGTATGTACATAGGTAGCGATGTTGTGTCAGTGTGGGGGTCGGGGTCGGGGTCGGGGGGGAGGGAGGAGGGTGTGGTAGCTCCAGGTGTCTGTTGTACGGTACATTGATACCTACGTCTTGACATCGAGGGAGGAAGGAAGGAAGGGGATGTGATGAAGAAGGGGGGACTCATCAAGTCAGTCATAGCGCTGCTGCTCGCTGGGTGCGTTGCGCATGTTTCCTCCTATTCGAGGCGATGCGTATGAACTGTGTTGCGGGGGAGGGGGTTCAGGAAAAAGTGAGGCGGGCTAGGATATGGAGAGATAAGGTACTGGCTGTAGGGCTGCAGGTAGGTATCTATCTATATCTATGAACCTTGGGTAGTTTAACACTCGGGGTGAAGTTAATTGATTTGTATATATCTTGAAAGAGAACAACATACACCATGGCTAGCTTGGGGAAGGGGGGATATCTTGTTCACTGCTGGATTTATAGGTAGGCAGCAGTGTAGATAGATAACAACACGTACCTAAGGTTAGTGAGGACCAGTGACAGCTCTTGATTCCAAATATACGTATATCTCTCTTTCTCTCTCTTATTTTTGCTAGGCCATCTATTCTAGATATGAAGAGAAAAGCAGTTAGCCTACTTACCTACCTACCTATGTGGGTAGGTATATAGTCAATATTGCTGTAAATGAATCTTGCTGCCTGCTCCTCGGTAAGCAGCTATACACACATGTATTCATGTAACCTATATCGATAGGTACTTACGTGCCTGTTTATAAGAAAGAGGGGGGGAGGTACCCTAAGCAGCTCCCCCTTGCGTCCGATTGTCTAGCCGACTCTTAAAGCGTAGCGCGGTACAGGGAGAGAGAATGGAAAGAAGACATGGTCGATCGTGTTTCTGGACTTGCCCCCCCCCCCCCCCAGGTTAGGTCTGTGTAGGTAGTGAGTGTCGTTACAGTACTAGCAGGTAAGATAACTTCCTAAGTTACTCTGTTCTGCTCAGCTCAGCACTTTATTAAAAAGAAATAACCCACCCGATCTACACATCTACCTATCGGCCGGGCTGAGTGGGGGTCCTACATAGCCAGCCTAGATATCTGTCATTCTGCACCAATACTTGACAACCACAGTATTACTGGAATAACCCTTACTGATGGGGGGTGGGAGATGATGCTGTGAAACCGTCAAAACCGTCCATCTCCAGCGGGCAGCACGACGCACGAGCAAACAAGCAAACGGGACTACCTACCTACCTACGGACTTATAACATAGGAGCAGATGTCCGTTTGCGACGTAAGGTAAGCTAAAACGTAAGCACCCGTTCTGGCCATACCTTTTAGATAAGGTATTTTGTCGCAAGATAAAATCCGATGGTTTTTGGGGGAGGGAGGGGGCCAAGATGAATAAGACAAATCCATCAACTCAACTGGTGGAGTGTCCGTTATCGTTTACAAATGGTAGACTGGACAGAGAGACTTAAAGGAATACGAAGATCAGGAGCTCATCAATAATAAAGGCTGGTTAGGTAGTTCGCACGGCAGTATTGGTAAGTTGGGTTCTGGAACTCGAAAACATCTATTAATTACCTATCAACAACATCCAACTCAAAAGTCTTTTTCGTTTTTTTCTTTTTGTTTACTCGTTCTCTTTCTTTCCGTAGCACCGAGTAAAACTTCCGTCATATTCTTTTTCCATTCCTCCCCCCCATCTAAAGCCGAAACCTAACCCTCGGTCCTTCTTTGGACCCTATCCGGCCTGACCTGACCTGACCTGACCTGACCTGATCTAAACTGATTGTGACCCCTCCCTTCCAGAACCAACAAGACCTATCGATCCATTCTACAATTATTAGATTTTCCGTTTGTATGCCGGAAGAAACACCGTTGTCCTACTACTATCATTTCCCCTCTTTCTCCTTCTCTCTCTCTCTCTCTCTCTCTATACCTGTCGAAGGGAAAGGAAAAAGAAAAAGAAAAGAGAAAAAGGAACTCTGAAATCAAGAGGCATTGTCCTCTATTGGAATCAATTTACCCTTGTTCTGTAGAAATCATGATCGGAAAACAACCTGTGTTCCTTTTTTTTTTGTTTCTTCCCTTCTTATGTCCGTCCTCCCCTCTAGGTTAGCTCCTCAGCTCCCCCCTAATAGAACAAGAAGAAGAAAAAAAGGCTGAAATTATCATACCCCCCGCAGTAGGGAGAGTGAAACTTTCTAGTTAAGGGGGGAGCAAGATAAAGGTGCCCACTAACCTAAGTGAACTTAGGTGTGTCGTAGGCAGTAGTAAAGGTAGTAAGTAGTATAGGTTAGACTTGTTTCTCTTCATTTCTTTCCCTCTTCTTTCTCAGACATGCATAAACTAGGGCGGTGGGGGGAGAACATCCTCCAACTACCTAATCATTTCTGTCCGTAGGGTGCATGGTTGGCAGAAAAAATAGAAGATGAGGGAAAGACAAGAGAATGGAGAGGGTAGATTCGGAACTAATAAAGGCAAATAAAAGAAGAGAAAAAAGCAGAGAAAAACCCCCAAGTCAAAGTATTCATTTATGTGTATCATGTGTGTCTGTAGCACGCATAAATAGGAGTTTCGGTGTTCTCCCTCATTCGGGAGTTACGAGTAGTAGAGGAGGGAATACAAAACAAAATCAGAGTAGCAACTCTCCCAACGCCTTGCATAGAGAATAATTGACACGAGGAAAAAGAAAGGGAGAATGAAACAATGCCTCTTTCCAAACCAAACTCCGCGCGGCAATTGAAAAGTGATTGATTGATTGATCGACCGCAAAAGCACAAATAGGATGTGCGACTCAGGAGGGCTGATGTTTGTCGTGAATTGCTGACAGAGAACCGAACATATCTCTTTATCCTATTTGTGTGCTCAGATGGCGCCACCATCACGATGACTCAGGTTTTCCAAACTCGCCCAACCAATATGGTGGTTTGACCATATTAAAAGGTCATCTAACCTAGATCCACGCTGCAGCTTTAAACCAATAGCCATGTGAAGTTCCAGGAGAGTACGAAATCTGTCTAGAACTCGGCTGCTGGGTCGGCAACCTTGAAGTTATGGCGGCTTGTGTAGCCCGGTTCCAGCGTGGTCTCGATCTTCTGGTTCTTGGGCACGGCCATCTCGTGGTCCAGGTCCCATCCGGCTCGGCGGCAGAGCTCGGCCACGACGACATCGCAGTCACCGAGGAGGTCGATGTCGAAGTTGATGTGGCTCACGGGCGTGCGCGAGATGTATATCTGCGGGATGTGGGCAGGCAGATACGGGACTACCTCAGACACGGGAGCGACCTTGAGCGATGTGCCGATGACGACGACTAGGTCGACCAAGTCTCGGTCGTGCTTAACTAACCGCTTGGTAAACTCATCGGGCAGTGCCTCGCCAAAGAAGGTGATATCGGGCTTCATAACCCCAGCTGCAGGGATGTCGTATCGGTCATCGCTGCTGTCGTCATCGTCGTCGTTATATCTGCGCGATTTTCTCGACGTGGTGTTGGAGGAGCGCTTCCGCTTCAGGGGGCCCTTTGACTTCAGCGACGCGATGCACTTCTCGCATCGCGGGATTCTTCCCGCCTTGACATCGGCAAATATGGCGTCTCCCTGGACCTTGTGGCCACATCGCTGGCAGGTCGCAGTAGCAAATGACCCGTGGCACTGAACCAGCTTCTCAGGCTGGATACCAGCATTGGCCTCGATGTTGTCGATGTTCTGCGAGTAGTTCGTAAGAAGCTTGTCCTTGTTCTGCAGCATGGCAATGAAGGCATGCGTCGGAGAGAACTTCTTGGTATTAGGTAGGATATCCTTAGCAACTGAATAGAAGATGGTCGGGTCATCGCGAAAGATGTCGATGTTAAAGACTTCCTGGGGATCGTTAATGCCCAGGCCGAGCTTCTCCAGTTGGGAGTACAGTCCAGTCTCCTTCGATCGGAAATCCGGGATTCCAAGGGAAGTGGAGATACCGGCGCCAGTCAGAACGACGATGTTCTTGGACTTCTTCAATAGTTGGACAGCATCGTCAACACTGTTGTATTTGACGATCTTGGCACGCTTAGCTAACTCGCGGGTCATAGCCAGAGTGAGTAGTCCGAAATAGGACTCATCAGGCATTCCTTCGAGAAAGGCCGGGGGGCGGATCCCAAAGGCAGTGAGGAGCTTCTTAGCAGTGATGGTATGAGAGTCTACCGTGATTCTGCAGAATTCCTCGGGCCCGACGGCCCGCAGCTGTTGGCGGTAGCGCACCGCCTGCTCCGGTGTACAAGCATCAACTATATAGTAACCATATTAGGAATAAATAAGATCACATACTGCGAGGGGGGTAGTGGCTTACCATCGTCGAAGAAGCTGGGCTCAGCCAGGTCCTCAATGATGTCCTCGAAAAGAGATTCGGTCTCCCAAGATTCACCGAGGTCGTTCACTCGCTCCTCGAGTTCGGTCAGGTGGTTGTAGGTCGGTTCCTTCACTTTGAGGTGACCAACTTGCTGATCATCGGATACTTCCTCGACCTTGACCTTGGACTTTCTAGGCTTCTCGGGAACAGCGCGCCAATCACGGCGAGGACGTCCACGAGGTCGTCCGACAGGACGCTTTGGTTCCATGGTGGTGGATTGTTGAGTTGGTGAAAGGTAAGGTAAGGTAGGGTAGGGTAGGGTAGCGGAGAGAGGAAGGAATAATTAGGTAAGTCTAGTCTAGTAGACGAGAGATGCGTGGACCCCTAGCTGGGATGCAAAGAGTCTCTGTGATGGAAAAAAAAAAAGATGAAGACAGCGACCTTGGTTCAAGTTGTTGTGAGAATGCGAGAGAGTATGTGTTTGAGGGAGAGAGAGAGAGAGAAAAAAAAGGTAAAAGAGCCACGTGGGCGGATGAATGAATACGTCGTTAAAGACGCGTGTTGGTGTTAAAGTGGCAGGAAGTGAAAGTTGTGTGGTGGAAGGGGTTTCGGGGGGGAGATTATGAATTGAATTAATTTATCTCTCGAAAGGGGATGAGGAAAGTAGATAGAGAGAGAGGGCCAGAAAGTGGCAGATTACATCAGCACCAAGGGGAAATTCAAAAAACCGCAGATAATGGTGGTTCATGTGGCCACTATTATCCGAGTGTTTCGAATGTTGTTATTGTATTGTCGAATGTTGTTGTTGTTGTTGCTGCTGCTGCGTGTTGAAGTGGGTAGAAGAAGAATGATGGTGATTTCAATATTTGTAGGAGGTAGAATATAAATAAAGAAGGAAAGAGGGATGGGTGAATGGGTGGATGGATCAAATAGATGGAATAGGTGAATGTAGTAACATCAACAAGTCAGTACCTAAGTAGTTGTTAGTAGGAGGGAGAAAGAAAAGAAAAAAAGAGATGGACGAGTACGAGGGCAAGAAAAGGGAAAGAGTTTGAAACTTGAGGACGACAAGTTCCAGAACCACTAGATAGATTTGATGTACATATTGATTGATAGGTACGTACTAAGCAAGGTATGTACTTCAATGTTGGTTGACTGACTGATTGAATGATTTGATCGAAAGGCCGCACATCAAGAAACGAAAAGCAGAAGAAGAAAAAATAAAAGAAAAAAAAGTATCAAATCTAGGTACGTTAAACCTACTTATCTTTGGGTAACTAGGTAAGGTAGGTTTCAATTGTACTTCTGGTTGAATCTGATGCACCCAACTCTGTCTGCTTTGCTCTGCTCTGCTCTGCTCTACCTTGACTCTACTACATAATTTTCTACAATGTTCTTAGGTATTTGATTAACCTATCGATATCTTTTACCAACAATATCAATCGGATTTAGGTTAGTTAGTACGGACTAGTTTTATTTTATTCCCATTTCACTTTTCTTAAGAATATTGATACATATGTACTTAGGTATACATACAATATGCCATCTGACCTACAAACAATTGTGATTCTTTTTTTTCTATCTGCCTACCTAGGTACAGTACTTAGGTATCTATCTATATGTCTGTCTGTCTGTCAATTTATCTATCTTTTTCTGAACCTACCTTATTGGTTACCTTAACACGCACGCACGTATTGGTGAGCTTTGATATCTCTCCCCCCCTCAAACTACATACGTGTATGATCTATGTACAGTAGTAGTAGCTTACCTTATCATGTCACCTACCTAGAAGCCCGTAGAAGCACGCTATCCGCCGGGCTCTAGTGTATTGATGTTGTAGTAGTAGTATACCCGACACACCCACGATGCTCTCTTTTTCCTAACATGTCGTAACTCTCGGCCATGTGTTGTTTCATCTCCGTCGGATTTTCCACTTCACATTGAGTCGGTGAAGAGTCGGCGAAACTCTGACGAGGATTGTCGTTTGCAGGTAAACCAACCCTTGGGAACCGGAAATCGACCAACTAATTTATGCGTATAGACATGCTTCAATATGCATATATAGAGGAATACGGTGTATTGATGTCGTCAATCCCTTTTAACCCAACCTAGCTTCTACACTACACTTCGAAATGGAATTAGAAAAGAAAAGAAAAGAAAAGGTATTAATCCGCAACCCAAATCGAGCTGTATGCTTGACCATCCTCTTGGTGGTTTTTTCTCTATTGTCGTTTCGTTTCGTTTCTTTTCTTTTCTTGTCTTGCTCTCGTGACGCTCGTCAATGCTGTGTTTGGCTAAAAAGACATCCGTCCTCATCTGGTCATAATTAAATCCCGGCAGAACTCTAATAAATGCACACCATCAATCCCGAGCACAGCGTATTACTAGGTATATCATCTTCCATCTCGCCATTCATTCGTCATGCATATAGTATCTAGCCGGCACACCCCTGGACTGCTAACAAGTTATCAGCCCTCTACGATCCCGTTCATCCCCGCTTGGTTTTGGTTAACTTCGGTGCTGTGCTGATGTGCTTATTCGATAAGTAAGAGCATCTTGGGAGCAGGTTGAAAACGGTGGACAACTCCATCTCAGTAATAAACATATCTAGGTAGATATGACTCTTCAGAATATTACATTATATTCCCATCTAGTCGCGCAGCTTTATTTTCGTCAATGTAAACAAGGCCCCACCAAGATTTCGGTAATAACAATTATACTATAAGTCAGTATGTCCACTTTAGAGCATATTCAATTGCTACCCCCTTCATAGGCTAGGTAAATGATTCCTTCGATGCATGCTATAAGTCACATTTCATTATCGGTATTTTACCCCCCTCTCTCTAGCTAGTAGTTATCAGAGTTTCCATACATGAGTCAACAGGAGAGACGGGATACAGTGTATATAGTAGGTATCCCCTCTTCGTACTAGTTTAGGTTGGGGGGGCATAAGATGCAATATATATTATATATGATGATGACCTGCCCATTGAAGTCAAGTAATCAAGGAATGCACATCGTCTAGATACTTCCCAGATGCACTGCTCGTCTCACATTTCATCCACAGATATTTTTTCTCAGTGCGTTCGCATTCACTTGCCTACTTCGTTGTTGGAGTACATAGGTAGCTGCGGTAGCAGAGTTAAACGGAATTTGCGTCAGCCTTTCCAAGTCAACTCAGTACAACACAGTGCCACCGATCTCTTTCTAGCTTGGGGAGGGGGGATTACATAGTATTCCCCCCCATTCTCAGTGCTGTTCATCAACCTTCCCAAACACGTGGTGAACTCAACTCTTACGCTTTGGAGAACAACATCAAAATGATATATCTCATTCTTATGTAATTGTCTGTCACTCCGCACCCTATCCCTTAAATACCCCTTCCAAGCCTGTTAAAGTCTGCCTTAATCCGTACAAGGGCTAAACTCTTTGCTTGACGCTCTCCATATTCCTCTCACGAGAGTTGATATGGTTGCAAAGACAACTTATGGAGGACAGAGTTGGCAGGCAATATCAGTATATATATCCATCCTAGGTAACGTCCACGGGTTCCGGCTCAATCACTTAGTTCCCAGGAAACTACCTAGTAAGCTAGGTTAGTCAAAAGGGTACTCACCATGGATATCACAGCCATCACGAGATAACTCCTTCGTCGACTTCCATGTAAATAATCTCTGTTCAGCTGCCTTCGGACACAAGGTGCGGATAACTATCGTTCCCATTTCATTCTCCCTCTCTTGTATGAGAAACAAGTCATGATCATGTAGGAATCGGAACAGACCCCGTGTAGTTTTGGCATCTAGGGAATATGCACTTATGGGCTGATAGGCAACGCCCGCCCGTGTTGAGAGAACTCCCGCGCAATATATCCTAAATAGTCACCACTACACAGCCTACAGTACTCTTGGTTTGGGAGTGCAAGGCCGCTTCGTTATTGCTACATCTTCGGTGAATATACGGTAGCCCTAAGATAAGGCGAGGATGCCACCTAATAAAAGCTGCATCTACCGTGACACGCCCCCCCCTCAAGCTCTGCCCAACAGCACATTGGTTCTCGCTCCCCGAGTGAAGAATAGGTAACTGATAACACAATCCCTCTCCCGCGCTGCTCGAACCTTTGTAGCGTAGTATCCCGTAGACGAGAGGGTCTATTGATGTATCTGCCAGAGTCGTACCATTGCACTACCTAGACCCCTAATACCGGCCTTACGCAGCCCAACCTGCTTATCGCAGGCTCAGCTCTTGCTTGTTAAAGAAGGGCTAAACCCAGCAAGGCTTGAAAGGCTTGTAAAGGAAGAACGCCATGTCACGAATTAGGCGAGCCTCGGCCACGATATCCCTATAAGCACCAAAAAGAAAAAAAATCCAACGCAGATGCTGCTGCCCAGGGAAGAAAGAGATCATATGTAACATGCCTAACCTAGGTATTTTTCCCCCATCACACGATCTGACTCTCGTTGTCTCGTGATTATATGGTAACTCCCGACGTATATACCCCTGTAACTAGTACATAGACTCTTGGCAATTTCCGCTCTCTGTCAGGGGGGATTTTGGGGGTTTTGATATTTTAAAACTCGCCTATGGTGCTCGAGTAGGTATGTACATATGCATATGCGCGACACCTACACACACATAAACCTCTTGGACACTCGTTGACAGGGGGAATATAAATATATATTCTGGCTCTTTTTCTCTTTATGTAAGTGACGACTACGGATTGCAGGTTATTAGTCAACACTGGGTTCTCGCCATCTCGTGTGGCATTCCCTCCCCAGCCTCATCTCGCGTTGTCGATTCACATAGTACTAACTCGTCCCAGCCCGCCGGGAACGCTACATAGGAATGTGCCCAGTGGTATACTTACTTCCTAATCCGGTACTTAGCTTGCCAGTTGCCGTTGGTTCGGCATCGTTGGTTCGACCGCCTCTACCGCCTCTACCTTCTCTTCCGCCGTCTCGGTACCTCCAGTGTCAGGTAGGCTCTGCACTAGGTACAGATATTCCTACCAAAAAAACTGGCCTGCCAAGGTTCTTGGCATTTTTGACTGCCAGTTGGCAACTACTGACACAAAAAGTTGAATACTAAGTAACTAAACTGTCTCATCCACTTAATTTACTATGTTTAAGTCAATTAATTGACTTTTTTCTACATACCAGTACGTTGAAAGCATATCTAGCTTAATAGCCTTTCTTTTTTTATACTCGTTTTTACCTCTTAACCTAATAACCTCCTGTATATAGTGTGAAATCTTCTTAGTCCAGCGCTGTATAAGGTATCTTAAGACTGGCCGAAATATGAGGTAACAGCTGTTGCCGATATGGAGTGACAGCTGTTGCAGAAATGCCAAGTCTCTTGGCAGGCCAGTTTTTTTGGTAGGAATCTCCGTAGGTAGGTAGGTAGATCGTGACCAACATTTTCTTCATGCAAGGACCCCGAATGTTTACTGGCCGGTGAGGTTATATGGCGATGTCCGTATGTTTACTCAATATATAGAGACTATCCAGTCTAGAACCCACCCCCTGTGACTATCGACTATAATAAACAAACCTAGGCGCTTTTTTTTTTAGTGAAACTCCCCACACGTGTCAAGTGCCATATGTGTCATGCGCTATTGTAAACT
This sequence comes from Biscogniauxia sp. FL1348, assembly GCA_022544895.1. NCBI lineage: Eukaryota > Fungi > Ascomycota > Sordariomycetes > Xylariales > Xylariaceae > Biscogniauxia > Biscogniauxia sp. FL1348. The sequence goes on along the minus strand of JAJNNV010000072.1, from coordinate 105,257 downwards.
TTGGGGATACTTCTCCCCCTTAGCAATTTATTGGTCTGGTCTGGTCTAGAGGAGAATATGCCATCAGAGAAATCCAGACGATGTCTAAATGTGGATTGGGGGTAGGGGGTGTTCGAGCTGTGAGGGCCTAATGGTAAACACTTTCAGAACTCTAGAAAACTCGTAACCTAGTGAACTGGCATATTGGATACACAGGCGCGAGCTATCAAGCGTACCTTGTATGTATTACTTATTTGTTTTCTTCCACTAAGTTAGACAGGCGGTTTTGCAGTGAACATCGATAATCCAATTCTTATTAATGCCCGATCAAAACACCCACTCCGCCACAATCCCGTCGACTTATAGTTATTTGACAACTGACAACTGACAACATCAACATTGATGTACAGGGGGCAACTCTACATTCGTGCCAAGATAAACGAGTAACTCCACAAACACAAGACATCTCGAACCACAACCTATCTCTTGGTCAATCAATCGACTTATATGCAAAGATCTACTTACTACCTACAGGACTAGGCGAGCAAAGAAGGTCTCCGCAAACGATGCATCGGATTCTAGCTACGCCAACTAACTCCCATTCCTAACCTAGGTAACTTTCAACAACCACTTAACCTAGATGATGCCTAATACCTGCCTGTAATCACCCGAATCCGCTTTGGGTTTAGGTAGTCATGATCAGTTATTTACCGGCCCAGCTGCATCATAAATAAGTGTGATGAGTTGTAATTGTAATCAGGTTTGGGTAGGTCAACCTAGGTACCTAGTGTCCTATTGGAAGCAAGATGCCTCCCCGCCCCAGTGATGTAGCACGTCTGTATTCTCTGCTTCGCATTCCCACCAAGGAGAAGAGCATGTGTTAAAGCCCTCGGGCTTGAGGAGCATGGGAAAACATGGAACATCAATTGCCACTTCATACCTAGCACTACGGGCAGTCGCTTATAATGCCTAACTCGAGTTCAAGTTACAGCTTACGCAAATTAGGAAGCCAAGGTTCAATTAGGTCAATAGGTAAATCAATATATAGGTATATACCTAGGTACATATATCGATATTAGAGTATATGATTTAAAGACATATAGCCACCCCCTCCCCTTCCCCCTCTTCCTCTCTCTATCATCCATCCCCCAAATTCGTCGACAAGGCCTCGTCTTATAGGCTCACCCAACAGCCCAGTACCCCTTTAAACCGTTATGAGTAATCGGTTAAACAGTTTTAGGTATTGAGCACCTATGCATAGTATTGTATTGATGTATAATTCACTCTTGACCCCCACGAAGCACCACTACTTGGGACATTGTAAGCATGTAGAACTCAAACTCACCTCACCGCACGGCTACATATCATTAGGCTTTCTACCTTTTAACCCAAGAGCCGTCCTAGCACCGCATGACAACGTATACAGGTTGTGGTTATCACAATCTAGTTGCTCAGGTTTCTGTTGAGACCATCCCACTACCATGCTACATAGACTTGCCTTTTTTCCACCCATCGCCTTGCTCCTTCGTAGTGTACAAGAAAACGCCGGCCTCAGCTACATACATACATACATACCTCGTTAGGACCCGTGATCTCTCCAACACCGAACCTCCCATCCTTAAGTAGTAGGTATGCACCCCCTCGAGCTTGAACCATATATCTCCTCCATCTACTACCAGGTAGTAGTATATAATGCATAGGTACCTAGGTAGGTAAGTACATACCTACGTTGCATATTCACTCGCTCCCACGTGTATTCCATAACGTACCTACATACAGTATAGAAGTACATAAAACGAGGCTGAACACGCGAAGCGACCTATCCTACCCTACCTATCAATGTATGTAGCAATATAATCTCAGAAGTAGACGACGAAGACGGGATACAAAAGGGGAACCTCAGCCCCCCCACCTGCCATCGTCCTCCTCATCAACACACACACACACACACACACCAACGTCATATCCACGACCTTTATATCTATTTTTATTTTTGCATTTCCCTCGCGTCGTCGTATCGCATGGCATCGACGAGGCTGCCAATGAGCGAAAGGGAGAAAAGGGGGGGAATGACCTGCCCCCAAACCCCGAGCACTGCTATCCCAGGACCTTAGGGAAGGAAGGGACGCAATACCCCAGAGACGGGTAATACTTTCGTTGCCTAACATGGTAGGTAGGTCAGTAGGTGAAAAAGGTAGTGACATGCATGCAATAGGTATATATCACCCCCCGTAATACCTACATCGACCTCCTGTCTACGTCCACGGTCCTTGAACGCCGAGCCTCACGGGGCAGGCAATGTCTCCTCATTTGCCTGCCTCTGCGTGTGCTCCGGATCCGATCCCTTCTCCCCTTCCCCCCTTCCCCCCGGCCGAAGTACCTACATAAGTCTAGGCTGAACAGATAGTAGCAAAAGAGGAAGGAAGGAAGGAAGGAAAGCTATAGGTAAGTTAGACCAGTCAATGCCTCAACATGGAATGTTATACCCAGGTAAGTCAGCCAATATCCAACCTTCATTTAATATGTACCTATTATTATTCGACATGCTACCCTTTCTAGCCCTGTCTCCCTTGTCCTGACGCAGCCTTGCCTTCTTGCCTTGCCTTGCCTTGCCCTCTCTCTTTCTCCCTCCCCCCCTCCTCTTCCCTTCTCCCCTGGCCCCCAAACACACACATTATACACAAGAGCATATTTCACATTTGTCATTTTACCTACTAGCTAAGAGCGGAAAAGTAGGTGGTATATGCAATGCACGCACGCACGCATACATACCTACAGTCATGGCCAACGGCGGGTAGCGCAACGTTAGACTGCAGATGACTGACTCATTTACAAGATACTAGGATAGCCTTTCCCTCCCCACTTCCCCTCCCCTCCCCCCCTTTTTCAGGGTATAGGTATCAAATTCCCCTAAACCCCTTCCTTGCTCCTCTCTGCTTATACTACAAGTCTGGTACTCACTAAACGTCATCATAGAAGAAATGCCGTAATTACCTCATGAGTTACTTAGTACCTACTTCAAGTGTGACTCAAAGACGGCATACCTTATGTAGGTAGGTAGCAGATCTGTCTAGGACCAAATAACCCAATCCATCTACCCCCCTTCTCTTTCCACTCTCCTCTCCCATCATCTCTAACCTACGCGCACACGTAGGGAGCCACAGTGATTCTCTTATACAGATCTTCTATGTATCGTGTGTGCATGGGCTTGATCGGACTTAAGACGCTTTCAACTCAAATTCATATAACCTATAGGAACGATTCTACCTAATCACATTCTCCCTTTTTTGATCTTCTCATAGATTCTTCCTCTTCTTACGGACCCCCTTCCCCTCCCAGTGTAATATAAACCCATTTAAACCTATATATTAAATCCCCAGATCGTATATATGACCAACAAAACCACATAATCCGTCGATGTTCTGTATACCTATATAAGTATATATAACGATGGCAACGAATGATGATAATAATAATAAAAAACATCTCATAACAAAAACACTCATAAGCCGCAACAAATCGACTTCAACCTCCATTCCTCTTTTCCCTTTTACCCCATTGATCAAAGAAAGATACTACCGAGATATCTTCATTTGTATTAAACGTGAATAAATTCCTCCATACCTAGGCATCAACTTAAATCTCTTTCGTTAAAGAATGGTTCCTTTTCTTTTCTTTGGCTCGCAATAAGCGATCGACATAAATAGAGGTGAATCTAAACGCCATTACACATATATAACTCATGGATATAAAAAAAAATACTCTTCCACCATTAATAAGAAGAAAAAAGGAATATATGGATGATGTATAAGAACATCTACAAAAAAAGTCTGGCATGGTGAGAAGAGAAAGAATGAATAAAGGGTATGCATATGCGTCGTCCGCGTAAACGTTTGTGTGTGTACTGTACTGTGTCTATAATTTTTAACAGCAATCCCATTTCAGACAAGAGAGAAAAAAAAATATTGATTTGTTTTTGTACCCGAACCCATAAAAGAGAGAAAACGCCCCCTTCCCTTGCCAATCAGTTCCTTGCACAAGTCTAGCATTCACGTAGCCTGGGCATAGAGACATCATTGTCCTTTCCCCCAAAATACCCAGTAGACTACGTCAAGTCTGTTTCCAAATAGCACTGCCATCCGAACGATGTCGCCTAGGGTGGGGACATTTCCCTACAACGCAAATCCTGGGAGCGGCCTGGTCAATCATGCTGAAGAATATGATTGCGATTGCAGGCATTAGCTGAGCTACAACCCGGTTTGTGGCATGGTGAGAATCACCAATAGAGCTTGGGGGGCTGTGCTGATGCAGCCTACAGCGTGTAGAGGGCAGAGAAGGTATAACGGCGCAAACTCCGCATTTGGGCCTTCAAGATGATTACTCGGATAATCTCCCAGGACTTTGGTTTGTACCGAACTGGCTTGCCTTAGTCGGAACCATCGCTCCTAGACTTGGCGACCAACTGCGTTGGTTTAAACAAAAACGAAATCATTCGCAGCCTAAGAAACGGATTTTGGCTTTTGTGATGGCGGCTGAGGCACACTAAGCTGTGGCACATCCGCAGTACCCGATCCCTCAATGCTTTGAGGCTCCTCTGTTAGAGCAGGGGGGGGCTCAAGGTCGCTATCCTCGCGAGCTGACAAGGGAGAGGGAGTCGGGCGAGGGGGCGGCAAAAAGTCACGATCCCCCCCTGTTTTTTCAATCGGGGACCAACCTGCAGCCACACTTCCTGCAATGATACCTGCCATCACCGTAGGCGCTCCCAAGGCTGAATTAGACCGAGACCTCATAGATCTAGACCGCTTCCGGGAATCAGGTGTTGGTGCAGGCGAGTGAGATCCAAAGCTGTCTTCACGAGTCGGGGTTTGAGGCACTCTAATCGAGTTGGACCGAGAGTGAGATGGGCTCTTGCCCTTGGACATGAAGGTTTCACGAGGATGGCGCACAGCAAATTTTAGGTTGTTCAACCGACCACCCTTCAGTCTCTTGAGGAACGCGAGCTCATCCCTGACATCGGAGAAGACTTCTGGTAATTCCTCGAACCGTTCTTCGTCTGTAATAGTGAATCCGGGTAGTCGCGATCTCCGCTTGAACGATTCGGGTATGCACTTCCTGATCAAATCGTCGGGAATGAGACGGATGGCCATTCCAATAGGTATCGAGATAACACCTAGGATGATCGCCGCGGCCCATTGACCAGAAGTTTGCGATGGGTCCCGAAGCGAAATACTGAACGGGGTGCCTCCAACAAATATAATAAGGACTTGAGCGCCGCACATAGCGATATTGATTCCAATGAAGAACCAATTCTGCAATAGGCCTTCGAAAATGTTGAATCGATTGTCCAAGCGACGGTTGCTAAATCATCGTTAGTGTTTTCTTTCAGGGTTGGGTACACAGTTCTACTTACTTCCACTGGTTGAAAATCTGCATCCAAACAAAGGTATTGAACACTAGGGTGTCACGTCGGTCGACTTCCCCTTCAGTGACGAGGCCGATGGTTATCGCAGCATAGTAGAGTACAAACGTAACCGCCAGCTGGTAGATTGCCTGTCCGATTATCATTTTCCACATGGTAATTGAGATGATGCTAGATCCTCTAGGTTCCGGTTTCCGGTTCAGGACACTGTCTTGCGGGGGATCCGTAGCAAGAGCAAGAGCAGCAAGAGTATCCATGATAAGATTGACCCAGAGTAGTTGTACGGCAGTTAGAACGGAACCTTCGTCATCGCTAGAGACAGCAGTAACAAATGTTAGTACCACAGCCGTAATGTTGACGGTCAGTTGAAACTGCAAAAACCGCTTGACAGCATCGTTGACAGCACGGCCCCATTTCAGAGCCTTCACAATACTTGTGAAGTTATCATCCATGAGAATAATCGCGGATGCCTCTTTCGCTACTTCCGTGCCAGCAATACCCATCGAAAAACCAACATCGGCTAATTTGAGAGCTGGCGCATCATTCGTACCATCGCCTGTGACAGCTACAGTCTCGTGCATATCCTTGAGTCGACGCACAAGGATGCGCTTATCCTCCGGACTGGAACGGGCAAGGACCTGAAGTCGGGGGATAATCTCGTTCTGATGGAATTTACTGAGATTGCGAAATTCGGGACCCTCCATGACTAGACCATCTGGCTGAAGTATGCCGCACTCCCTAGCAATGGCCTGTGCCGTAAGCTTGTTGTCACCCGTAACCATGCGAACTACCACACCAGCCCTTTGGCATTGCCTTACGGCCTCAGGGACACCATCACGAAGAGGATCCTGGATGCCGACCATGCCAATGAAAATCATGTTCTTGAAGACATCCTCGAAAACAACTTCCTTGCGATCACCTTCGGCCCGCTTGGCGTTCCGTGGCGGCCACCTTTCGAAGTCACGGTACACAATCCCAATGGTTCTCAATGATCGCGAGGCGTAGTTTTCAATCAGGCCCTTGATGGTCTCGGTGTTATCGCTAGTCAGGGGCGCGCTAGAGATATCTCGGGTCGGGTCATGTAGAATTTCGGTACATTGGCCAAGGAGAATTTCGGATGCGCCCTTCACGTAAAGGCGTGCCATACCATTGTCCAGCTGAACTACCACACCCATGCATTTTCGGCCAGAGTCGAAAGGAATAAGCTGTAAGATCTTCGCGTTCGCCCGTTCTTCACTGACTGGTCCCATACCAAGGTGTTCCTTGGCAAATATGAGTAGAGATGTCTCAGTCTTCGACCCGATGAAGCTCATTTGGCCATCTGCTTCGCCTTCAAAAGCCGTAGAGTTTATGGATATCGATTTCCGGAGTAGGTCCTGAGCATCTTTGCAAAGACTAGAGGCAAATTCCTTCTCAGACAGGTCCTTAGAAGCAGTAGCATCAGAAACTGATGTATCCTCAGCGCTAGGTTTTCCACTTCCGAAACGGTGAGCAGTCCCAATAGTTCCCGAAACTACCTTCATCTTATTTTGCGTCAAAGTACCCGTCTTGTCGGAACAGATCGTTGTTGCATTCCCCATAACTTCGCAGGCCTTCAAGTGGCGGACCAAGTTGTTGTCCTTGAGCATACGGGTAGTCGCAAAAGCAAGGGCCAACGTGACGGCAAGGGGCAATCCCTCAGGAACGGCAACGACGATGATGGTGACCACAACAATGAAGATTTCGATGAACTCTTGGCCCTTTTGCGATGGTGATAACTGCCAGTTCCCAGGGAGACGGACAAGAAACTGGATAAAGAGGACGATAAAAAGTAGCAAACCAGCCGCACCACCCAGCTTCGCAATGTATTCGGCAATAACGTTCAGCTTGGACTGGAGGGGCGTGATTTCAGGGTCCTCGTTGAGAGATATCATCGTCCTTCCGTAGCTAGAATAGATACCAGTCGATGTAACCAAGAATGTCCCGACACCTTCCATAACTCGGCCTCCTGACTGGATGAATGGGTCAAGCTTTCTAGTGTCTTCGCCATTCTCGATGCCGGCATATACCTCGTCGGCAGGCCTCTTGCGTATAATATCGGATTCGCCTGTGGCCTGTGATTCGTCGCACTTCACGTTGAAGCCCTGGATTAAAACACCATCGACAGGTATGAGATCACCAGGTTCCAAGTGGAGCACATCGCCAGCCATAACATCGTAAACCGAGACCTCAACAGTTTTTCCGGAGCGCACTGCCTTCACAAATCGATCTTGTTTCTTCTTGTTCAGATTCGCGAATTGCCTTTCCTTTTGCCAATCATTCAACGATCCAACAAGGACAACAATGACAATGGCCGCAATGATAGCCACACCCTCAATCCATTCGACTGACGGCTGACCATCCTCGTGCTCTCCGCCGAACGTCTGGTATAGGCCTATCGCAAGCGAGACGACAGCTGCAGCCGAAAGTAGGATCAGAACCTTGTCGTTGTAAGTAATCCAAACCAACTGCAAGAAGCTCTTGCCCTTCTTCTCCGGAAGCCGATTATCCTTGTAGACTCGTTTTCTATCGACAAAGCTCTCATCAGTTTCGGATTTGGGATGAGTCGCAGTCCGGGCTAGCGGCTTCTGCGGGCTTTCGGCTCCTTCGTCGGACAATTTGGGAGACGTCTTGCTCGTGGCTTCTTCAAATGATACCGTGCCATCCAGATGCTTCTCATCCACGCTCAGTCCTGTGTCTCGATTCGTCCGCAGTCCCTTTTCAAGTCCGGCAAGACCACCGAGTTTATAGAAAGCACTTAAGCTTTTGGGGTTAAACATCTTGGTTAACTCGCCAGGATTGAAGGCGAACGGATTATTCTCAACCTCGAAATCCGCCTCTTTACCTTGGTCAGGCTTCAAAGCATCAGCATCGTTCATGATCTTATCATTGTCGTGCGTCTGCTTCTTCTCACTCTGCCACGAGTTAGTAACGGTCATGGCATCTCCCTGCGAGGAGGACAAGGACCGCGAGCCGTCATCGCTATCGACAGAATTTTGGCGCGACCGGTGGTTACCCGGTACGGCAAGATAGGCCTGCCCCTTCTCATTGCCCCTCGCAAACACCGGGCTGGAAACATTGTGCGGACTCGTAGGCCGACTATCCTTGCTATCAAACGAATTTCCACCCCGCACCTCGTCTTTGGGCTGGGAAGCTGAGGGTATAGTAGTCTTTTCAGACGAGGACCAACTTGCTGCCAAGGCAGTTGGACTTGTGGAATCATCTCCAGGCGACACCGGCGAGCGCTGCGGGGCGTCCGAACGAGGCTCGGTGTCATTTGTTGTGTCAATGGTAATGGTAGGCCTAGATATGTCAAGTTAAAACACGCGAACGGGCTGGAATCGAAGCGCCACCCTAGCTACGGCTTCGTGGGGGAGTGCGACTTACGCGCGTGGTCGTCGCGACGCCCCATCGGGCCCATCCTTATTGGGATCCGACATGGTTGGTAGATATCAGAGAGATGGTCGCGATACGAAATGCCCAAGTTAAATAGTAAGACTGCAGGCTAGCGAATGGCTAAGCTCGGGTATAGCCTTGCGACGTGAAAGTTGGGTTTGATTGGAGTCTGCTTGTTCGGTCTGGCCATCGACGGACAAGGGCGAGAGCTAGATCTACGGCTCGGAGGGACTGGGGGTAGATTAATAGGAAGTGGAAGGTCGGTGGCGGCCTAACAAATGATGTCGAAAGTTCCAATGTTCAGAGTTAAGCCAGCTATCCACAACCTGCTTCCCAAGGTGTCTGGGTCCACGCGGTATCCGATCCAACTCGTATTTTCTCAGTATGGCCCGTGTTCATCCGGGGGTGGCTCGAAAGGCAGTCGGTGCCAGAAAAGGTGGTCGTGGTGCGGGTTGGCTGGGAAAAGAGAAAAAAAATGATGAAGTAAACAATGAGAGTGTATGATACGAAGTAGAGACTATGATGACATGTTTCGGGAGAAGTTTGTTCTGTACGAGTAGGACGCAGGCTATTCTCCAGGAGATGAGACTTCTTGTGCTTGTCGGTAGTAGAAAGCGAAGAGGCTATGCAGACACACGGTCACATAAGACTGTACAGAGAAGAAGCGTCGTTGTAGGAGTGTACCCGGTCATTCCTGTTGGATATGAAGCGCATGCCAACAACCGGTCCGGTCCAGTCCAGTCCAGTCAGTTCAGTCAGTCAGTCCGTATGTCTGTCTGTCTGTCTGTCTGTGTTTGTGATTGTTTCCCGGTGAGGGAAGTCTGCAGACAAGACAAAAAAAAAGAAAGGCGACAAGGTAGGAATAATAAAAAGGAATAAAAAAGACTCGAGACCGGGTGTCGACCCAATTGATGCCAGAGACTACAAACGCACAATGTATAAAATAAGAAAAGAAGACTACATATGTAGAAGGAACGATCAAAGGATTTACTTGTGCAAATGTGAGAGAGAATGGATGGATGTACCTAGGTATTGTATCCAAGGTACGGATGTTGCCTCAGTGGTATCTTAAAGGTTAAAAGGCAGTAGCAGCAGCCACCACAGTCCAATCAATCAACCTATCCTTCTAGGGTGAAACGAGGCTTATTGGCTCGATGGGAGGAAACAGGAACCCATAAATATACATTGCCAGCATAGAATATGAACACTTTAACCGCCCTTGATTGGCCTGTGTAGAGATCCACTTATCCTATCTAGGTACTACTTTCCCGCCCGTGTTATAACACTCCCCCATGCACGCTACGCTAACGTCAAATGTTGGCATGTACCTACTCATCAACACACACATGGATGCATCCTTCCACACATTATGTACAGGTCCCTCCCTCCCCTTATACAACCCTACTAAGTATGTACTTATGTACAGCTAATTATGATTATGATATTACACCTACGCCAGGTATCTGCTACACTTTACACTACAACTTTACTTAGCACTAACTCGGGAAAGAAAGTACCGTACGTTTCTTGTCGAGGTCATTGACACATGGCGGTATAAGCAGGGCAACCAGAAGTTGCTAGACACTGGCTTAAACGTGGAAGGTTCCGACCTAGATGGTCTCGACACTACTTCAACCTATTGGTGAACTACTCCAAGTCGTATCAAATGCGTAGGTGGTAATGTAAGTAACCTTATTGATGTAAGTAGACTGCGTATGTTTAAGAAACCTGATCACTGTCATACGTTTTTTTTTTCTTTTCTCTCTTTCCTTATTTCTCTTCCAAGGTTATTTGCTGTTGCTTCCCTTGGTTTTTTTTTTTGTCTTGTCCTTACCCTATTTTACCTCGTCCCTTTTTTGGGGGTTTTTTTTTTGCCCCCTTCTCCTATCTTTCTCTTATTCTCTCGCCGTCATTGGTCTCTTTTTTTTTTCCTCGCCCAAGCCCAGCGAGTCAGTTTTTGGCCTGGCCTTCCTTCTTTTTTTTTTTTTCTTTTTTTTTTCTTGCTTGAAAGTCAAATTCTCCTTTTGATTGACGTGCCCCCTTTTGTGTTGAATTCAATACCCCATAGCTTTTGACTCCTCAAGGAAAGGTTTGTGCTGCAACCTGCCAGCAGCGAATCAGAGAGAGTGCCAAGGGAGGCTGTGTTCGCAAAAGGGGGGCTTCGCTTGCATCAAAGATCTACGTTAGTCCGTCGGTAATACCTCATAGCGTGTGCGTGCGCAGTAAGGCCTGACTGACACCTAATGAATATTACCTCTCGAGTTCCTGCTCCTGTATGCTTCCTTCTGATCGCTTTTGTTTTTCGAGCGAGGCGATCCAGGCGGTTCTGAGAGAAAGGCCGGGACTAGCTCATGTTTATATGGTATTATACACACTTGGGGAAGTGTTCTAGAAACAGTAGAGCATGTACGAAAGCTCTATATCTGGCTAGGGTATTGGTCAGAACTTCCTAGGTACCTAGGTAGGTAGCTGCAACCAAGGTTCCACTTCTGCAGGTGCTGCATCTCCCCGACATGGTTATTTACCTAGTGTCCCTAGGTGGTGTATGCAAGTAGGTACATAGTGTCGGGCAGGAGGGTTGTTGTTGACCTTGGTCACTGACCACTGTGACCAGCCAGCCAGCCAACCAACTCTCTCTTACGTCGTACTATGATGACGGTGAGATGCCCGAGTACCCAATACCTGCAGCGCTTGGCGAAACCGAAGTCAGGCTTGTCAGGAACAACAACACATCAAAAAAGAGAAAGTGATAACGATTAGTCAGGTGTGCATTGGACGGACAGAGGGGATCGTCAACAACAATGCAACGCATGACCGGGACGTTGCTATGTGTAGCGGCCAGTTTGGACAATTATGCCAGGCCAGTCAGCCTGTCAGCCTCGTCTGTCTGTATTCTCACATATGTGACGGCGTGCCTACATCCACGGTGTCACCTACTAGTATAACGGTGGCTGGTGTCCGCTAAACCTGATATAGCTAGCTAATCCTAATACCCCACATCTAGTACATAGCCCGTTGTAATCTAAGTACTCATTTTGTCTCAACATACATACCTAAGTACATACTTACCTAGGTAGTCTATCAGTGCAGCAGGTATAAACCACACGTCGCAAATCACTCCCGTTTAATCAGCATTTAAAAAACCTAAAATAACAAAAGTCAGCAATAAGATCCATTTTAATGGCGCGAAAAGCTTCGTACTTATGGATGTCGTGAGGTTGTGTTGCGTGAGGTAGTAGGTAGGTAGGTAAGTATATTTCGTAATATCTGTTAATAGCTTCGGTACTTTTATTCCAGTGCGCTTTGTACTGAATGTGGCGTACCAAGGCGGACTAGCGATATTAGGTTTAGCGGACACCAGCCACCGTTTTACTAGTAGGTGACACCGTGGATTTAGGCACGCCGATATGTGAAGTTCATCGTCGTTTGATCATCCCGCAGGTTACCTGCCTAGGTAGTACTTACATACCTACTTACATTTCGACTTACACGACTTAAAAGTACCTACCTATACCCAGTACACAGAGGTAGGTAACCTTGGGTACTACTTACCTAGGTTAGGATGTAGCTAGGTAGGCACAGTAGGTAGGTATTATGTATGACGGTCCGCTCTGAACCCACCCCTCTCTACAAGGGAGGTACCTCCTCCTAGCGCCCAGGCCACGTGGGACGTTCGCAAACCATTGGAAACGCGTTTACAAGTACTTACCTACCTATTCCATGGCGTATACCTACCTACTAACTTACCTACCTACCTATGTAGGTATACCTAATAGGTAGTAGAATCCTCCCTCTATTCTTGGCTCGTTGCTCTTCTCTCAATGCATTGGCGGACAATGCCGAAGCAAATTACAATATAGCAGTCAGAGAGATCCTGCTACAGCTCTTTACTTAACCTGCACTAGGAATACAGGGTCTAATACACTAGTATCCGGGCCAAGCTAAAGCAAATAATGAGGCAATGCGCTTCCTCTTCTTATTGTCGGGTCTCGATCTTTGCATGTGAGAACAATATTTCGAGGTGGGGAGCGGAAGGTAGCCAGCCACCTATGCTAAGGCTTACGACGCGGTCCGCGTCTTGGATCTTTATTAGCCAACAATGCTACATAATGCTCTCTTTTCTTGTCCTTTTTTTTATCCCGAGCTTCAAAGTTCGGCCAACTTAGTCGTGTTTGGTCCGACATGGCTAAACACGATGGCGCCCGCAACCTAGAGATGAACTTCGGAGATGAACCTTCCCGGGGTCCCGGACGAAACGCTGACGACTTTAATATGCATTTTTCTATTTCTCTTGACCACCGGCTCAAACGAGAAATGTCCTCCGTCCTTTCACACATGCCTTGGGTAGGTAGATAGTGTAGCGTGCCTAGCAGTAAATAGGGAGATAAGGAGGCCCTGTAAACGCCCCGGTGGCTTTCTGGCGGGTTTTGCTTTTCAAGATCCCACCAAAGAAGGAATACGGAGGTCACCTAGGTATACATACGCGGGTTAACAGGGTTCAGGGGGCGTAGAAAGCCAATCCTTTTGCCGATCTACTAATAATCTAGGTTAGGTTAGTCTCGTCGTAGGTGATCTTTTTCTTCTAGAATGGTACTGTAAACCATCCCTGGTTCTCCCAGTTGTACTCCTTGCAAGAGACTCAAACCTAGGTTTAATTTACCTAGGTCGATATTAACTCAGTAACTATCTCATACATAGTCCAAAACTATCAAGACTATTGCCTTTAGGTGACGTTTATCGGGAGATACAGAGAGTGCTTCACAGTCATTGGTGTATTATTTGTACCCACCTGCCGTAAAGGGTAACGCCTTGGGTGCAGTAGCATTGCTGACCGAATATGTATCCAGGTAGAACGGGCGGCAGAGAAGTAAGTAGTGTATGTTTGTAGCGTAGTATATGTAGGTAATATCGGATACCAGACCTTCCCGTCATGACTCCTTTAAATATATTTATATATTTATATAGATATATATAAATCACAGGTGCTAGGTAATTTGGGTTACTTAAGATGCAACATGCAACTTATATCAGTATGTTCCTACAATACGGCTAAAGTCGAAACTGTGCTCAGTCTTAAGTAACCTACCTAGCACATACCACGGGCACATACCTACCACGGCTGGATGCTCAGCACGGTCAAAAAGGTCAAAGAGGCTTTCCTATTTTGTTGCTTTCTATACCCAAACACGGAATCTTGTTAGACATTCTCTACGACTTTGTAAGTACCTATGTGTGTCGGGTGTCCGTGTACACACTGGTCACGAAGACCTACCTACATATAGGTACAAGGCAACGGCGTTGCCACATACATATCATCCAGCGCGAGTTGGCGTTCAGGGAACCTCCATTCCACCCTCCACCCTTTCCGATGGAAGCCGGTGAAGACTCACGTCGAGGTGGTCCAGTATCCAATCGACAACACACCACGGGCGCGTATGATGTTCCTCCCTGCATCAGGGGATGCGTGATCTTAGATGCCCGAGTTCCCCTACGTCGATTAGGTATCTCCCTTACCTCACAACCGACCTTCCTTGCCCATCTGTCTCGCCAGTGCCGAACCATTGGGAAAATCCAAAGCGAGTAATGCAATGTAAGATGCCAGAAGTTGCGCAAAGTGTGTATAGGGGGGGTTCCACGAGAGTGGCTGTGCATGCAAGTGAAAAAAAAAATTCCCGTCTCATCCCCTCTTCCCCCTTTTCCATGATATGAGCAAGCACCGCAAGCCTTTTTTCTTTTCTTCTCAAGTTCATATCAACCCTATCAACAGACCAATAATTCCTATACTATATGGAACGTGCCTCTCAATACCTAGGCCAGGCTTGGTTGTATACCATGTAGTACCTATTACATACACTACCTAGATAGAGATTCTAGTGTAATCGTAGGTACAACTACCTAACCTACCTACCTACTCTCATCGAATGGTCCACCGGAGGTCATCTGATGCGACGGGATGGGGACGGGAATGGAGACGCGGGACCGACCCTGGGGAAAACAACGAAACACTCCGCACTGAACCATTAAGTAGCGGGAATCTGCACACGGATAAGCTTGTTTCACGGACTTTTCTCTCTTTATTATAGGTACACACACGCCCGCGCACGAATATGCCTACACATCACGGTAACACCATCTACTTACACCACCTACCTAGGCATATTACACAAAATACGTCATTGACGCCTTGGTATAATAAGAGGAGAAGGCTATTTCGTCTGATCCTTGCAGTCCTTGTTAGTGGCTATCGTAGGAAGTATGCACGACATACAATCCGTAGTAATAAAAAAAAGGGGGGAGGGGAGAGAGAGAGGATCGATTATCTACCTACTACCTACCTACCTACCACCTAGCCTATACTACATAGCCTTATGTGACATTAAACATCGAAACATCAAACTACCTGCCTACCTACCTACCTACCTACCTACAAGGACGGCATACCCTCTCGTAATGTACATCTTTACCACCTATGTGAGTGTGTTTATGTGCCTCGTTGTATGGAGCCAATATAACTGCCCAGGTCAGCCCACCTGCCTGGGCGCCCAGAAGTACACCCTGACGCGATCTGCGTCGGTAGTTCTCTTTGCAAGAAAAAGGTCCAACACACACAACATGGAACCTACCTAGGTACCTATGTTTTGGCTCACATCCTCTTTCATAATACGAGAGAACTATAGTACCTACACCGCAAAGCATTCCATACCCTTCAGCTTGGCTTTTTTCCCCTAACCCTCATACTAGGTACATATATCTACATAGAGAAGAGGGTCGAGTTCTAGTCTAGGCTCGACTTGGTAAAGGCGAATCTTAAAAAGTACAGATGGTAATAGAATAGGGGGTTTCGGGTCAAGCCTCTCTTATTCCTTCTCTTTTTTTTTCCTGTCAACAAACGGGTTCCGTGATGTCGGTTAGGTTGACTTGGCGAGACGAGACAGCTTGGCTTCATCTGCCACGGACGCACATACATACACAGCCTCGCTGCCCTCGCTAGATCTTACTCCCTACGGGTACCGTCTTGCTTTTACGCCAGCCATCCGCTTTCAGCTACATGAAGCTAGGGGAGCTTTCTGAGGAGCTACGTAAGCAGTATCTACTTTTTTTTTCTCCATCTCTTCTTTCAACCTCATCAGTCCAGATATCAGCCAATCCCCGGCGTGTAACCTGCTCGATTTGCTATTGCTAACGACCTTGCCACAATAAGGAAGGGCCCGTCTGTTGTATTCCCATGTGTGCGCGCGCAAGTGGCCATGTGCAACACAGCACCCAACTTCACCCATAAGTACAGACGTGTGTCACTCTTATACCCTCGCCTGATAGCATATAGCTATCCAGTCCCTCCCCCTCCTTAGAATATCCCAATATCTACGTGCGTATGGAGGAGGAAAGGGGGAGGAGGAGGCGAGAGGGAACACGTTGCCTAGAACTCCAGATAGGATTGTGAGACGTCTTCTCCCGCCAGTCTAGACGGCTAAGAAGAACGGCACTGCCTCAATGCTGATCTTATATTCTCGATGTAAGCTTGAACCTGCCCAAACGGGGATAGTAACGGGATAAACCCTTTGGGCTTACCGTGGATCGATCGGGGCCGCTGCCCACGGGCTAGGCGAGGCGAGAGGCACGGAGGGATAAGTAGGAGGCATTAGGAAAAGGGGGGAGGGGTTGACAGGAGAGCCCGGTGGTCTGCCTTGCCAGCATCTGATACATCCGTCTATATCTGCCTCACCACCTCGCCTAACCTCATACCTTGGCTCCAACGTTTCCTAGAAACGAAGATGAGGGACGAAATGGAAGTTTTCTTCCGACTATAGCCAGGGAACATCCATCATGAACTTCCCCATGGCGGGCTACCCTGGCCACAACAACGCCCAGCTTTGCACTACCTTCCCCCCTCTCCCCCACAAACAGTCTTCAGCAAAAGTGAGTATCTAAGACAACTCCCGTGAGGACTACATGCCATGTCTCAGCTACCATTCCACCATCAAATATCCCGACCCGGCGGTCTGGGCACGGGGCCATTAAAAAAAAAACCAAAAGGCATTTATCTGAACCCAGACCATCGAAGGGCCGAGAACCAGTAGGTAGGTCAATACATATGAGCTTTTATCTTCTAGGAAAAGTAGTATGAATCATGCCCCCCCGTAACAGACGACGATGACGACGACCCTCTCATTGCCCGCCCGCCGTCCGTTGTTAGGTAGTACATTGCCACTAACCATGACCACCGCTTAAACCACCAAAGCAACAACCACCTCTCTCGAGTCCACAAAACTAACTCACCATGACGGCATACCACCCACGTCCTCGCCCCCTACCGTGGCACTGCACAACGTACCTAATGTATGTTAGGTAGGTAGGCATGGGGAGACCAAGCAAGCAAGCAAATCATAACATACACGTGTTACGCGTCTCCGTTTAAGAAAAAAATAAAGACCACAGCAAATTAGAGCTCTCTTCACGTCTAAGTTAATTCGTCCTGCTAATACGCAATATGTCCTACCAGTAGGTAGGTATAACTTCCCATCCACCTTATGGCCCCTATGTACGAGATAAAAGAAAAGAATCAACAAAAAAGAACCAAACAAAAAGTATTTAGGAAAGGGGAGAGAGAGAGAGATGCTGAAAGTCCTTAAATAAATTCATAAATAGGTAATAACAATAAAAAACCTGCAAGTCCTCCATCCATCTTACCCAGACGGTCTTTTCTCTACAATATCTAGCTCTCGACAAGACCCAGTTATCTATCTATCTATCTATTTGCGTGACCGAGCGAGGGTGTATCAAATGTAGTTTTTCCTTTGTAAGAGCGAAACCTCGTAGGCGAGTTTATTTGCTTAGATATCGTCATTGCCTCTCTCTCTCTATATATATATATATTGGCTTGAAGAGCATTACCTCGACACCAGATTTCCCAACGCCTCTACGAAAAAAAGGGGGACCATCTACTACTTGATCATGTAGATACTTTCCGTGGCCCTGGTATGATACAAGATACTATCTTAAAAGCAACTTTCTAGCATCACATTTCACACACACACACACACATATTTTCTTCAATAATGATAAAAAAGAACTGAAAATGGGAGAATGCTTCTATTTTTGCTTTTGCTTTTGTCTATCCATGCCATCTTGCCCTTAACGAATTATAGTAAATCCACCGTTTGTGTCTATCAAAGCCCAGATACCTAGATAGGTACTTAAGTATGCAAATTCGACACAACATCGGGCCAAAAGGCACATACACATACGAGCCACCAACCTACCTCTCCTCTAGCCCCCCCTCCCCCTATTCCCTATTTCATCTCCCCATCCCCATCCCCATCCCCATCCCCAAATCCACCCTCCTAACCCGTACCAACCTCTCCCTCTCCCTCTCCCCCTTGTCTCCTTCCGCATCCCCCTTCTCCCCCCCGACCCCAAAGAAGCCCCCTACCGCGACCCGCAGGGTGTCCTCCCAGAAGCCCGCGACCAGGGCCCTGAGCTCGGGGTCGTCGCCCGTCTGCCTGAAGTCCGGGAAGGCGTTGACCTCGAGCAGCCAGGCGGTGCCGCGGGCGTCGACCAGGAAGTCGAGCCCGAAGACCTCAAACGCGTTGGGCAGGGGCCGGAAGTGCATCGATGTCCCGCGCCCCGCCGCCTCGAACAGCTCCCCCGTCACCGCGCACACCTGCGCGAAGATGTGCTCTTTCATGTCGTCCTTACTCTCGCCCGCCGGGGTGGAGGTGGAGGTAGGAGTAGAAGTAGGAGGGAAGGGCATGTCCAGGTCCCAGAAGCGCCGCACCGTGCCCTCAGCCACCGAGCGCTGCAGGCACGTGTTCGTGAGGTGCGCCTCGAGGTCGAGAGGGGCCGGTGTCTCGCTTGTAGAAGGAGCTGTGGATCCGGGGGCTACGTACGGCTTCGCGGCGAAGAGCGCGAGCATCGGGCGGTAGACGTATACGTCGAGGCCGCCGACGCAGGCGACGTAGGTGCGGATGTGGAACTTGCGATTGCCGGCAGCGGGAAGTAGTAGGGGCGGGTGTATGTAGGGCTGGGCGACGAAGTGGCGCAAGTGCGACGCCGTGATGTAGTCTCTACCTTCTTTTTCTTCCTGTTCCTCTTTCTCCCTGCCGTTCTCATCTTCCTCCTCTTCTTCCTCTTCGTCATCACTACCTTCCCACCCATCGAAGATCCCCTGCAGCTCCTCCATCGTGCTGAAGAGCCGTATGCCCTGACCGCGGTCACTCATGCTCGGCTTTAGGATCCACCACTCGACTTCCCCCTTCCCTTCGCCGCTTTCGCGAATCTGAGCGTTTCGTTCCAGGCTCGCTCGTAGATCAAATGCTTCAATGAGCGCGTCGTCAAGGAATTCTGCATAGTCGACCTCGAAGGCCTCGGCCCTCTTCACATGCCCACTAAGCGCGGACTGCGGCCGTTTGGCGACCCAGTGCTCGACTGTAGAGGCAAGATAGTGTTTGCGGATGAGCGCTTTACGTAGCATAT
This sequence comes from Biscogniauxia sp. FL1348, assembly GCA_022544895.1. Classification (NCBI taxonomy): domain Eukaryota; kingdom Fungi; phylum Ascomycota; class Sordariomycetes; order Xylariales; family Xylariaceae; genus Biscogniauxia; species Biscogniauxia sp. FL1348. The sequence goes on along the minus strand of JAJNNV010000072.1, from coordinate 85,972 downwards.
AGCTATTGACGAGGCAGGAGCGCGGGTGTTCGGCCACGTACTCCCAATCGATGGCCTCGTACGGCGTGATCTGCAGGACAGACGCATCGGGATGATTTGCGGGCAGCAAGGTGGGGAGAGATACCACGCCTTCATCGTCATCATCGTGGGTTTTCCGTGGCTCTCTGGTAGGAATTGGATTGGATTTAGGCGGCGGTGGCGGGGCCAGGAGAGTGTAGGATTCGGGGGTAAAGAGCTTTTGCAGAGCGGCTAGGATAAGTGGCTGCACGTAGGCGTCCTCATAGGCGATCAGAGCATAGAAATGATTCTTGGGCCGTAGGGCCATCGTCAATGTCGGGTGGTTTGCTGCTACATTGTTTGCTGCCGGGGAAGTTTCTTCAGATTTTGAATTGTTCCTATATAGCACACAGAAAGAGTAAGATACATGCCATGTAGATCGGAGAACAAGATAGATCTTCAAGGTATATACACATACACCAAGACGGGCAAACACTGCACTGTATGAGACAATTTGAGGGGTAGGAAAAGAAAATCATGTTCCAACTTCTTCCTCGACTATGCACAACTTAATCAACGACTTTGGGAGATGCAGCTAGGCCATATGACTTGGCTCTCTCACACGCACCCATATCTCTAGGGAGTTCCCTCCTTTATTTTCTTCTCTCTTCTGAGTCTAGATATCTTGGTCAAGTTTATGCAAGAGAAACCGACCGACTGTCTATGATGCTCATGAGGAAATAAACTGCAGTAGCAACAGAAAAACAGTGATAAGTTGGACCAAAATAAGAAAAAAAAGGGAAAAGAAAATCCCATCAATGAAGATAACAGTAACAACAATGCGCCAACTTATACGTATCAAAGTTGCTCTTTGCTTCTCCTTGTACTCACAGTATCAGCTCCTCGCCATGGAGATGGGTCGCCGAATGCCAGAAGTTTGCCTTCATCGGCGTTACACTGTGGCGCGCATTAGTATACTGTGCCTGTACTATTCTGGTTCTTTGCAGCATGAGGAGAAGAGAAAGAAGCAAAACCCGGGCGTGGGTTCTGTACATCGAGAAACCTAAACAGGGGGCGGACTAAGGCAATAAATAATACAACGGGATAGGTGATTGCGACGGGAGCCTGCATAATGGATGCTGCATGGCGTAACGGCAGGTAAGAAAATAGCGATAGGAGAGAAATTAAAAACCAACATACCTCGTGAATCCCTCCTTCACCGCCCAACCGTCGTTCCCTGGCGCCGCGTCCTCTACGCTCTTATACACATCGGCAAACCGCGGTGCCCACTTGAAGTGTCTATGCCTTGGATAAGCATCATCCTTTCCCTGCTTCTTCTTGTCCGCTGCTGCTTTCGTGGTCCCATTACTCAGATCGCCCTCTCCAGCCGTCAGTGTCGTGGCCTCCTCGTCTTCGCGGATGCGCTCCTCCTCTTCGTCCTCACCACCCACGCTCCCCTCGACCTCCTCGAAGCAGGCGCCGCCGTCCTCGGCGCTGCCCCAGTAGTTCTGCAGCATGGGAGTGTAGAGGGTCTTGCGGGTCTCGACGCCCTCAATGAGGGGCACATTGACGGAATACAGGTCGACGGAATTGTCACTGGGCCACTGGGCATAAAGACGCTCGATGACACGTACGCTGTGGCGGCTGGCGGCCCCGATGATACTGGGGTCGTGGTTGCGCGTGAAGAAGGCATAACTCAGGGCCACCGACTTCTTGCGGCATACGGCCGCTTCAAGGGCACCACCCAGAGTGCCCGAGGACAGGGCGAACACAGCCGTCGTGTTGCGGCCATAGTTGGGACCTGACACTACGAGGTCAACGGGCCCCTTGTCCTGGAAGAAGTGGTGTAGGCCGATCTGCGCACAGCTCGCCGGTGTACCATCCACTAAGATCCATTCCTCCTCCTCTTCCTCTGCCGCGCCCCCGTTGGCTGTCTCGTCCTTTTTCTCCGCACCGCTCCCTGAGGCATCTCCGTTCCGGCGGTGCTGGCTCGGGCGTGTGTACGTGGTGCCTTGGGCCTTGTGGGCGGCGCTGGGGCTCGGGTCGAAGGTGGCCGATGGTCGATAGTACAGAGGCTTCACCGTCTGGCCGATCATGTGAGCCTTGCCGATCCAGGAGCGCTGGGTATGCGGTAGGCACACCGAGACAGTGTGGCCGGCCTTCTGCAGCTCACGCACTAGGCTGTGGACATAGGGAGAGGAGGTGGGGGACGGGGGACCGTCGTCGTTGGTCACGAGGATGTGCATCTTGTGTCTCTTGGCCAGCCGGTCTCAGAAGGTGTGATGGCCTCAGGGTCTAGAATATAGGTCAATTGGTCGGAAAGTCGGAGACACTGAAACGAGGGATAAGTTTCTGGCAGGCCAGGGAGGAGAGCAAGCGCTAGCAGGCGAACGATGGCTTCCAATTAGCCCAGTCTGGTGGTAATGGTGGCGGTAATGGTGGTGGTAATGGTAGTGGTGGTGGTGGTGGTGGAGCTGCGAATTGCGGAACCGGAGCTTTCAATGGTGAAATATTTCTTGTAAACCTTAGCTTAGTGGGGGCGGGGCTCCTGATTACCTGGGAAGTATAATCCATATTTAAGTAAGTAGGTATATTTATACCCATACCCAGTATATGTACATATACGCCTACATGTTATCAGTTTGTTGGGATTGATATTGGTCAGTATTGATGTAAGTAGTTGGTGAGAAAGTAGCCGGTCAAGCTTAGATTAGCATCTTGTCCTACAGAATGGAGTGGAAAAGGGACATTATAAATAATAACTACCTGCCTATCTCATCTCACCATGGTACAGCATACGAGGTATATACCAAGTAGGTTAATAACTCTCACTGCGGCTGGCCGGAAGAAACAGCAATAACAACTATGACTTAATCGTGAATAATCCATTGGCACCTAGACAGGCCTTCGGGCCAAACTAATCGGAGACCCTGTACTAACTGCCGAACACACTCGGCCTAACTACTTATGAATCCTCAACCAATGCCACATTACGGACCTTTTATGAATCTAAATCTCACTGGAAAGGCCGTCACATTTTTGTTTTGTTTTGGCAAAGCAAGTACCTGGTAATAACACCCAACGCCCTGCCAACTGGTCCAGGTCCAATCACGCCGTCTTGCCGTCCATGTGTACCAAACTAATACAAACGAGAATGCCAAAATTAAGAGAAACCAAGTCACGCAAAAGACCTTGTAGAAACCCCGTCCATCCGAGCCACCTAAACGCAGAGGCCGCCGCGTCACTGACATTACCCAGGTATCCCCTTAGGCACGTTGGCGCTTCGAGGCCTGGGTGGTGCCTAGAAGCTCCCCCTCTCGCTTCTGACCATGGGGCTCAGCTCGACTCTTAGAGCGGCGCCAGCCATCGAAAGGACTGCGAGGCTTGCCCATCTTCTTCATGGGCGACTCTTCGGCAAGCAGCTTGGTAGTGGATCGGGTAGCGCGAACGGTCGAAGGCGGTGAAGTAGGTCCGAAGCGGGGAGCCTCTGGTGTGTCAACCTTCTCGTGGGCCACCTTCACCGGTGTCTCAGGCGCTTCCAGGTGATCGTCGTGAGTAGTATCGAATACGTGATCCTCAATGTCCGTATCGGCTTCTTCGTCTTCAATCGTTGCAGCCGCAGTAGTTTCAACAGCCTTGCCCTTAGCCGCGCGGGGAAACAGAAGGCGGGGCTTGACCGAAGATCGGGTCATTGGTCGATGGGTTGCAGCCTCCGCTTCATCATCATCAAGAGGCTCAGAGCTGGCCTCGTGCAAGTCGGAAAACTTGCGGAAGAACTTCTTTCCTCGGCTGTAATTACGAGTTAGTGTGACTGCCGTAAAATAAATGGATTATAGGGGAAGACTTACAATACGTAAACAATTCCATCGTCACGTCGAATGGCATCCTCGATAGCTTGCTTGCCCTCGCCGGGAATGGTCACCTGCTTGCGTTTGCTTCGTCTCTTGGACGGCTCCTCGACAGGGGCCGCATCATTGCCGTAGAAGGGGTTCTCAGCACTGCTGTCCAACTCGGGCAGACGGTCGCGCGTGTCGGTGAAGATGTTGATAGGGTCATTGATCTCCTCGGCGGTGAAGCTCTCCAGGGTCAATCCAGTGTACTTCTTAGCCTTCTTCTTCTTAGGAGTGGGGATGACATCGGTCTCATTGGAGAACAGGTTGCGCGCGACGGCGCGGGAAGCCGCTTCGGTCTTCGCATTGGGCTGCTTGCGCGGCGTCTTGGCGGGGGTGGGAAGCATGGCGGAGGTGGTGCCGTGAGAAGCTGTGGCGGCACTGGCGTGGGATTTCTGCTGGCGGGGTTTGGCGCCAATTCCGAGAGAGTCGGCAGCGTGTGCAGCACCTTCGGAAGTCAAGGCGCCGGATGCGCGTCGCACAGAATCCATAGCGGGCATACGCTTCTTCTGAGGTGAGGTGGCGGGGGTGGAAAAAGTGCTGCTGGATTGTTTCTTGGGGACGCGGTTGTGTTGGTGTTGAGAGGTACGCGGGGAAGGGGTGCGTGCATCGGCTCTTTGGGATGAGATGCGGGCAGACTTGCGTGGTGAAAATGGTTCCCAAGAATCGCCGTAGCCGTGTTTGGGGGTACCTGGAGTGTGGACTCTGGCAGGTGGTGAAGGTGTTGACACGGCGAGGGTTGCCATGGTTGCTGTTTTCTGTTCTTTTTTTCGGTTTGAATTTTGTTTCTTTTTCAGTTGAGTTAGGTGAGTACTATAGTACCTGGGCGGTAGGTACTAAAGTAGTTGGTAGTGGGTGGTGGGTACCTAGTAGTGGGCGGTGGGCGGTGGGCGGTAGTGCTTTGTTCAGGCAGCTCTTTATAGGCGGTCGGTGTGCGATCGAATCAAATTTTCGCCCCAGTTCCAGTTCCAGCAATAGCTGCGCGATCTGGTCGTATCGACTCTTCTTTCTCGTCCTCCCCCCTTTCTTGTCTATTTCTTTTCAATTGAAATAGACCCGGATTGCGCGTATCGAATCGATTTTGTGTAGATCCAGGGACATCAGGAATTTCCGGGTAGGCAACAAGTAGCGATTGTTTTTTTTCTGCAACAGGGTGATGCGGGAAAGGTGAAAATCCCAAGTTGCACCAGACCAAATCCCAACTTTTCGCAGCGACTGTTCGGTCCTAGATTCTTCTCTTTTTTTTCGGTTTGTTTGTTTACTGGTAAGCAAAGTAAGGGAACTCCTCGAAGCAAAATATTCCTGGTGGCAGCAAGGTCGGCGAGAGTGGCATCAACAATGCTTACACCTAAGAAATAATGGGCGACAGTAAGATGTATGATGTATGACGGTGGAATGAGAACTTTTAGGGATGTTCGAGTTAGACGTGAAGGAAATGGGCTGGCGGAGGGACCTCGATAAAAGTAAAGTGGCTGGGGCTAAGGGGCTTTCTATCCGAGTGGGTCCAGCCTCCCTTGGGCACTGGACATTCCATTCCAAGATGGGAAGCCAAAGCCACTCACGGTCACATGCTAGATATGGTACAAAGGTACAAGGACCCCTGTTGCTATGGCATAAACGATGATGTGGTTTATTGTCACGCTTATTGTGAATTCAGCGCGCAAAACGCGTACACTAATCCCTGCACGCGTCAAAATTCCCCCCCAATCCCCACCACGCGTTAGGGAGAAGCCCTATCAATTAGTATGATATCTACCAGACCTACCTAACCTAACCTACTGGTTTAGTTGGCTGAGTTGACAGCCAGCACATCGTCATCCCCACCCACGATGAAATCACAGATAGTGGTAGTGCCCTAGCAAAACAAAGCACATTATTGCATTCAACAACAAAAGAGAAACAGGCTGAGCTGGAGAAATTAGTGTAAAACACTGATGACAGGCAAGGAAAAGAAAATAAGAAGAGGGGGGAAAATAATACAATCTGAGTTGTAAGGCACTTTGAAATTACCTCTAATAATACATACCAAACAGCCCAACATCGACCCACCAAAGCATTCATTGGACACTTACCTAAGGTTAGGTAGGTCACATCATAACGATTTCCTCCCAACCTAGTGACAGGGCTTCGGTAGTTTTATGCAGCCTCACTAAAGGGCTCCCAAGCCACACAAGGCTCAACTTGGGCAAGTTGGTCTAGTAGGTACCTATCCATTAAATTATTGCTCTGTAGGTACCTATGCAAGTTATCCATGTTATGCATCTACCTACCTAACCTAATGCTACCTTGACCAGGTATACCAATCACTAGCATCCGCATTACCTACCACACAACTCACACCCCTCCACAACCACAAACCACCATGGTTGACCACCTAGACGATTCGGACAGCGAAGACCTGTTCGCATCGCCCACCCCCTCCAAGAAACCTACCAGAGAGCCCGAGAGGCCCAAGACCCCCTCCAAACACAGCACCACCACCACCACCAACACTACCAGTCGCTACGATGATTCCGAAGATGCGCGCGAGGCCACCCTGCGCCGGGAGCTCGAGGGCGTGCGGAACATCAACGAGCTGATCGAGGGCGTAATCGGTACACTAGAGCGGGCCAAAGGCAACATGAAGGTAATTGACTCCCCTCCCCCTTTCCTACACACAACCTACCTACTACCTACCTAGGTAGGTTCCTACGACCAGCAGCTAACCCTCACCTCCCACCTCCCACCTACCCACCCCACTTCACAGACCGTATCCAACACCGTGACCACGGCCTCGACCCTGCTCAACACCTGGACCCGGATCCTCTCGCAGACGGAGCACAACCAGCGCCTGATCCTCAACCCCACCTGGCAGGGCGCCACGCAGGACCTGCAGGAGCTCGAGACCGAGGCCCTGGCGAAGCAGCAAGCGGCCGAGCGCCGCGCCGCCGAGGAGGAGCGCCGCCGCGCCGAGGCCAAGCGCCAGCGGGAGGAGGAGCAGCGCCGCAGGGAGACCGCCGCCGCCGCCGGCACCAGCACCAGCACCGCTACCACGGGCGCGCGCACGACGAGGGGTTCGCGCGCCGGCACGCGGGGCGCGAGGGGCACTGCTAGAGGGCGGGGCACCGCGGGGGCGACGATGACGACGAGGTCTGCTTCTGCGGCGGGCACTTCGTCTGCGGCTTCCGGCGCTGATACCACATCCTCGAGTTTCACGAGCGCTAGGGGCGCGTCGGGGATCGGGAGGGGCTTCCTGAGGGGGAAATCGAGGGGTCCGCGGGGATACTAAAAAAGAAAAAGAAAGAAAAACTTGAAAGGAAGGGGGGGGGGGGACATAAAAGGATATTCCAGTCCTAGGTAGTGCCTTGATCTCCTCCCTTGTCATTGGTGGTAATGATGATGACGATGACGACTATGCATGCGATATGCGGTCTATGCCGGTCTTTTGTGTCTCTGTGCCTTTCTCTTTATACAAGAGGGAGTGGCAGTATATGTAGATATCTACCCAATTTCTATCTACACCTTTACGAGACTTAACTTCGTAGCTGAGCTCAGCTTAACGTAGCATGTACGCAGTGTACAGATACTTATATATATAATATATAAAATGTACAGCCGACCGACATATTCCCAAATTTTACAACTATATAGACCAATGCGCTGATGATGTGCCCCCCATGTAACAAATATATCCACGTCTTCATATCTCTGATCTATGTTTCTCTGGCTCGTCTACTCTCATAATGCCGCACGCATTTTACTCAACACTTCATTATTCCATATATCTCCCTATTCCCGATCCCCTTGCTCCATAACCCCCAGCCCCCCTCCTCCACAGAATCCCATCATTTCTTCTTAAAGAAGTCGCTCATCTTCCGCATCCCCGACGTGTTCACCTTCTTGAGGTCGCGGACGCCGCGCGACTCGCCCGCCTTCTTGCGCTTCTCCTCCTCGTCGTGGCGGCGCTTCTTCTCCGCGCGCGCGGCCACCTCCTCGTCGTCGAGCTCGCGCTTGCGCGTGTAGTCACCCACCGACCGCGCCGCCGCCGCCTCCTGCCGCAGCTGCGCCACCCGCGCCAGGTACGCGTCCAGCGGCGCGAAGTCTACGCCCGGGCTGCCGGAGAGCTTCTGCCGCAGCGCGGCGGCGTACGCGGGCGCGACGTAGGAGGAGCTGAGGAACTGGAAGGCGATGCGTAGGCGCTGGAGGCGGATTATCTCGGGCGAGGCTTTGATGGTGGGTGCGAGCTCGGGGGCGGCTGCGGAGGCTTCAGAGGCAGATGTGAGCACGGTCTCTGTGGACTCGCCCGAGGTCTGGCTCTCTGCGGAATCGGGCTCCTTAGGTGTCGATGTCTCGGTGGTCGTCTCCTCGGTCTCTTTCTCTGTCTCTGTCTCGGTCTGCAGCACAGCCGCCCTCTTGACGCCTAGGACAGGCGCCTCGAGCGTCTTCGTTACAAACTTGTCTTCCATACTCTTCGGCAAGGGTCCCTCGCTCATGCGCCGCGCCTTGACAAGCAGCTCAGCTAGCAGCTTGTCCTCGCTGAAGCGGAACATAGTCTCGTCGCCCGCCTGCGCCGTGTCGCAAATAGCCGCCATCCGGGACTCGAACAGCTCGCGTATCTTGCCCCAGCGCAGGATCTCCCATTGGTGCGGCGAGGACTGCTGGATGGTGTCGAGGTGGTCGTCGCTCGAGACGAAGAGGCGGGTTTGCTTCTCGGACTTGGAGTCCGGTGATGCGGATGTGGAGGGTATGAACGCTGGGAGGAGAAGGAAGATGGGATCGATGGGCGTTGCAATGAATAAGTCGGCGCCTTTCGTTATGTATACACCGAAGTCGGTGTTGTCGCTCGACTTATCTCCCTGCACTTCCTCCCCATCCTTGCCATCGTACTGGACCAGCCAGCTCCTCGGTGTAGTCTTCGGTGCCGCGATCCGCGTGAATTCGTAGACGCCCGTCTCAGGGCATACGAGGTATCTTGTCGGCTTGGCATACCTGGGGTTTAATAGGGAGACTATGCGTGCTTCTTTGGTAGCCTTCTTGGGGAGAATGAAGATCCTAGGTGGGTTTGGGGATTCTGCCGGTAGAACATATCGCGATTTGGATTTCGACGATGTTGACGATGATTGTGTGGAGTTTTTCGAGTTCGTCGCCGCACCCCCCTTGGACCTCGTCCTCGCCATGGTTTGACTGGCGTCTGCGCAACGGAACCGATTCGACCAAGAAATCAACTTGGATTAGGCTGGATGGCTCGAGTTGATGACCTACTGATTGAATTGCAATTTTATTTAAAATAAGGCGTTTTCATGGTGTATTGTCAATTGTTAGATGGTATATCTACGATGCTTGATTTCATTTTAGGATGTAATGAGAGGTACACAGGTACATTTATCTCCACTGCAGTTACCTACATAAGTATGTATCATACATTATGTATGTAGGTATGTATGTATGTATGTACGAGTTATGCTGACAGTGTACGTACCTACCACCCTAAAGTCGCGTCTACGGTAATGAAAGTCGCGTGTTGTCCAAGTAAAAAAAAATGTGCAGGAACAACACGCGTTTCCCCCACAACGCTAGGCGGCCAATCACAGGCTACAACAAGCACAGCACAGAACACCACTTTACACATAACTTGGTATGGCATTCCTGCAATCCCCCCAATTAGCACTTATCGGTACTTATCTTGCCCAGGGTTACTTCGACAGAACTTAACCCTTTTTCAATTACATAGGGCTACCCAAGTATCGAGTCGGTGAGGTACCTTTATCTACCCAGTTACACAAGATTTTACAAGTAGAACAGAAGCTAGAGAGCCCATAGGTAGGTAACCTACCTAACCTTATACTTATTGTTCAACTTGGAGTTGATAGCAATACCTTCATCTCTCCTCCATCTTTCTCCATTCTACCACCAACCAACCAACCAACCCACCAACCCTCTGTTCCTCCTTGCTCCGCCACTGCAGCCAGGCCCTCTTATCATCGCAACCGCACCACAGCGCATCGCATGTCCTCGCACCACACTGTATGATCGCCACTGGCTGGCACATGGTCTAAGAGGGGGACATCATTGCGAGTTGCATCCGGCTTCGGTGAGGGGACGGGGTGCTGGGAGTCCAGCAGCACACATGATAGACAAGAGCAGAGGCCACGATGCTGCCCAGTATGTCGTCATTCCCACTGCTCTGCTGACAATTTTACTTACACCCAATGACAGGATCAGCCGCCGAACCGGAGGCGCAATGGCCGCCGCGATCGCCCCACGAAGCTCTGTTGAGCACTCCTGGTGGCCGCGAGAGACTACGACGCTTAGCCGACCGAGCTTCACCGTCACCCTCTCCAACCAAGAGAGGCCGCATCACCCCCGGCCTGGCGACGCGATATATAAATCACAGACAGGCCAATGTGGAAGATGACACTGGCATGGACCTAGATGAGGAAGAGGACGACGACGAAGAGATGCTACAATTAAAACTAGCTGCGATACAGGCGAAACTTAAGTTGAAGAAGCTGCAGAGCGCAAAGACAAGGAAGGGGCTCGATATTGAAACCTCTTCACGTCCCGGGTCATCGTCCATGTCTGATCTTCTAGCCGAAAGACGGGCACATTCCCGTGCCGACTCGTCGCGGCCCGGCTCGTCTTTTCTACGGCCGCAGTCACAGGCCGAAGTACAAGTCCCAGCATCCCCCGTTAGGAGAGCCCAAACAGCACAAGACAATACGTCTCCCAGCAGGGTACGCCTAGGTATAGACAAGGGATTAAGGGCGAAAGACGTTTCGTTGAAGCGAGCACCGATATTGAAGAAACCCGAGGAAACCCAAACTGGATCACAGGGTGGCTATCTTCGAAGAGCCTATACACCAACGCCTGCTGCCTCGGCCCAACGCGACCGACCGAAAAGTTTCAACGAGAGATTAGCAGCAGCTAGAACAGAGGAGGGGGATCGGATCAAACGCCAGGAGAGGATAAGGAAGGCAAGGAGCACAGCTTTCGAGTTGGGGAAACAAGAGATGGAGCAGTTCAAGGACAGAGCAACGGAGTTACCCCCCACACCTATGGAAGTGGAGGAATTCAGCCGGGAGGAGGTCATGGCCGGCGGGAACATCAAACGCAGCAGCACGTTACCAACCTTGAGACGACCGTCGCAGGACGAACATCGATCATCAAGCAGAATGAGCGGCAACGAATCGCAGATGTCAGACCGCAGAGTTCCTCCTTCGGAAGTACCCGAAGAGGAGGCCGCCGGGTTCGAGCCATACTCCAGCATTCATCTCTCGAAGCGTATCATACCGCATCCAGTGTTGACGCGCAATCTAGCCGGGAAGAAAACGTATGGGATTAAGGATCTCCTCAAGCATGTCAAAGCGCCGGATTTCCAACTGCCAGAGATTGAGCAGGACATTGTCATCTTCGGAATACTAGCATCCAAATCTGACCCTCGCGCGCACAAACCTACACCGAGCGATCTCAGAGAGAAAACAAACTCGGATCCATCAAGAGGGAAATACATGGTTCTAAAGCTGGTCGATTTACAATGGGAACTTGAACTTTTCCTATTCAACACGGGCTTCGAACGATACTGGAAGCTCACGCCGGGCACGCTCCTCGCGGTTCTGAACCCGTCGGTCATGCCCCCGCCGCCTGGTCGTACTGATACAGGGCGGTTCGGTCTGGTAATAAATAGCGGCGAAGACACAATCCTCGAAGTGGGCAGCGCGCGCGATCTTGGATTCTGCAAGAGCATCAAGAAAGACGGCGAGCCTTGCAATAGCTGGGTCAACCGTAAGAGGACCGAATTCTGCGAGTTCCACATGAACCATGCACTATCGAGGCATCGGCAGGCTAGACAGGACGTCAATGGTTTCAACACGGGCCTCGGCCCTAGCTCATCATCGGGTGACAAGAAATATAAAAATTCAAGCCGCTTGAACAGCTGGGAATCCTACGCGAACGACCCCAAAAAGCGGACACGGGGCAATTTTGATCGCGAAACACAAAGTCAGCTGTTCATCTCTAAGCCATCTGCTGCTAGTATGATCGACAATGAGATGTTGGGCGGTCATGTTGGGGATCGAATCGAGCGTGGCGAGGCCTTGCGACGCCGACTGGCTACTGAGGAAAAAGAACGTGAACTGATGAAGAAGCTCGGCAAGCTCGGTAATGGCGCGGGAAGAGACTATATGATTTCGGGCCAACAGAAGGCAAGCACTGCTAGGAACAAGTTCGGCTCGAGCGTCCTGTCCAGTGGAACTGCGGCTACAACAGCGACAGGACAGACGGATGAGCCAAAGCAGCAATATGACGCTAAATCCTTAGGCTTGATAGCAGAGAAGGGGAAAGGGCCTAAGATTCATCTTAGTCCCATCAAGCGTAAGCGCGTCAACAGTGCGGTATCAAATACTTCATCGAGCTTTGACTCGACCCTCACCTCAAGCAGAACGACTTCAAGCTCGAATCCGACTTCGAGGACGCCATCAGCCTTCGGTTGGGGTGGCGGACTGAAGGAGAAACTAGCGCGTATGAGAGAGGGCGAAAAGCTGCGCAACGGTTATGGCAGCAACAATCCCTCTTCCTCCTTCGACAGCGCTTTGGCCGGAGGCAGTAGCTTCGACGACGCAACGAACACGACGATGACCACAGTAAATACAACATCGACAGCGATGCCAGCCTCTTCGAGCTTCAAGAGCACGACGAGCCAGGACAGCAACATGAGGGGTGACAAGCCGCCAGCGCGTAAGAAGACACGCTTCGTCACCGAGAAAGGCATTCGCGAGGCTGGGCGTGAGAGCCTCGGTGGCCCCGAGCTCAGTGGTCGTGCTAAGGGTGACTCGAGGGGCGAAGGGCGCCGAGGTGGCATGGTTGTTCTTGAGGATGACGAAGATGATCTGCTCATGCTCGATTAGGATAAGCAATCCTCATGAAGAGGATTTAACGTGTGCTTGCTCCAAGTCAGAGGCAAAGAAAAAAGACTAGTAGTAAATTGAATCATGGAAAGGAAGAGAGAGAGAGGGCGTGACCCGGTAATGGTGTACTTCTATCTAACTAGAAGGAAAGAGGATAAAGGAGCAATCTAGCATCAAGGAACTGGGATAGAGTCTATTGGCATACCTGGAGAGATGCCAGGAGTATTGGTACAATCAGACGGTACTACATCATCCTCAGGGGTTGGTATTCATAAGGGAGGCTTCCCCGTCCCGCTGGAATTTCGTGCCTCGCACAGGAGGGCAATTCAAAATGGCAAAGGTCCCTGTTTTGAGATTTCTTCTACTTTGTTTTGTCATTGGGAGTTGGGTTTGGCTTTACGAATTAGGGGATCGGGCGTAAGGGAAAATCAAGGGAATGGGCATGTGAATATGATGAACTTTGTTATGAAAATACCTACCTGTTGTTGTTGTTGTTCTTCTTGTTGTTTTTTTGGAAGAAGAGGGTTGGAGAGGAAGAGAAAGGTTGGGGTTTGGCATAGATACCACCAGATCTAGGCAGAGTCTGGAAGAGGGAAATAACAAATACCCATTGGGGAGTAAGAGGAGGGTTTAGTGGTGTATTGGGGACAAGCAAGTAAGGCGGATGGGTGAATGGTTGGTTGTATCATTTTTTCATTATTCCCTTTTGTTTATTTGCTTTCTTGAGGATGAATGGGTCGATGGTGAGGAAGAGTATGATAGCAGAGAGTAGTCGCTACATACATGTTGTAGTAGGTACCAACGGTTCGATGTATATGACATTTTCCCCTTTTTTTCTTTTTGATCGATCCATTAGAGGCAAATAGGAATTTGAACAGGCTTTGTTATCTCGCCGAGTCGATGGTGCCCTGGGGAGTCCATTTGTAAAGGGGTGTGTGTGTGTGTGTTGGGGGAGGGGGGTGGTTTGCAGACTTAAGGTATTTACCTTTTATGAACCTCAGGAAGGTGGGAAACTGTTTCCCACATGTCCAACCCTCATGCTCTACTGAAATGCGGCTTGGTGCCATTTGTCGATATTATATTAGACGATACATCTGGTCATATACATACCTATTACCAAAGTTTTCTAGCTTCCACTAGGTAGGTTATGGGGTGTGTTCGTCTTGGTGGGATTCTATTCTGTGGGTACTATATGTAATTGCCTATGAAGGTACTCCTAGTAGGACTACCAGCACATTTAGATAGTAAGTAGGTATGTATTTATATTATTTACTCATTTCCTTTTCTCTCTGGGCCAAATTTTTTTTTTTTTCGGATTCCACACGAGGTTTGTTGCAACTATTACACACCATTGTAGTGGTGCCTTTTAACTTGTATATAACATCTAACCGCAACCATTTTACACGTAGGGACTCTGTTATGGCACTGCTGGTGCAGGGATGCCCCGCGTCAGATATATATATGTATGTGTGTATCAGTGCAGGTATGTAGTTGAGGTAAAGGAGGAGGGGGGAGTAGAAGGATATGTGGCCAGGAACCTTTTTAGAAGAAAAAGAACGTTAAGGGGCTATTTTCTATATATATATATAACATATGTTGGCATACATGCTTATTGGTTACAGTAAGCCTTGTTCATATGTAGCCTTGCCAACAGGATCTAATTGAATCTATTCTGCGGCATTCAAAATTACCTAAGTTAGGTACATATAGTAGTGACTGTGCTAACAGGTATAATGCATGCATTAAAGATTACATGTACCTAGGCACTACCTAAGGTTGGTTGACTTACCTAGGTGTGTATTGATGTATGCTGGTAGTGTAGGCATGTATGTACCCCAAGGAGTTGGGGCGATCTGGCTTCTATTGATGGATTGAATGAAAGACGCCACAACTAGGTAGGTAGGTACATAGGTAGGGGGGAGAGTGGGGGGGGGGGGGGGGTCAAAAAAGAATTTCGAAGACTTTCTATTAGGACTGGGAGGTAGTGCTTGGCCTAAGTAACCTACAGGGTAAGATGTACCTAGATTATTATGTATGGGGAAAACGCCAGGGGTTGAGGATGGGGGAAGGGGGGCAAGAGTGGAGGGGCAAAAAAAAAAAAAGATTACAGAGAACGATATACTAGGTAGTGGAACATACTCGAGGTACCTAGATATATCATTAAAAGGCACCAGACGCACCTGTATATGTATGTGCCTACTGAGGATTTATTAGGTAAGTAGTGTAGGTAGGTACTTACATAGGTAGTTACTTGTTGTAAGAGTCATCAAGATTGTAATCTGTTTAATTCTAAGTTCCTTCCTTCTTTTTGCCATCCTTTGACTAGAGTGCTTGCCTGCCTAGTAGGTACATAACCTACTTACTGGACACATATGCTGTTTTCTACATGATCTGGCTTTTTCGAAGAAGAAAAAACAGTTTGGATGACTCTTCGCGTTTCTTGTCTTTTCTTTTTTTGGCAAGGGTATGAATGAATGGATGGATGACTTATGCTCTTGGTAGCATGTGATATGGTCATTAGATGTAGGTAAGTACCTTAAGTAGTATGTACCTTGATTAACAGGAACTTCCAAGTTGTTAGTTAAAGGTTCATTGGTTGGTTGGTAGGTAAGTACTTACATATTAAATGTATGTTGTTAGTATAAGGTAGGAAGGTATGAATGTATGTATCAGACAGATCCCAAGCAAGCAAGAATCGATCTTTAATGCTTAAACAGTTTGGTACCCTGGTAAAGTTGCATTGCTTTGGTAATGGAAGTGACACACATGCTTTATGTTATACTCGTTCTTATGTTTTTTTCTTCCCACCTGACCAGGAAGATGTGGTGTACGTGTAGTGTTATGTATGAAGTACTTAAGTAACCTAACCTAGAGATCTAGGTTACATCATGTTCATGGAGATGGTTTGATCATAGTACAACTAAAAGTTAGGTACTTGACTTATAGCCTTCCTACTATGTTAGTACATAGCGATGTACCTTGTAGCTCGAGGTAGTGTGTATACAGTATCCCCACTAATGTTAATTTTTTTAGTGGATGGAAAGGCCAAGTTGTTCTGTTCCTCGTCCCACCAAAGTTCGCGCGGCTTCCAAACAGATGTACCAATAATCCCAGCACATTCACTGGCTGCTGCCGGTCCCTGGTCCCGCTTTTCGTGAATAGGTGTCTTTTTTGCAACTTGTCCACTTGCGCCCTCTTCTCTTTCTATCCTACATATAAGAATACTATCCCAAACACAATCTTCTCCCACTTGCACTTCTCCTCCTGCAATCTATCCCCAACCTCTCTACTGGGCCCTTCTCTTTTCCTTATACCCCCCCTTTTTATTTTCTCTTTTATTAATCGCCATTAGACACCTGCCTCGAGTCTCTGGTAGCTGAAGTTGCCATCGTCTGTTGCCATGGCCGGACGCTCCCAGAGCTACTGGGCTATCGCCTTTGGCATGATAGCCTGGAGCCTCCTGCTCTTCAGCCCGCTCTTTGCGGGCACAGCAAGGGCAGACGATGTCTCTGAATACGGAACTGTCATCGGTATTGTAAGTACCCCAGAAAGGCAATCCTGGTTGGAAGCCCCGCCATGCTGACCCATGTTCTTCTTCTCTTCTACAGGATTTGGGAACAACATACTCCTGTGTTGGTGTGATGCAGAAAGGAAAGGTCGAGATTCTTGTCAACGACCAAGGAAACCGAATTACCCCCTCATATGTTGCCTTTACCGAAGAAGAACGGTTAGTTGGAGATGCTGCTAAGCAGCAGGCTGCTAGCAACCCTCACAACACTATTTACGATGTCAAGTAAGTCTACTCCCCTATACAGCTCGGTGCCGCGTGCCGAGAGCTCTTCTACTGGAAGAGGCCGCCCTCCCTCAATTCCTAGCGGGTTTGCTGACTGCTGTCTGCTACAGGCGATTTATTGGCCGTAAGTGGGATGAGAAGTCCCTCCAGAGCGACATTAAGCACTTCCCCTACAAGGTTCTGGAGAAGGATGGCAAGCCCGTTGTTCAGGTGGAAGTGCAGGGTGTCCCCAAGAAGTTCACTCCCGAAGAAATCTCTGCCGTCATCCTCGGCAAGATGAAGGAGGTTGCCGAAGCCTATCTGGGCAAGAAGGTTACCCACGCCGTTGTCACTGTCCCTGCCTACTTCAACGACAACCAGAGACAGGCCACCAAGGACGCTGGTACCATTGCCGGCCTGAACGTGCTGCGTATTGTGAACGAGCCTACTGCCGCTGCTATCGCCTACGGTCTGGATAAGACCGACGGTGAGCGCCACATTATTGTGTACGATCTTGGCGGTGGTACTTTCGATGTCTCTCTCCTGTCCATCGATCAGGGTGTTTTCGAAGTCCTGGCTACAGCAGGTGACACCCATCTCGGTGGTGAGGATTTCGACCAGAGAATCATCAACCACCTGGCCAAGTCGTACAACAAGAAGAATGGCGTTGACGTCACCAAGGATCTCAAGGCCATGGGCAAGTTGAAGCGTGAAGCCGAAAAGGCCAAGCGTACTCTCTCTTCCCAGATGTCCACCCGTATTGAAATCGAAGCCTTCTTCGAGGGCAAGGACTTCTCTGAGACCTTGACTCGGGCCAAGTTTGAAGAGCTCAACATGGACCTGTTTAAGCGCACCCTGAAGCCCGTTAAGCAGGTTCTTGATGACGCCAAGATGAAGAAGGACGAGATTGACGACATCGTTTTGGTTGGTGGTTCTACTCGTATCCCCAAGGTCCAGGAACTTCTCGAGGAGTTCTTCGGTGGTAAGAACGCTAGCAAGGGTATCAACCCTGACGAGGCTGTCGCTTTCGGCGCTGCCGTCCAGGCTGGTGTTCTTTCCGGTGAGGAGGGTACTGAGGAACTTGTTCTCATGGATGTTAACCCTCTTACTCTTGGTATCGAGACTACCGGTGGCGTCATGACTAAGCTGATCCCCCGTAACACTGCTATCCCGACTCGCAAGAGCCAGATCTTCTCGACCGCTGCTGATAACCAGCCCGTGGTCCTGATCCAGGTCTACGAAGGCGAGCGGTCCATGACTAAGGACAACAACCTGCTCGGCAAGTTCGAGCTTACCAACATTCCCCCTGCCCCTCGTGGCGTCCCTCAGATCGAGGTCTCTTTTGAGCTGGATGCCAACGGTATCCTTAAGGTTTCGGCCCACGATAAGGGAACTGGCAAGACTGAGTCTATCACCATCACTAACGACAAGGGCCGTCTTACCCAGGAGGAGATTGAGCGAATGGTTGCCGAGGCTGAGAAGTATGCCGAAGAGGACAAGGCTACCCGTGAGCGTATCGAGGCCCGAAATGGCCTGGAGAACTACGCTTTCAACCTGAAGAACCAGGTCAACGACGAGGATGGTCTTGGTGGCAAGATCGATGAGGATGACAAGGAGACCGTAAGTTCAACCTTCCTGGTAACAAAGCACGGTCCATTTGCTAACCATGTTTTTAGATCCTCGAAGCCGTCAAGGAGACGACTGACTGGCTCGATGAGAACGCCGCCACGGCGTCCGCCGAGGACTTCGAGGAGCAGAAGGAGAAGCTCTCGAACGTTGCTTACCCTATCACATCTAAGATGTACAGTGGTGCTGGTGGTGCGGAGGATGACGAGCCCGTTGATCACGACGAGCTGTAATTCATGTTATAGATCTGTTTTTAATAGCATACCCTGGCGCATAAAATTTAAAGAAAGTTCAGTAAATATTTTCAAACACCTTGACTTGTGATCATAGTGCAGGCTGAAATCTGAAGGAGATACGCGTGGCTGTCCCGACCCTCCCAAATATAGGTTTGTGATTCGATCATACTGTAAATGAAGAGTGAAGGGCAGCAATTCCGTGTTATTGGTGGTTATCAGACATCCATTTATTTTGAGCCAGGAGGAGCGAACTAGAAACACGGATATAGATACATAACGAATTGCCAAGTGAACAAATCATCCGGCTAAGCGTGAGACGGGTAGGCGCCCAGTACATTGGCATGGAAAAAAGAGATATATAAAGAAAAGAAGGATCAATGTGTTTCAATATAGGATTTGCCTTATCTCAACTTAACTGTACTGCCCATCCAGTATAACTAGGTAACATGAGGAGCACCTAACACACCCTCTCCCTCTTCCCTCTCCCCCGGCCCCAAAGGCAAAGAAGATTAGGGGCAAAAAAAAAAAAAAGAGAGAGAGAGAGAGAGAGATCTACCTAACTTACACAGCTAAGTTAGTTAAGTTAGACTAAATCCCATCATATTTGTTTGTTTGTTACATGTGAGGTTCTTCTTATATCGAAGCAGGAAAGATATCTAAGGTCATCTTCATATGCCCAGAAATCGCGTATAGGTAGTTTCTTCTTTTTCGACGATACAAGATTCTGTGCCTATGTGTGTTTAATAGGCTAAGGTAGATAGATGGATGGATGGATGGGTGTGAATTGCTTCTTACACTCTGGTTTACCGACCAACCAAAAGCAACCTCTTTGTCAAGATTTACATAGAACAGAATGCTCCTATTTCAAATGTTATCGACTATGAAAAGTTACACATATATAAGAAGTATCCATCTGACAAATCTTTCCAAAAGGCAACGGGTATTCAACATGACTCAATTGTCTCCTTTCCCCCTTCATATACTGCATCATGCATTCATCCAAAACACCTTCGTTACTCAAACCGCCACGGCCTTCTCCTCCTGCGGTTCCCCGGACAGGGACTCGATGCTCTCTCCCTTCCTGAGCCCCAGCTGCCTCGTGTCCCAGCCGTTACTCTCTAAAAACTCTCTGAACTTCTCGTCCTCCAACGTGATGGTGTCCTGGCCGATATGCGGGAGGCAGAAGAAAGCCAGGGCAGCCGCTAGGAGACATAGGCTGGCGCTAACGTAGAACGGGTATTGGTAGTATTCGGTGTCGCTCGAGGAGCCGCCCGCCGCTTGGATGTACGGGAACACGTACACCCCGACAAAGGCGCCAATCTTACCAATAGCTGCCGCGACTCCGTAGTACTGTCCGCGGATTCCGGTGGCACAGGTCTTAGCGGCTAGAAGACCGATGTTGTTGCCCGGTCCAAATTCTCCCAGCGACATGAAGATGCCGTATACTACCGCAAAGGCAGCGACAACATTTGGCTGGGAAATCTTGGCGTAGCAGCCGGCCATGATGAATCCAACGATAGCTTGCAATACTTGGCCGAGGATGAGCGTATAGCGAGGCCCGAGCCGATCACTGACTGGCGCTCCTAGCATAGTTCCTGGAAGGTAGAAGAGGTTGATGACCGTGTTCCATCCGAAGACCGTCGTCAGGGGAGCGTCATCGCCGTAAATGCTAGCGAGGATAGAACTGGAATAGATACCAAAAGCGTAGGCAGAGAACTATACAGGACGTCAGCTTTATCTTTCATGACCGAGAATGTGGTGATGGGGGCCTTACATCGTAGATGAACCAAATCAAACTAACAATGGCTAGACGGAAACCGTAATACCGAAACACAAGAAGATAAGGAGTCTTGACATTCTTCATTGAGTTCCTCGAGAACTCCTCTGGTTCCTTCAGCTTCAGACGAAGAACGAAAAGGATGAGGGGGAAGACGGTGCCGATTCCCAAGCTCGTCCGCCAGATAGTGCCGTAGTAAATGTTGTGTGCTGCGGCAGCGACAACATACGGCACGAAGGCTCCGATGACAAAGCCCCAGTCGATCATGGAATTGGTGAACAGGATGAACCAGCGGTTCCGGGTACCGCCCTTCAATTCGCCGCTCGATTCGGCACAACTCACACTGCCGGCCGGATATTCGCCTACACATTTATTTAGACAAATTCTTTCTTGAGTACCTTGCTGTCGCGACTATCCTTACCTCCAATACCGATACCGACCTGACATTTCCCAGTCAGCATTTAATTTCAGGGCCGATGGGAGAGGACTTACGAAAAAGCGCCAAGCAGTCAGAATGTTGAACATGCCGACTGGATCGCCATGGTAGTAAGATCCGGCAGCAAGGGCAGTAAAGACGATCAAAATAACAGTCGATACGAGCAGTGACCCCGTGCGGGACCATCTATCGGACAGGACTCCAAACACCAATTGGCCAACGACCTTTTTCAGAACTCATGGATTAGCTGGGTTCCCACGGGGCGGCGAAAGGTAGCATCGGAGACGTGGGGAGGGCGCGCTTCTTACCGTTCCGGCGAACGCGATGGCCGACACGACGCCGTAGGCGTGCGAACCAGTGTAGACGCTGCCATACTCGTACTTCAACGTCGTGCTTACGGACCCGATAACCTATACTGAGTCAGTTTCACGTCCGAACGAGGGGAGACGGGATTTTGGCGGGAAGGCCAGGTTATATGGTAAGAAGCGCATACGTTATTGACATAGCCGTCAGAGAAGAGACCGGCGCCGCAAGCAAGGACGGGCCATATCGCTTGGAGGAAGGGCTTCTGGTCGATGGGCGGCATGGATGTCGATACTCCAGATTCGTCACTCGCGGCAGCGACCTCTTGTTGTTGTGGCTCTTCGGCCGTCTTCTTGCGCCAGAACATGGTTTGTTGTCGTTGTCGTCGTTTTCTTTGTGTGTTTCTTTCTCTCTTTTCCCGACTCTTTTCACGGTGCGGTGACTTTAGTAGTAACTGATTATTGGCGATCAGAGCTGGTACTCCAAAGCGAAATAATCGAGAGAGGGTTGAATAAATAATAGGTAGGCCGGTAGGTAGTTGAAGTAGCTACATCAAATATAAGCAATAGATTAAGTACTTTTCTCTCACACTCTCTCTCTTTATATATAAGAAATAATACGCAATTAGGTATCGACAATAATGTTGTAGGAGCTAGGAAATGCCAAGGTAGTATGAACACGAGAAGAAGAAGTCGGAAGAGATGAGATAGGTAGGTAGGTAAGTACTTAGGTTACCCAATGAGGGAGATACGTAATTGAGCTGAGAGAGCTGATCGGCCTTGCCTTGTGTAGGTACACATATGCAAAGGTGAAGCCTTCCTTTTTCTTCTACTCTCTTTTATCAGTTCGCTGCAAGATAAACTGACTTACACTATAGTGTACATGCAGTGGATCTGTACAGGGTAGGTAAAAGAAGGTGCAGGGCCTGGGACTTGCTGAGAGCAGGAGCACCTCGGCCTTTTCCTATCAATAGGCTTTGAAGCGGACGTCTGATTCGCTCTCTGGGTAGGCATGTGGTTGCCCACGCCCCGTCATTGCTGCAGCGAATATTACACACACGACTACTCTAACCTAAAAGAGCCCTGCTTGTCTTTTCGTCTTGTCTACGGAGCACGGGCACCCCCAGTTGTTGGCCCGAGTTTAAGAGAAAGGAAGAGACAAGGTTAGCCTATCAGCAATTGCATATCCACCCCGTGTTCTGTTTATGTCAAGTATCAAATTTGATGTTCCTTCGGCCGCCAATAACTTTGAAAATTCAAGTAAGTTCAAATAGTACCAGACTTGCCTAACCCACATACGTTGCTATTTGATAGACCACGTAAACAATTAAAGTCGAAAATAGGAACGCAGAAGTGCATTTGATGCGGCGAAAATGAAGCAACCGAAGCTTTTCTTAGCGTCTCTTGGGCAGGAAACGTTCCCGTGCTTAAGCGGCTGTGGCTTTTCTAATCGGCACCTCCCATTCGGCTACTTTCCAAGGCCGCGGGCTAGGCATATTTTCCATCCCTTGTTCCCTCCCCACCCTCCAACTCTGGGGAAGAGATAAGGCAATCTATCGCAGCTTGATAACAATGATATGACTTGGTTTTCGATACAGCATATAATGATGGAACTATAGACTACGAATATTACATAATGTTTCAAAATCCACTATTTTTTTTTTAAATCCCTCGATGTTGTCCTTGTCTCGGGATAACTCTCCCTTCCGCAAGTACCTATCTATTTCTACCCTGCCACCGAGCGATTCGATTCGGACAGGCCGAGGTGGTGGTGCGACCAGATTGCTGACAAGGCAAATGCTCCTGCAGAGCAATTAGTACCTTGAGTAATCAGTTTCTCTGTATCGCCTACGATTCTCTGCCATGACGTGCAAAAATTAATAGAGAACAGGTAGCACTTAGTGTATTTGACGTACTAAACCGTGTAGTTCAATAAAACGTGCTGTGGGCATACGCAATGCAACTTTGCCTCGCGATGTGCAACGCAACCAACCCAAATTGCAACATTAAAGACTATGTTACCTGGGTAGTATATAGTTGAAAGCTAACCCCTTATACACAGCAAGCAGATTGCCTTAAACATTGTAGAAAAAAAAAGAAGTAGGGGATAAGAAGATGGCGTCTCGTAACCTACCTATGCCTTCCATCTAACCTACCTAGCTATGCGATTTAGTACCTAGGCAGAGTAAATAATTGATGCTTCTATTATACAGAAAAATTACAGCCGAAATCCATGTCACCGGTGCCTACCTATAGGGCTGGCTCACTATCACAACAACTCTGAAGCAACCAGTCTTAGAAGACTTACTTGAGGTAAAATAAAGGTGTTTTTATAGGCGAGGCAGCCAAATGAGTTTGAGAGAAAATCCCAGAGAAATAGGCTACTACTGTTTCGCTCAAGGTCACTAGGTAGTATAAGCCCAGATGATAGATACCTATGCAGTCCACGAAAAAAAAACGAGTCCTGTTCATTTTAACCATCCACCCAACGCGAATTCTCATGATCAGTGATAAAAATAAAGGAAGGGATGCATTTATAACGAGCTGTGTGGTCATTTCTTCTTCCATCATAGTATGGGTAAGTATTTATCTCATCGATCTCGTACCTCCTCCTCCAGGCTATCTGTGTACCCAACATAAGCCGTAAACATCTATCTGTCAAGAGGCCCCCTACCCCCTTCGCCTTCCTTCGTTCAAGTTTCAAAACAATCGAATTCATGGATCAACAGACGTACCAAAGAAAAGAAAAGAAAAAATAAAACTGAGAAAAAAGAAGAAAAAATCGATTAACCCCTCCTAGCCCGAATTTTTGGTTTCTTTTTGTACATTAGAATATATGAACCGATCCAACTAGCCAAAAAAGGGGGGGTAAGGGGGGAACACAATTATCAGCAAAAAGCAAAAAAGCAAAACATCAAAATCTACCTAGCTAGCCTTCCCAGTATGTCCTTGCATATCTGGTAGATAGATACCTACTAGTAGTCACTGACACACAACATGACTTATCTCACTTCTTGATATGAGCGTTTTATCCCCCCCCTCCCTCCATTATCTACCCCACCCCAACCCACCTACCTACCCCTTTCTCCTCGCGACATCAGGGCAATTTATCCAGACCGACATGTGACCTAGAATAGAGAACAGCAGGTATGAGAAAGCCTTGAGGAAACATTCGATACTGTCTCTCTTTCTTACGTAGGGTAGAGTAGAGTAGAGTCAAGTTTCTTTACCGACCCACATATATGGAAACCTCTCTCCCCTTTTCCCCCTTTCTCTCCCCCTTTTTTCTTTTCTTTTTTTTCTTGCCCCTTTCCTCTCTTACGCCGTCTTCTTCCACTGCGTGTACACGCCGATCAAACTGCTCAGCGTGCCCGCGAGTCCGACGAACCCATCGTCGAAGGCGACCCAGCCGAGTGCCGCCGTCGGCACCGTCAGATCACAGAGATCGGACAAGAGCTGGAGCTGGCTCGCCGCGCGTTCCCTATTATTCATTAGTTTTACCATCATCTACACACACACACACATATATATATTATATAGTATAGTGGGTTTGGGGAAGGGGGAGGGGGAGGGGTGTGTTAGTTGACCAAAGCCAACCAACCAACCAAAAAAAGGAAACTACTCACTTCGCAATCGTCTTGCTCTCCACGACGCCCTCCCCTTCCTTCTTATCGACCTTGGCCTCACGCTCGCGCAGCCGGTACAGCGTGTACGTCTGGGCGACGACGCTGCACAGGATGCCCACGGCCCAGAAGCGGTAGGCCTCGCGCTGCGCGGCCTTGGCGCCGGACCACTTGCGGAAGCCCACGGCGTCGGGCAGCGTCGCCAGGTCGAAGGTCAGGTACCCGGCGTACCCGAGCTGGCGGCCGACGGCGGCGTACTGCAGCACCTGGTCCGCCGCCGCGCCCGCCGTCTTGGCCGCGTCCGACGCCGCCGCCGCCGCCTTCAGGTGCTCGATGTTCTTGCCCGCGCGCAGCAGCTTGCGCGTCAGCCCGAACTGCTTCTTCAGCGCCTCCCACGGCGCGATCTCGGCGCGCGTGCCGTTCGTGCGCAGCAGGTACCACGCGTAGAACCGCGCGAAGTACTGCACCGTCCGCAGCAGCTTGTCCCGCCCCACCGTTGTCGCGACGAACTTGAGGTAGTGCGCCACCGAAGGGTGGTAGACGAGAGCGTCGGCGACCATCTTGGATTGTGTGTGTGTATGTGTGTGCTTGCGTGTCGTTACTTTGTTACTATGCTATGCTTATCTCGTCGTAAACGTTTCGTCTAGAATTTCTCTTTTCGTTGTTTCCCCCTTTTAATTGTCCGCAGAGGGGGGGAGTGGGTTGTTCGTTCGAAGACCGTTGGGAGTGATGGGTATTGAATAGTAAGTACTATGGCACGTGGTGGATATTCGCAAGCCTCGGCTTTTCGGAATGTTGTTGGATAGGGGGAATTGAATGAGATCGATCGGTAGGGAGGTTTTATTGGGGCGCTGAAGGCCTCAATTGGAAACTCTTTCGATGGATGATGATGGTACAAAAAAGATAATAAAAGGAAAAAGGAAGAGGTGGTGGTATTGAATCTCAGTGTCTTTCACTTCAGCCGAAGGGATGGCTAAAGGTAGTAAGTAGTAGGTAAGTAAGTAGGTATGAATGTGACGGAATCGTTGTGACTATCGGGTGCACGGTGTGGTGGCCCCACATTAGTGAGAAAGCACATGCCGAGGTCCACGTTACCGATCTATAGACATCTGCGCCGGCAACTACGATTTACCGGTGACGTTTTGTCCAGGTACATTTGATACTTGTACTGTTGCCAAAGGGTAATTGTCGGCGATTCTACCTACCTACCTTATGTACATGTATCTATATAAGCAATCACCGAACCTATGTATGTCTAGTACATCAATAGTAAGTAAACCGCTATATCATAGTTTCCAGCATTGAACGGTGGTACTGGAAATATATAAAACTTATTATACACAATCAGGTATTCTAAGCATATTTAAACACCCAATTGCGGCTAATATTTCAAGAACCCTCCTTATAATTATTCATCGTGTAACTACCTATATGTAGAATGTCGTGCTACATCAAATATGGCTGGTATGTACCATCTATATCAAATGTACCTCCACCATCTATTGTGTATCACAGACACTCCTTAAATACGACGAACTACCTATACCCACCTACCTACTTACCTACCAGACCTATCAATCTTATCTTATTTAACCTTCTATGCGGGTCTCTTCAAAAAAAGAAGAAACACGATCAAGGTACTGCACGGCATGAGGCAGCCTTTCATTAAGTACACAATACTTTTAACCATGATGTTCCTGAGGAACTTGGCCCAAATAGTGACTTAAATCAGATTACCGAAAGGGAACTGAACACATTATTGACTTACGGTTTTTTGATAGAAATTGTAATGCCCGAGTTGCCATCTCCATAGAGTTTACCAATTCCCGTGTAGACCGACTCTCATCTCTCGACCTCAATCTTGCCTCGAACATGGATTTCACCGCAGCAGGCAAAAGGATTGTACTGCAGGTCACAGAAACCACTCACAGCAAGGTCGGTATGACATTTACGGGTGTCTCATTGAGGCAGGCTCTTGGCAAACCTTTGTATCTTCCCCAATCTAGATGCTGCCGTCTACGAGATGCGTGTTTCTGCGTGAACCCCAAACCAATCATGCCCAGAAACGCCTGACTGTATTCTGGGTGTAGAATGAAGAAGAAACCACTTGAAAAGCTTCCTTACCTCTAGACGAGATCGCGGTTGATCTCCGTGTGTCGTATCCCTATAGAAGAGGGACCTTAAACCCCTGACAAAGAGGTCCAAATCAAATATTCTGCCCTGGACCAGGATAATTTCCTAAAAATAAAAAAAAGCCATGCGTGTATCGGCCTCCGTCGTTGGTGGTCAAACACCCAATCGTTAGTGTCATCCCCGTGCCCATGATTATGCGCTTTCGTGACGTGCTCAGCAGCTTTAGGGGCTAAATAGACACCAAAGTAGAGCAGTTTACTAGCTTCCTTTATAGTTCAAAATCTTCAGTCGTAGTGGAAGAGAACGCTGATAGATTCACCGTGGTGAATACGGCGGATGGCCTCAGCAAAAATAGGCGCGACATCGAGAACCTCAAGCTTAGGGCACAGTTTTCGGTGCTCATACTGAGGAACTGAATTGGTCACGATAACCTTGTCGAGGGCCGAGGCGTTGATACGTTGGATGGCGTCTCCGCTCAGAACACCGTGTGTCAAAAGGGCGTAGACAGCAGTTGCGCCCTCTTTTCGTAACAGCTTCGCAGCACGAGTGATAGTATTAGCCGTATCGGCAAGGTCGTCGATCAAAATACAGACGCGATTCATCACGTTGCCTACGAGCATCATAGTGGCGTTCTGACGATCTGTGATCCGCGTGGGTCGGCGTTCCTAAATGGGTCGGTTAAGTTTAAAGACATGTATTGAAAACAGCCCACCTTACCTTATGAATAAGTGCGAATTCCATGCCCAAGCTATCAGCGATAGCAGTGGCCCGCTTCGCACCGCCGGCATCCGGACTCACTATAACGGCCTCTTTATAATCGTGAATGTTCTGTTGGATGTAGCGTTTCAACAAAGGCCGGCCATACAGGTTGTCCATTGGAATATCGAAGAAACCCTGGTACTGAGGGTCATGAAGGTCCAAAGCGACCACACTGCAATGTTCGTTAGCTATATATTCCTTTGTCAAAGGATCGCAACAGGGCGGTAATTGGATCCTGAGGTGGGTTTCCTAGGAAGGTAACCCATCCTCGCTCCTTATCGTGACCCTGCGGGGAGACGACACATACTGATCCGCGCCGGCGCAAGTCAGTAGATCTGCTACCAGCGTGCCAGCCTGGGCGACCCATCGCTTGTACCCGGGTTTGGCCTGGAAGGTGTTGATCAAGGATGGATTTTCGTAGTCATGGGTTGTGAAACTTGCGGTGTGCGCCAAGGACGAGCCAGACGCGGCGCGAGATGTGTTTGTCTCTCCATTGGTGAAATGCTCCCCGTTTGGACGGTGAACGCCGTTCCCGTTTCCATTTGTCAGGGACGTCTTGCTCATTGCCCTACCCAGGTCGGTCTCTTTGTTGAAGCTGGCTGTCTTTGTGATCCCAGGGGCTGGCGTTGCGGGGACGCTCTCGAACGTGTACTTGTCCTTGGATACTTCGGCAGGAGGCTTCGATAATGGCGCACCAATCTTGTTGTATGGCAAGTCTGGCTGTCGGGAATAAGGGAATAGAGGAAGGACGGCCGTAACTCGTTTCGCGGAGCCTGTCTTGCATGCCGAAATCACTGTAGTTGGCCGTTAGTAAACCGAGCATGACAAGTAGATTTATGAGGACCCCAGGTTGCGACACGTACTGATGCAAAGCTCCATGAGGTGGTCGTTTATGGACCCTCCTCCAGACTGGATAATAAAGACATCCTTGCCTCGCACCGAGTCTTGGATCTCACAGCGAGTTTCTCCAACAGAGAACTTGCTCAACACCCGGTTGCCAGCAGGGACACCGAGAATCTTGCACACGGCATCTGAAAGCTCAGGGTGTGAGTTACCCGAGAGAATGACAATGTTCCGGACCATAGTGGCGGTTTATGGACAACAATGTCGCGTGAGAGCGTGTGGAGACAATAAAACCAAAAAGGTGGACTGAAGATCAAACTCAGCACAAAAAGACCGAGAAGTTCTCGTAAAAAGAAAATCCAGAGGGATTTATAGAAGATGTGATACAATGGTCGAGGTTGAAGATTGCGCAATGTTTTGTCGTGAAGAAGGCTGTCGAGGAAAATGTAAGTAGTTTTTTTTTTCTTTCTTCGTTTAAATTTTGCTCCGATTGCGGTTGGTCCAGCCGGTGTCAGTGTCCACTGTTTGGAGCTTTAGGTATGTATTAAACCACGATAGACGTGGGGGGGTTTTAGAGGAGAAGAGAGCCGTGGGTGGATGAGCTGTAAACGCATGCAAGGTCTGGAAGGAACTTGAAGTTCTAAAAGGTGTCAATGGGTAAATGGAGGAGGAGAAGGAGGGAGAGGGAGGGATAAGAGGGAGAAGAAGAAAAAGGCTAAGATAACCTAAAGAAGATTCATCTTGATGTCAATATGTGGAGGCTAGTCACAGTTCTGGGTCGTTGTCTGAAACTGTTTAGACCCCGACTTCAAGGTTTGTGTGGTGGTATAATGGATGGAAAGGGAAGAAAAAAATATTCAAGGATGATGGGCTTTGAATCCGATGGACCGCGGGGATTCTCGCGCTGGGGAAAAGAGAAGAAAGAAGAAAAAAAAGAGGGCAAAAAAAAGTTTTGCCAGCTTTAGCATTGGGGCAAGCAATTGGTTCAATGCTAGTGGTCGGACCAAGGGAGCGGAACCACTAAAACTTTGCGCTGGTCTGCATCATATCCTGTCATGGTCAGCCGCTATTCCATTAAAAGTGCCAGGTTGGGACCGTGGGGACCCCGTCTCTCCAATTGTATTGGCCGCAATCGCTCAACGCCGCCCTCTTTTTATTTTTTGTACTTGTTCATCATTCGTACAAAAAAGGTGTAACATTTCGTAATGCGACCGTGCACATCGCAAGTAACCAACGTAGCCAACCAGCCAACGTAACCACATGCAGCACCAGAAACAACATTGAAGAGAGAGTTATATTTGATGGACTTATACAAATAGATTATGAATCATTTGCATTACTAGACAACATCCATTACCTAAGGGTTCTTGAGACGTAAGCATCTACCAGACCTATGTTGACACTACTTAAGTATAAGAAAAGTTCATGCATATCGAATTCTTGGATAGTCCATGTCCACTAGAGGTCAAGCCAAGCAGGGTCTAGGTTTAGCTAATATCGGCCCCCCGGATTTCTTATTACAGCTTTTCTCCAAGAGAGTTGTAAGTACTATGTAGGTATTAAATGTACCTTTCTAGTGTATTAGACATACGATTAGGCAGCCAGTCAGACCCCCCCTAATAATAACAACAGACAAGACAACTCCAAAAGTTGCCTATTGTTCCGTCCGTGTCTGGACGCGAAAGTCTGCGTGTCACGATAATTCCTCGGTGGTTTATCATCACCGCCATCGTCCTTTCTTTGCTTTTCTCCTTCTCTTTTTTGTTCTTCTTTTTTTTATTTTAAATTTTGGCCGTATTATCTTGGCACCTACAACTACTTAATTACAACATCTATTCTCACATCGGAACAAGAACAACTTCTTAAGCGTGGCCTGTTGTTATTGAATCTGTCGATTTATCCCTTTTTAACTTCTACCAACTAACAACAATAACCTTTGCCATGCCCGAAATCGCTGAAGGTGAGAAAGAAAAGAAAAAACCCTCCAAACTTCTCCCTTGCCCTTTAGGCTCTCCTCTGATCATAACCCCAAATCCAGTAAAGCGGGGCTGTCAAGTAAGATACTAATTATATGTAAACGTATATTAATAAAAAAAGTCGCTCGTGTCGTCCATTTTCTCCGCCTGCACCTAGTCGGCAGGACAATCACGAAAGTCTTGGCGCCCGACGACGCCAACGTATTTGGCAAGGTCGGCACCAGCGGCAGTGCGTTCGAGAAGGCGCTCGCGGGCAAACGGGTCGTCGGGGCGGGGCGGCAGGGGAAGTACTTCTGGCTGGTCCTCGACAGCCCGCCGCACCCGGTCATGCACCTGGGGATGACCGGGTGGGTGCACGTCCGGGGCGAGCAGACGGGCTACACCCGCTACGTCGAGCGCACCAAGGGCGACAAGCCGCAGTGGCCCCCCAAGTTCTGGAAGTTCCAGCTGCAGACCGACGGCGACCCCGGCGTCGAGGTGGCCTTCACCGACGCCCGGCGCTTCGGGCGCATCCGCCTGGTCGACTGCCCGGCCGCCGACATCCGGCAGCGTTCCCCGCTCGTCGAGAACGGGCCGGACCCGGTCGTCGACAGGCACGTCTTCACCGAGGACTTCCTGAAGCGGAAGATGCGAAGCCGGCACATCCCCGTCAAGGCCCTGCTGCTGGACCAGGCCACGCTGAGCGGCGTCGGCAACTGGGTCGGCGACGAGATACTGTACCAGGCGAAGCTGCATCCCGAGCAGTACTGCGACGACTTCGACGACGCCGACGTGCGCACCCTGTACAAAGCCGTCTGCTACGTCTGCGACACGGCAGTCGAGAAGCTGGGAGACTCGGAGCAGTTCCCCAAGGATTGGCTATTCAACCACCGGTGGGGCAAGGGCAAGAAGGACTCGGCTACGACGCTACCGAGCGGAGAGAAGATCACTTTCATCACCGTCGGCGGGCGGACTAGTTGCATAGTGCCCAGTGTGCAGAAGAAGAGGGGACGAACGGCAGTGGACATCAAGGAGGAAGAGGAAGAGGAGGAGGAGGAGGAGGAGGAGGGGGAAGGGTCGGCCCCTCCTAACAATGCTGGGACTAAAAGCCGTTTCTTCGAGTCCAAGAAGGAGAGGAGGACCGAAGAACTCGACTCGGAACTCCCGCCGAAGAAGAAACCCCGAGCTTCGAAGGCAATTAAGAAAGAAGTGGAGGCGGATGAGGAGATGGAGGTGCCCCGATCGAACGGGATCCAGAAGTCCGGGAGGGCCAAAATCGAGAAAAATCTGAAAGCCCCGACATCAGATCTCGGGCGGAGACGGTCTAATAGGCTCAATAAACCAGCTTCATAGATTTCAGGCGGGAACCCATGATTTTGTATAGCATAATGATAATAAGACTAAACTAGACGAATAGAACCCATAGATCTAGAAGACACAATCCTTGGAGATCTGGGTAAGCTACTCACACCGTGATCGACTAAGGTTCGTCATCTTATCACGGTGACCATGCGACGAAAAAGAAAACCATATACTCCTTATAGAGCTAATAAGAAACCACTAACAGAATCATAAAAAGGGGTATATTTTCTTTCAGAAATGACTGTCCTTAGCATATGTAGGTTACCTGATATATTTCGTCTTTCTCCATTTCTCCCCTCTTCCCTTTTCACTCTTTCTCTGTATAAATGGGGATAAGAAAAAAAGGGGGGTTCGGCATCCTTCAACAGAAATCTTTCTTTCCAACCTTCCTTTCTCTCATCACCCCCCTCCTATTTTTCTTTTCGCAAATCCATTCTATACGTTAAGGAGGACGAGAGAGACAGAGAGACAGAGAGAGAGAGAGAGAGAGAGAGAAAGAGGAATGAAAAGTTTTCGTTCAACTGCCTCTCCTCATTTTGTCCACACTAGCCTGCTCTCTCAAATCACCCTTTTAATTTCTTTCCCTCACTGTCCTTTCGGAATACTGGTAAAATGAAGAAAACCCCTAGGCCATGCATTTATAAACAAACCAAACAAACCTCCATCCCGTCTTCCAGCATACCCCTAGACGCCCCAAATGCAACTAATCGATCGGTTCCACCCAGCCGCCTTTCTCTCGTCGCTCCCTTACTCGATGCTCATGCGCATCAAACCATCGTTCGTATCCACCATGCCCTGGAACCCGACACGGCCTTTACTGCCGCTGATGGGGCGTCCGCCGCTGTTGCCGACAGAGCTTCCGTTCTCGCTCGGGGTGCCGGGCGCCTTAGGGTTATCTCCGCCATGCGTGCTACCGGGGCGCGATCCCCAAGGCGCCACGTCCCGCTGCAGCGGGCTCTGCATGACGGGCGAGTTGTGGACACTCATTCCGGGACTCACAGCGCGCCGTTTAAAGCTGTGCGGGTCAAAGTCATCGTCTCGCCGGCGCTTGTTGTTGATGCGCCGGGTGATCTCTGCGGCGGTCGGGGGCACGCTACCCCCTTGCGATGGCGTCGCTGAGTTGGCCTGTGGCGTGTCCGATCTCTGGCTGTCGCTGCCGTGTCCTCCGGTGGCAAGGCCTGCGCCTGGACCGAATAGACTCGCGTTGCCGGACCCGGCTGAGAGGGAGGGGGAATCCATGTTGATGTCTTCGCTGATGCCAGATGACGACCCCCTTGGCATGAAAGAGGGTGGCGGCGGCGTTATTCTCGTGCCTGTGACACTGCTTGTCTCGGAGAACGTTTCCCAGAAGTTCTTACCCTTCGAGTTCTTCATGGCTTGTTGTTTGAAGCTGCTCGACAGCCCCGAGTCGGTCATCATATCGTCGTCGGGCACTTCCTCGAGAGCCTCCTGCGTAGTAGTCAGATTAGGTGAGGGTTGGTCAGTAGAGTTGTTTGGTATCCCTATAGGTGGGGCGCCGGATGACACGCGAGGCTCGAGGTCCATATCACTTTCACGAACCTGGCGGATGACCTCGGCTTCTCGACGCACTTCGGAATCAACAGGAGTGCTTTCTTCTGCAAGGGCAGCACGGATCCGCGCAAATCCTTTTGTTTTTGGCTGTTATGTTGATTAGCAAGGCTTCAATGCCGCGCGATGAGCGAGATAGAATTGCACCTACCAAGAGGTTGCCTCTCCGCGTAACTGTCCTCTTGATAACACCCCTAGCGCCGTCGCGTCCGGGGGTGGAGAGGACTTCGCCGCTGTCCATGATCCTTTCGTCCATCTCGCTGCCAGAGATATGCAGTTGGTTGGCAGCCCAGCTGATGCTCTCCCGTCGTGGGTGGGAGATGGGGATATCCCTAAGCTCCTTCACGACATTGTTTGGCGGTGACTTAGATAGCCCCGGTGGGGCGGCGGCCCTGAAGCTTAAGCCCGCCAAGCCCCTTAATTTCTGCTTGGATTGCTTTCGCGGGCGCGTTCGGAAACTCGAGAGGCTATTGATGGCCGGCGAGTTGGCAGGCATCCACGGGACCACACCACTGCCCGGGCCTTGCGAGGCGACCTTAGCAACCTGAGGCGTGCTGATGATGGCGTCTTCCATCTCGTCGTCCATCAAGTCGTCATCCCCAGAGCTTGACGAAGAGTCCGAGGCTAAGAAATTCATGCTTCCCACCGAGCTAGATATGTTCATGCGCTCCTGGTTTCCCATCATGGACCATAGCGAAGTGGATGACTGGTCGGGTCCATAGTCATGATTGCCTCGTCTGGGGATATTCATAGCGCGGCCACCGATGGTCGGAGAGGAATCGGGAGAGGACTGCTCGGCAAGGGTCGAGTGATGAAGACTCGTGGCGGCACGAGAGAAGTCTAGGCCGCGCGACCGTCGAGGGAGAATGTTGGTGGGCGAAGCATAAACCTGCGAGTGGTCGAGCTTGGGAGACAGAGGAGCGGGCTTCACATAGGGTGAGGAGGGCTGGGCCGGCGAGGACAAATCGCGCTGGGGCATCTGGAGCGATAATCCGCGGATAGCGAAGTGGTCGGGACGGCGAGGCGTAACCGGGGTGGCGGTCTCTTGGATCCTGTCTCTCACCAGAGAACTATCATCCTTCGATGTCCTCCTCGAGGCCTCGATGATGTGCGGAGATGGCGATAACTGGGTTCCTCCCCCGTCAGACAGACTTCTCGTTTTTGACATGACCGGAGTGCCGTAGTTCCCGCTTGCCTCCACCTCCGCTTCTCCCTCTCCGTTCCCACCTTTCATGTCTTCGTCCATTATGGCTATTTCGTCATAGCCAATCCCCGCCATCCGGGTCTCTCAACCGCAGGAGTCGCTTCAACCAATTGGACGTTAGTGATAGTGTTGGAGAGGTGGGTTCCGGCGAGGAATGTGTGAGCTGATCAGCAGGTGCCGAGCCCAGTCAGCGCTGGCGTGTCGTCAACCCTGGAGCGTAATCGCGAGGGGCGAGCGTGGGAGTAGCCAACCAGTTATTTACAACGAGAAACAAAACATCATTGGCGTATAGTGACATGAAATAAAAAATGGTACACTTTGAAGAATGAGTAAGTAGATTAAGAACGGGGAAGAAATAAAGTAGAGAAAAAAGGAAAAGAAAAGAAAAAGAGAGGACGGAGGAAATATGGTTATACCTAGGTGGAGATTCTAAGAGTGTGTTTGCAAGGTGGTGGTGGTGGTGGTTAGTAGGTAGTGGTAGGTAGTGGTAGTGGTGCTCTCTGCCATTGCGGTGCTGGCGGAATTGTGACGTCGCCGTGTCATTGCGCGGCTCTGCTACAGGTAAATGCAACATTAATTAAGTTGAATTACTTAAATGGCTAACTTAAACGACTACCTAGGTAGGGTGCAGGGCTTTTAGCGCATGCCAGCCTTGGTCGCTTGGCCCCTGCCCGTTCTAGGTAGATCCCCAATTCCGGAGTGCTACTTAGGTACCTACCTTAGGTAGGTATACCACACTTAGACACCATCTACCGATATAGGTATATATATATGTACCTAACCGTTAGGTACTATGGAGATTCAATATATAGGTAAGTACTTATGCGCAAATCCAAAAATCCGAGGTCGTTCTCACGCACAGTCACTGCGTGTCCGCCGGGGGCATGTCCCAGCTCCGAAGCGGCCGACCATTCTGTCTCCTTTTCCCTAAACTCGTGCCACCATCACTAACGAAATCTAAGACCCATTGCCGGACCTTTCTTGTTTTCACCAGCTGTGGATGTGCAGCTTTTTTAGACGAGACGTCCTTCATATTATACAACCCACCCTGATCCTTTCTGTCCAGTTTTCTCCTATGAAGGAGGTCGACTTTGGTGAGGCCCTTTCTGAGGCTGTGTCCATGAACTTTCTTCATGAATACACTCAAGGCAACGTTTCTCAAGAGGATAATGTCTTGTCGTCGAAGCTTTCTCAAAGTTTCATTTGTGTCATTCAACTCTGGCGATAACCAAAACGTAACGCTAAATCCAGATTTGGTCTCGTCCCCGACCAGAAGCTCGATCAAAGATTTCGTCGTTCCCCATCTCGTTTTCACGGTCCGTGGCTCGGCAATGGATATCACTCCAACGATAAGGTTGACGGATATTGTCTGAGGAGAGACGGATTGTAGATAGGTAGCATCTGGTATGTCTTCCAGGTCGCTCAGGTGCCCACTTTCAATCACTCGAGGTGGTTGGTGCCTAGTGGAAGTGCCACTTGTCTGGGTCGATAATATTGTAGTCATTTCTCCAGATGTATCGACAGAATATTCTCCGGAGCTAGAGGTATCAGCAGGTAACTGAGATGATGGAAGGTCATCATGAATGGCCAGAGAATGGTCGTAAAACTGATTCAAAATTGTCCGGCTTTGATCCTCGTCTGTCAATATGGACGTAGTGTCGAAGGGATCCGATACAGTCGTAAAGAAGGTTGGATTCCCACGGTATCCGCAGCCTATATTGTGCGTCTGGGAAAACCCGGTTGCTAACCGTTCCTTTTTGAGCGGCAAGGATCTCCACACGGCAGTATCTGGAGTCGAGCAAGGTTCGGGTCCCAAGATTCCCGTTTCGGAAGACTGTTCCAACTGGGAGAATTGCGCGATCGGCTCAAGAAAGTTGTTTAATAGTTCAGATTCTTTCCAGTCTAGATGGGCAGTTTCTGGTGCCCCCACTAGGATTATGACTTTCCGCGCCATCTCGATTTATACCCCTTAGACAAGAGAAGCATTATGTGGTGTGTCTATATTCCGTAAAGTCGATTGTAAGTAATATGTAAATGTACCTTCGGTAGGAAGGTAGCGGTAGCAGCATTGCACCCACCGACGTGCGTGGATCGTTTGTTTTTATTAATAGTATAAGGATGTAAGGATGTAAGGTAAGTTGAGATGTACGAAGTAGGGACAGATTAAGTGACTGCAGATGGACGATGTGCAGGTGGCAGACACGGAGATCCAGTTGCCTGGCATTTTAGGCTATGTAGGTACTTAGGTACCTAGGTACATACTCCGTCCAGACCCACCATTGATGGGAAATGTTAATGCGGCGGTAGCCACGTGGGGCCAATCAAACACCACTTCCTGGCTTTGTTTACTTCAACAGGGGCAACCGTCGCAACTACGCCCCTCACTATTGACGATCGAAAATTCGCAAAGACAACACCTTTTTTTATACTTTTTATACTTTTTTCCCCCGTGTGTATTTGCACCAAGACGTCAGCCACCATACCCCAACACTGATCGCGCTATCACCTCCACGAATTGGCCTCGCTATCGGGCCCTGCAATTATGTCCCAGGAGACCGGACTTTGGAGTGTCCGCCGACAACGAGAGGTACGAAATCTATGTGGAAGCCGACCGACGCGCATTTGAGCACATTGCACAACTGCCAACCAACATTTGCTAACCCGTTGCCCCTGTCGTAATCCAGACCCTTGGGGGCATCAACCTGAACTCCTCGCTTCCCCAGCCTGCCTCAGCCATGAAGAGATCCAATTCGACCAGTGGAAGCGGCGCATTCTCGGGCAGCCATGTGCGAGGGGTATCGGGATCTAGGCAATCTCTCGCCCTCGGCAGGCCGAGCCAGCCCATATTCTCCCGCTCCTCGTCGGGGACTAACCTGGCAGACGCGGGAATGTCTTCGGTGAAACGAGCCTCGTTCCAGAATATTCCAGGGTCGGCCTTCAAGAGCTACGCTTCCGGCGGCGTACCGTCACGACAATCCGAGAGCGACCGAAGAAGCAGTGTATACCGTGCCCGGCCCTCTACTGCCGGGCCTATGAGCCACCAGTCCTTCTTCCAGCAAGCACCTCAAGCAGCAGGTGTGCCACGAGACCCGCGACCCCTAAAGGATCGTTCATTCCAGGCGCGCATTGGGCAGGAACTATTGGAATACCTATCGCAGCACAACTTCGAGATGGAGATGAAGCACACGCTATCGCATAATACTATCAAATCGCCGACACAGAAAGACTTCAATTACATGTTTCAATGGCTATACCATCGCATCGACCCGAGCTACCGCTTCCAGAAGAATATAGACCAGGAGGTTCCTCCAATCCTCAAGCAGCTACGGTACCCTTACGAAAAGAGTATCACCAAGTCACAAATCTCTGCCGTAGGCGGTCAAAACTGGAGCACATTTTTAGGATTACTTCACTGGATGATGCAGTTGGCGCAGATGCTTGATGGCTACACTTCTCATCGATACGATGAAGCTTGTATTGAGAGCGGGGTCGATGTTAGTGGGGATCACATCATATTCGACTTCTTGAGCACAGCATACCGGGATTGGCTCGCTATGGACGACGATGCTGGTGATGAAGATGCTGAGAAGGTATTAGCCCCACACGTGGAGGGCATGGCCAAGGCATTTGAGCGGTCGAATTCAAAATACTTGTCCGAGCTCGAAATGCTCGAAGCAGAGAATGCTAGGCTGCTCAAGGAAATCGAGGATTTGGAAAAGTCCACGCCAGATCCCCGTGTCCTTGACAATCATTTCAAAATTATGGAAGAGGATAAGGTGAAATTTGAGGAGTACAATGCGCTTGCTGTGTCGAGATCTGAAAAATACGAAAACCGCATCCAGATTCTCCAAGAGGAACTAGATAACCTATTGCAAGAACTAAAGGAGGCAGAAGACGAGCGACGCGG
This sequence comes from Biscogniauxia sp. FL1348, assembly GCA_022544895.1. NCBI lineage: Eukaryota > Fungi > Ascomycota > Sordariomycetes > Xylariales > Xylariaceae > Biscogniauxia > Biscogniauxia sp. FL1348. Next base: position 47,699 of record JAJNNV010000072.1, on the reverse strand, counting down.
CTTGCAAAAAGCAGTTGACGACCAAGGGATCAGCATGCAGGATATCGACCGGATGACCTCGGAGCGTGAAAGGCTACAAAGGGGAATCGAGTCCGCCACCCAACGACTCGACGAGGGAAAGAAGAAGGTCGCTGAGAAGGAGATGGAGGCCAGTCACAAGCTTGACGAATTGGAAAGGCTGGTTGACAAGTACAATACCGTCGCGTATCAGATTGGTTTAATCCCTTCCACGGCTATTAACGCGAAGGGGGCCACATACGAACTTGCAGTTACGGTAAACGAGTCGGACTTTACTGGGTCTATCATGAAGGGGTCGTATTCGGGCGGAACAGGAAGCGAACGCCTATTAGCAGACCCGGTCACTGGTTACCAACCTGCACATGTTCTGAACCTGGACCTGCGCGGACAAGTTAAGAACAGCTTCTTAGCGCTGCGAAGGGAAATCTCGGAGCGACGAACCGAGGCTATGGATGTCATGATGAAAGATCATGAACTTCTCGACGGAATTAAGGAAGCGATCGAGGATAAACGCAACGAAGTTGAGGCTCTTGAGCACAGAGTCCGAGCTGCGGAGGAGGAGTACGAGAAGACCAAAGAGGTACGGGACAGGACGAAGGATCTTCAGGTTAACATGACGGGTGATAGCTAACAACACTCCTAGGTTGCAACTACGCAAAAGCTGGCATCCGATGCGCAGATCGAGAAGATGGAGAAGGAGCTGGCCAAGATGCGAGCACAGCTCACCGAATCTGTCCAGCTCATGGAGCAAAGGGAAATGAATACCAATATTGAGTATGTCCATCTGAGCACCCCTCCCCCAACCTTAGTTTTCGCCGTCTCTCGCTAACCACACCACGCAGATATGAACAGCTTACCCTCCGAGCTAACTCCCTACGCGAGGAACTACACACCGAGATCGAGAGACTACTCAACGATGTCATCAAGTTCAAGGTCCACATCCAGAAGAACCTGGACGATTATAATGCACTCGTAGAAGATGAGCTGGAGAAGGAACGGGGCAGTGATGAGATGGCTGATGATGATACCCGAGGTGTGAGGATGTAAGACTAGTATGTCCTCTATTGTTTGGTGTTTTAGGCTCTGTCTCTCTCTTTTCATGATGATGCTATGGTATGCTATCGGCGGTGTCGTTAATAGTTGCATGGAGTTTTTGGACAAGGTTAGGATGGGTGATTATGATCATGTCCGGGGAGACGGCTAAAGGAAACGGCAACTGTCTAGAGAAATACCTAGTCGATTTTTGTTTTTTGTTTTGTTTTGTTTCGTTTTTCGATAACTGTTATTATGGATCTACTTAACGTATCATTCAGTTTTATTACCTAGGAGTAGGTATGCTATCTGGACTCTAGGTGTCTCACCTAGCGTTTTATGTAGGCGTACAGTTTATCATGGTTCTACGTGCACTCGCTCCGGTCTACTGATATTCCATAACTAGATTTTACGTAAACGCGTCTTGACCTAGGTAAGGGGCTATTAGGTAGGTAGGTATGTATTTAGCGGGGTCTTTTTTTTAAATACCTACCTATGTAGTCTTGGCTCCGGGGTATGTATGCAAAAGCCAAAGGTTAGGTAGGTACGCTAGCTTAGCTCAGCTTGGGTTGCCCCACCATTCATCCCACCTCCATGCATATCAATGTGCGACATCTATCTCTCAACTTCATCTCTCCTTTAAATACCAAGCAACAACTTCAGTATAGCGTGTTTCTCCTGTACAATAGCAAAGCCTCATAAGACGACAACCCGATTACTTTTCTCACCATCGTCCGTCCCGTCTAACCCCCCCTCCCTGCTCCACCCGACAAACAAACAAATAAAACACAAGCAACCAATCAAAAACCATGACATCAACCCCAAACCCAACCACCACATCCAGCACCTCCCTCCTCCCCCCCGAACCATCCACCACACCCACCACCCCCACCCCTCCCCCCTTCGAGTTCCCGCGCGAGTACCACTTCCCGCCCTTCTTCACGCGGCAGACCAACCTCATCACGCGGCACAGCCAGCTGGAGAAGTGGTCCGCCCTGATCCTGGCCTACTGCCGGCACCACCGGATCTACAAGCTCTCGCTCTCGCTCTCGGTCGCCGGCGGCGGCGGCAGCGGTGGAGAAGAGCACGAGGCGCTCTTCCACAACCGCCGGCTGAACCGGCGCCTCGGCGCTGCCGACGCCCGCGAGATCGTCGACTTCATGCGCAAGGAGGGAAGGGCCGAGTACGTCAACAATAACAACAACAGTAGTGGTGGTGGCTTAGGCGGTATAGTAGGCGGGATGACGGGGGTTGGAGGAGAAGATGGGGGAGGAGGAGGTGGTTCGGGTTCGGGTTCGGGTGCCGGAGACGTGGTGTGGGTGTACTGGAAGACCCCGGAGGAGTGGGCCGGGCTCATCGAGGCCTGGGTGGAGGAGACGGCGCAGAAGAACACGGTGCTCACGCTGTACGAGCTCACCGAGGGCGAGGACACGCGGGGCACCGAGTTTTACGGGCTCGACCCGGACATCCTGCAGAAGGCACTGCAAGTGCTCGTTAAGCGCGGCAAAGCACAGATTTTCGGTCAGGAGGACCAGCGGGGGGTCAAGTTCTTTTGAGGAAAGTTTCTTGCTTTTTTTTACATCACTTTTATTTCGTTTGGGCTTGAGTCTTCTCTTTTCTTCGTGAAACCTTTGCAGAAGAGGGCATGTCATACTTAGAAAAGCAATGGGGTTACAACTACCCTACAAGAAAATGGTTACCAGCACCCGGAACCAACAACCCCTTCCCCCCTGTACTAACATTCCACCCCCTCCCCTTTTGCCTCCAACACCGGGAGCAAACCGAGCAAATACCTTTAATCCACACAAAGAACAGACGCCACGCCGAAACCCAATGCAATGCAGATGTGTTGGGACATGTAAATGAACAATGAGAGAAATAGGGGCTAGCCTTCTAGCTGAAGAAATTCGTCACCAGGTACTTCTTGTCGAAGCTCACCTCCTGCTTCATGACCACATCTAGTAACCAATCCGAGGCTACCACACGCGGCTCCATGTTTCCTCTGCGCGCCATATCCTCAAACTTCTTCCACAGCTTCTTTTCTTCGGGGGTCGCCGTACTGAGGAGGTACACCGGCTCGGGGCCTCCTTCATCTTCTTCCGGCTTGGTAGGCTTGATCGTGGATCCGCTCCTGGCCCCGTACACCATAAAAAGAGCACCGTTGGCCTCGGCGATAGCCTGGTAGCTTTCGGTGCCGTTCTTGATACTTGATGTACAATATATTGGTACGTTCCACAGGAGCTTCCCCTTGTTCTCGCGGGCCTTCTGAACTGAGTTTTCGAGCTTCAGTCCGAATTTCTTCTCGTTCTCCTTGTCTTTGAGGATATAATCCTCGGGGTTCGGGACCTGTTTTGTATCCAGGCATTCTTCAATCCAAGTCGAGGACAAGACAAGAGCACCTTTTGACAGATTGCGAAGGAACTTCACTGTCCGTACTAGTTGCGGGGCAACGAGGTAATCACAGGGTTGGCCATCTAAGACAACAGCGATACCCATTTCGCGCAGTTTTTTCTATCACGGGACGTTAGTAAAAACATGGACCAAGGCTTATTCACAATCGACATACCCGGTCGGCGTCTTCCTTATTCTTATCGTTAACCCACCGCTTAAAACCTGTGAGGATAACTCTAGTCTCGATTTCTGGAAGGGACGGCCGTGCTTTCTTCGTCGGACGCTTTTCAAGTCTCGACTCTTGATCCTTCTCTTCGGCGGCAGTTGGGCTCGAGACATTGCGACGGTTCAAATGCTCGCGGTCGATGAAATCGGCGGCCCGTTTACCCCCCCATGGGCCATGACCATCTTTCAATCCGCGCTTCTTTTCTTTCTCGTATAGGGCAATGTCAGGGGCAAGGTCTGATAATCTACCGAGTGCCTTGTCCTTCGCACTTCGGCCTGACGACGAAACAGTTGAGGGCGTTTCGTTTTCCTTGCCTGCACGGACATGTCCTCCGCGCGCAGGAGTTGAAAACTGGGCATGGTTTGCCCGACGCTTCTGCGGAGCAGGCACTCCGAAAGCCTCCGTCGTCTTCTGGGCATATTCTGCATCTGTGTCCTTCATTACATCAAAATCTTTATGTGCTTGTCGCCCGATAACAACTCCTTCGGCCGGACCCTCAGCGGATGAGTTCTCGTCGGCCATCTCCAAGGCCTTCCGCTTCCGTTTTGACGCAGTGGTGGGCTTCTCCGGGCCGCCAGGATAGTACAAAGCTTGAAGTCTCGACTCGTCAAAAAACGTCTGACCGATAACTTCACCAAGATTTGTCCGCGGGGGAAAGTGGGTATATTTGCCGATCGTGACGCTCTGCATCTCGCACTTGGCATAACTCTCTTCAATCCAAAGATGATTGACCATGTTAATGTTCCAGTCTCGAGCAGCCTCGCACTTTTCACTATTATCGCGAGCCGTGATCAGATGGGTATTGTCGGCCTTCATGGTCTTGGTGTACGTGGCCCCGGTGGCAGTGATCAAGTTTTCGAGGTAGATTCGAGCCTCGCCTCCGTAGTTCGATACCGTAATTCTCAAGTCCTTGAAGCCGGGGATCCCGTCACGTGGTACAGGGTAATGAAGAAGTCGTCTGAGAGGGGATGTCCAGGCGTTTTGTGTGATGAGATGGTACAACCAGGACAGATTCCCAACCGACTTTCCAAGGTGTGAGGCGCGAATATACTCCGGGCCATCTCGGTATTGACACACAAACCAATCGCACTCGTCGACATTGCTGGTCAACTCGCCACCTCCACAGCTGATCAGGTCCAAAATAACACCCTTCAGTCGATCCCTAATGGATAGGTCTGCAGATAGCATAACCTTCTTTCCATTAAATACGGTCAGATTAGGACGAGACTCTGTATCTGTCGGAGCAGGGAGATAGTCAGGACGGGCCGATGTGGCACCCTCCAGATGTGCGCTTGATGGTGGTTCTATCTTGTCTTCTGGTCGCACACGGAGGATTTCGGGATCGGGTAGAAGATATGGGCCTTCGTCGATTCTCTTTCCGAGTTTCAAGCAGTCATCAAACCTAGCAGGGGATTAGAGTCAATATCATCCTACTCCTATAGCCCATAAAGACAGGGCTACTTACCAGTGAGGCAGTACAATCTTGCATTTGTGATTCTTCTCCGCAGCCAATTGGCATTTCGGATGATTCATCGTAAGCGCGCAGATATGGGTAGTGAGCTTCGTGACATTCTCCGAATCCATCCCTCCCATGGCCATGGTTGCGCCGATGATTGTTTCCTTGTCGGTGGGAGGGATATCTGCACAGGACAGCATCACATCGGAAAAGATCATACGAGGGTCTGGCGTAAACGGCCGTATTTGTACCTGCTTCCCCTTTGCCAGTGATGCCGATATCCATTTAGACCTGACAACCGGTATCATCATAGCGGTTGCTTCAGTAAATTCAGGAAAGTCAATTGTGTTGGAGATGATGTGGGTGACCTGGGATAGTGGTAAAGAGCCATCGCGCTTCTGTGGGAAGACCTGACCGCCATATTTGACAATACTGTGTGTCAACTTCAGTAGGTTAGCATCTAGATTATCCTTATTCCAAGAGCGACAACAAAAACAATAGCAATGGCAATGGCAATGGCAATGACAGGGACGACAGTGAGGGATAGACAAGGGGGAACATACCTCTGCGATGACTTTCTCAGTTAGGTCGTTGTTGGTGACGAAAGTGAACGCGCAAAGGCTAAAGAGCCCAGATTCCTCCTGATCCGCCATGGCAAAGAACCCCGGAGTTGATACTGTATCTTGCGAATCACTTTATGCCAATTGAAGAAGCATGACAAAAAGGAAAGAAAGGGGAGAGGAGAGGGAAGGGCAGGAAGTGGTGAGGTGGTGAGGTGGTGAGGAATTGTTCGTGGAGAACCGAGTGGTGAGTTGGACAAAAACAAAGGTGTGGAGGAGTTGGGATTTTTTGAGTTATTAGAAGGTCGTCGTTATGGCAATAGGTACAAGTAGAGTCAAAAAAATAAAAAGGTCAGGCGCGCGGTAACGGTACAAGAAGTCTTTTTTTTGTCCCGCGTTTTTAGTTGCCTAGGCGTGAACTACATAGTACTTACCTAGGTACCTACTTACACTGACATCAGTGAATAAAAAGCGGGCTGGGACTTGTTGACTCAACTTAATTAAGACGCGTTTTCCAGGTTGTGCAATTAATGACCTTAAACGCGAGAACACGTCGCGGTCAGGTGATCTGCAACATGGGTTTAAGTGCATACTATACCTTAATAGGTACATAAGATCTCGACCACCCCGCCCCGATAATGCGGTTTTCAAGAAAATCGGGTCCGATCTACATACCTAAGAGGTAAGTACTTAAAGCTTCCCCCTTGAAGATGAAGCCGGGAACTCCCTAACCTACCTAATAGGTAACTTGATGCCTGCAAAGGTTATTTCTTATTCCAATGTCAAATCGCATTTGATGCAAAATATTCCATACCTAGATACTTACTAAGATAGAATTCCTCATCTTACACTTACCTACCTAACTACCAGTGCCTATCTATCTACCTTCTTAGTAGATCAATGTTACCTAGGGAATACCTAGGTAGATGTTGACCAACCATCTCTCTATCTGACTCACCACCCTCCATAACTGATGATATTAATCGGTGTATTACAATGCAGTGCGCCATGCCACCTCCAATAAGTCCTTATCGTGACTCACGAGAAGGACAAGTAAACAATCATTGCCTTAACCTAGTTACATTAATATCTCATCGTTCTCTCATTATTGGACAATCCCAGGGGCCGCTGTGCAATGCTATACAGGATAGGTATCTCTCTCGCAACAGGATGCTAAGCATCTTCAATGCTACAAGCCATGCCAATTTCAACCCAATGCACGTTTTCTGGTCCCGGCGGCCCTGAGAAACCCCCGTCTAATGATTAATCTCAATGCTGTGCTTGCCGCCCTCGCCACTAATCACATACAGTTGCCTCCCACCACTCCCTTCGACCAGATCCGGAGGAGTGAGCTTCTGTCCATCCATCGCCATCTGCACATTGCCATTATTGGGATACGGCAATATCAGTTCACCAGTTGAGTCAGCTGGCACGTCATATGACACCACGTAGGACCCATCATCGTTCACAGTCCAGCTAGCAGAGAACTTCCCGAGGGATGTTGTGAAGCCGCCTTGCACATCTGTTAGATCTCCGAACTGAGGCGCTAGTTGCCAAGTAGACCCGGCTTGACCCGTTACACTGAGGCCAAGAATGTATTGCGTTAATGCTGTGACTGGTCCTGTGGCCCATCCATGAGCATGCGAGGTGTACGAATACACTTCTTCATACCCGGCATCATGTCGGTAGCCAAAGCTTCCATCCAAGAGATAGCCCTCGATCATGGTGGATTGGGTGCCATTGGCATTGTTTAGATACCAACCCCAACTCGTACGAATCAAGTCGAGAGCACGCTGTGCTTGTCCAGCAATGAGGTGTGCCTGGATCTCAAATGAGGAGATGAATGGCGAAACTTCTCCGGGGAGCTCCGGGCTTTCGGCCCCGATCGGGGTCCAGTTGTCTGTGAGAGAAGAAGATATGCTCTGGGCTTGGTCCGACGAGGCATTGACAACCCCAAAGAACACGGCCAACGCATTGCCGTCTTGTGGGTGTATTCCATTGTCATATTGCCAAAGGTTGTCTTTGAAGGCGCCAAATCCTTCGTCCCAAAGGTTTTCTAGGATAGCCTCCTGAAGTCTCGCTGCAGCATCGAGCCAGTCCGCCTTTAACCCAGTTTCATCACCTACCCAGTCCGCGAGTGTAGCACCGGTGTTGAATGTGTGGTAAGCTAGCATCTGGGCCGAGGCCAGTATATAACTGGAATTGAAGCGACCCCAGTCGTTCGGGTAGGTGGTAATGTCAATAAGGTCGGCGGACGTGTTGAACTGCGTAGAAAGGAATTCCACAGCCTTAACATATCCCGACCAATTATCACGGATAAAGGCTATATCGCCGGAGTACAAGGCATAATTATAGGTCCCGATCAAACTCCACCTAGACCACGGTGTGAGATATGCAAACACAATGCACGTGTGTAGTCTTACATGTGGTACGTATCACTGCCTGAAGCGGACAGCGGTGGCCCCGAGAAAGGGAATAGCCCACTGGACGTCTAATGAAAGTCAGCAAGCCACTCCAGCCAGATGTAACACGGCAGAGCATTATACGAACCTGCTCGTTGTACACCACCTGCAGAGCATTTTTCACGCTCCTGGGGGATGATCAGCAGGAGAACTCTTGTAGCATCCCTAAAACCTAAATGACTGACTCGAGATCTCCCGTGCTATAGAACGAAGCGGGAACTGCCACACCCATATCACCGGGCCACACCGTTCTATCACGCTTCGCGCCATCTGTGTTGATGGTATCTCCTGGGCCAATATTTGCGGTGTTCGACCACGCCTGGGCCGGAGCAGGCCACTGCAACAAGTAGGTAGAGTCAGTGGTTTCCACGATGAGATCGGAGGATCTACATACGAAGAACGGGGAGACAGGGAAGAAACAACGGGATTCTCTAGAAAGTACTCACAGCCCTTCCAGTGGACGGGTGGAGCGCACATAGCTGCAAGGTATAGGCCCCGCTGTACCAGATTTTGTTTAGCAGATCGTCGTCGCTATGGAAGTATCCTTGGTAGGCGCGAAGATCCGGCCATGTAGGCTGGAAGGATAATTCTAGACTGATATTGTGAATTGTGACCGAAGCAGCGTCTCCAGCGAGAAATAGTGTCAAGTAACGGAACCCTCCACGAAGATTTTCGTCCGGCATGCTATATGTATGGTTTCCCTCAGAGGAAAAGTTGGCATAGATCGCACCATCAGTCCTGCTGTATAATCCGCTGCTGGAGTCGGAAACGGGACCGATCCAATTTTTGGCTTCAGTGAACGCTAGGCCGATGGACCCCTCGCCACTGAGAGAGGATACTTCATAATCGATGGTAGCAATGCCGCCAACTTCAAGGCCGAAATCGACATATACACTAGAAAGGCTCTCGTCAAGGGTGAACTGTGTTGGCCAGGAACCGAGTGCTTCCTCGCTGCCAAAGCTGAAGACGGTTGACGGGCTGACTATACGCGATGAGGGAGCAAAGATGTTAGAATCCCATTCTCCGGAAAAGGCGGCAGACCGAACACTAGAGCATGGAGTGTCTCTCCAGCAATTCTGAGCGTGGGCATATCCAGCGCGGCCAAGAAACCAGATGGCCAGATTTAGACGGCGAGTCGAGGGAGCGTACATCGTGGGAAGGCAACAAAGGGCGGCTGGGCGCTAGAGACATTCTCCTCGACGAGAAACATAGCAATTAAGTGGACGGGGCTGGATCCAAGATATAGTCGCCGGCATCCAGAGGTCCGAGCTAGGTAGGCTGTATAGCACAGACATGGTCTCAAGCAATAGAGGGCTCGCCCGCTCAATATCACGACGCGCTGCAGTAACATGCGCGCTATGCAAGTTGTTTTCCATGCTCCCGTACCTAGGTAGCTTTTCAGCAGGCCCAAGACATGCACCCCACTCCCAAGTCGGCAACCATGTACCTACCTAGGTAGGGAATCCCCAGAAGTTATCTCGAGATTCTCATGGGCGACCGGGCGACTGCATCGTGGTTGCAGAGACATTCCCCCTCCGGTATAGGTAGGTAGGTAGGTTGATCATTTGCAGTTTGGCATGCATACATCGTATATCCTCCAGCCTGCTTCGGGACGAACAAGCTACCAAGCAGAATGTATACCATTGAGGGGGTTGACAAAGCACACGCCGGGGTCACGCGCCGAGGGAAACACACACACACACACACACTGGAACTTGACTCGGTCCACACTTTGCCGGATACTTGTCGGTGTGGACTCCGGTGTTTGTTATTCCCAGCAACCCTTCCCGGAAAATCATAGGTATGTAGGTAGGTTACTAAGTACTTACTTAATAGTACTTAAGTACTTACTTGGTGTGGTTCGTACCAAAATAGGTAGGTGGGTTTATATCAAGTAAGTACATCTATAGTACTTCATGTTAGTCACCTACCTGTTACTTACTACTAGTTTACCTTAGGTAATTAGTATGTAAGTCCCGTCATCCAATAATCAACGCATATTTGATGGACTAAGTATGTAACCTTAGTACTTATTGATACTACTACCTATCTATAGGTTAAGTAACTTCAAAATATTGATCCATCAAACATCGAATGGATTACTGTAAGGTATGTTACCTAGACTCTGGGGGCAGGGATTAAAAGGTTCCTATATACTACATATTTCAAGCCCGCCGCATATTATGTTGTCTTTCTTTTTTCTTTTTATGTATGAATACCTGACCAACGACTACCTAGATATTTTTTCAGGGCAACTAAGCCTCCTCCTGTTGTGGATCCGGCAGTTTGGATGTGCCAAGATCTATTACCTACCCCTAACAGGCCTGTTTTAGGAGAAGTGTTGCTATGTGGTGATGGCAGGACCATCCTTTTTTTCGGCAACGCTTAACTGAGCGCATGTCTTAAACCGGGCAGCGAAGGAAAAACAAAATAGTCTGAGTGGTTGCACAACTCGAACGCCACGCGATAACTTACAAACTACCTACATATCTAGCTACATAACCTGGCAGTTACTCGATGCTGTACTATGGTACACAGACGAGGGGCCAGATAGAGGGGCCGGGTTAATAACGCTCTCCGATCTCAGTCATCCATAATTCTCTACTCAAATGTTGGTACATAAAAATAAAAATAAAATAAAAAATAAGGAAGGGGGTCGATACAATTCAGGGGTAGCTTGAAATTCAAGGAGAGAGTTGGATACTTTTATGTGCCGAGCTGCAAGGCGTCATGGACCGATGTAAGTTGAGCGAAACATGGAAGCGATACCAAGAATGGTTATGCACATGCGTTTTTTTTTTCGAGGTAGGCTAGGTAGGCATTTGCCCTATGTAGGTAGGTAGGCAAATTACAACTTCTCTCCTCCAAAGCTATGTTGATATTGGTGTCTGGTATCCATTCATTCGAACTTGGCCGCTAAGGAGAAGAAAGTATAAGGCTACTAGTAGGTAACTAATGTTGAAGGCAATGCACGAACTATGATGGTAGTAAAAGTGGCCTTGTTACCCCTGGGTAGCATTGATCAAGAGATCTAAAATTGTAAACTTTATCCACGTACAATAGCTACATGTACAACTCATTTCAATCCAAGGACATACATAGAATGTCGGGGCCCGACTGTAGTGATGCCGGAAGATATTCCGGGATATAAGCTGTTGCACACAGCAGAATGGTGATCTCGGTAAGCGGGAGGTAAGGGGTAAGGAGGGAGGGTGTCCTCGTCCTGCTCTAGACCGGGAAGAAACAAGATGAGCAGCAAGGGGTAGGTAGTAAATCCGACTGCCCGGGTTTAGGTAGTTTTCACCTAGGTATTACCTACATACTAGGTAAGCAGGTAGGTAGCTGGTATGGTCATATAGAGTAGATAAAGGATTTTGGGGGCTAGGATCAATGAAAAATGAAAGAGAGTACAAGTGAGAGACAAGAGACGAAAGAAAAGGAAGAGAAAACAAGAAAGAAAGAAAAAAGACCGTAATAATTCTAGACTTGTGTATGACTAAGTTAGGTACCATGTAACCTTCTAAGTACACTACCTACTTACCTAGAAAAAAAGGTAGCATGCTTCCCCTTGAATAAATATATTCAAGGCTAGGTACGTGGGTACTTGTTGTTATGCTCTACATAATGTTGCTGCATTGTTAGTACATGGTATCAATATGACAATAGATTAGTACTATTTATTTGGTATGATCATAGTACCCCTACCTACGTACATACATTGATATGCCTTGATAATTGACACTTACTACACACATAGTACCTGTATTTGAACTCGGATCTATCCGTGCCAATAAAGCTTTGATGCTTTTTTTTAAGTATAGCACAGGTATGATTCATGTACCTGGTTAGTGTAAGCTGTGTAGGTAAGTAGTTGTAGGTGCCTACATTGACATAGTTATGTCTTTTAGGATACACATGTAACTCATTAACTACCCAATTTTACTGACGAGGGGACATTTATGTTTGGTAGAAATAAACCTCTTTGTGCGTGATTGGTTCATTGGGTAGTTGATTGACTGGTTAGTACATGCAGGTCTGAGGTAAGTAGGTACTATCAAATGTATCTAAAGGTTAGGTACATATGTAGTTATGGTGTTCACCTAAATGGACAACACGCGTTATTTCTTTTTTACTTGCACCACTACCTACATAGTACCTAGCATCCTAGCATCCATAATATACATAGTATATGTAATACTTCCTGAAATCAATCCTCAATCCTGGCAGTCTAGATCCCACGGGCGGACATACGGCCCCAATAGAGGACAAGATCGGGTTGTGCTTCCAAGTTACAGCGGGCACAGCGGGTGCACACGCACGTGACAGGGGCCTTTTTTTAGTTTTAGGGGAAGGAGAGGGGCGCTTCGGGTACTTAACTAACTCAAAAGGGACAGTGGTGGGTTTCATTGCGCTAATGCAAATGGGACAAGAGGCAAATCGACTGTCAATAATGAATCAACCGACCTTGACAGGACCGAGTTGCAAAGAAAGCTGCCCATTTGCCTGTTTACACCATTTCATGGTCGAGCGAGATACTAACCACTAACCACTGAGCACTAACCGCAGCCACTCCCTACACCACTACCTACACCACTACTTATCACCATTGCGACAAGGCGATAAGTTTGACGAGACCATGATCTTCACGAATGCCACCCTGACGTGACAACCCTCCTCCTCTAACTAACTCACCTACCTATCTACTACCTATCTGTGTATGCTGCATCCCAAACAACAAACCTGCCTCTCTTTCTTTACCTCTGCCTCTGCTTCTGCCTCTGTCTCCATTTTACACCAAGGGATCGAATTCGAAGCCCATACCTCTCCCAAGACAGGACTCCAACAATAATACTGCTGCTGCTGCTGCTACAACAATACCAATACATACATACTACTTACCTACACAAAAACCCAACGACTAACCGATCGACTTGTGTAGCCGACCAAGTGACTTCACCTACCTACCTACCTACCTACCTCTTACCCAACTCGACCCCTTCTTTTTGTTTCCTCTGCAGCTAGAGCTACAACTACAACTACAGCGACAGCGACAAGGACAAGCAACAAGGCAACACAGTCCCGCCATTCAACACGGATCGATCCTGTAGCCCTACGCGCCGCCACTACCGCCGCGGTGCCTTTTCCATAATTTACCCCGATCACCAAGGTGGAATCGAAGACGTTACGTACCTGGACCGTTCGCTCCATCTTGTCCACCCCCCATGAGAGTATTGCGATCCGGGCGTGACTGTGCTTCGTGCAACCCGACGACCGACGGCATTAGAAGGGGACTTGCTGAGGTGTTGGCCTCATCTGAGGTCATAACAAACCACTCCCCATGATGGTACGTATGTTCTCTTTCGGTGGTTGATCGTCGTCTCGTCCCATTCCCATTCCCAGTCCCGGACCCAGACCCAGACTCCAACTGGGGCGGGCCTCAAAGGAAATACCTACCTATCTACTCCATCTACCTATCCATCTATCCATATATCATCCATTTACCTACCTATACATACATACATACATACATTCATCTACCTATCTACACTACCTACCTACCTTGGGTATCTATCTCCGTACATAGACACATGCCCACATATATGCATATATACATACCTACACACTTACATACATCAATACTCCTACCCACATATATATACACACACACACACAATCTAGAGCCATCCCAGCTCCCAAAGTTGTTCGTTCCATGTCATCTGACACCACTTTGCCGCAAGCCTCTGAGACAGTCATTGCCCTCTACACTACTGCATAACTTGTGCAACTAACCTTCTATTGCCTCCCTCCTCCCCCCCTAGACCTCTCGACAGCCACGCGATGTTGGTGGCAGTTTCTCGAGTCGGCGCGGCCACGCCAATACCCTCTCCATATCCGACTCGAGCCACCATATTACAGAGACCATAGGTACCATGTATGGCGATGACGATGACTACTCGGCCAACGACTCCCGACCCCTGAGCTTCATGCCTGCCCCCAGCGGCGGTGAGCAGATACCCGAGCGCCGCGTGCCCGATCCTCCCTCTCCAGACGATCATAGACTACATCCTATGCGATCAACATCAGACAAGTCGGATACCCAGGGTGCTGCTAATTCGAACGGTCAAAATGGAAGCTCCGCCGGTAGATCACAGGCCGCTCCCATGCGCATGCCCAGTCAGAGGAGTCTGAGAAATAATTCGAGCGAGGGCGCATCCAGCCCCATATCACCAATATCCCCTATGTCGCCAACCCTTCGTGATATGCGCGAGGGATCCGAGTATCCACTGACCAACATCGACAACGCCAACGATATAGCCCAGGAACTCAGCAACCTCCAGGCCCTCCGTCGCATGTCCATGGATGTTTCCAACAACAGCGACCCCGATCTGCTTCCGTACCAGGGGATGTCTCTTATGGCCATGCCTTCGATCGCGCCAAGAGGCGATGACGACGCCGACCCCTCAAGGCTGTTGTGGGTTCCCGCTGGCGTCCACCCGGAGCTGGCCCCGAGCGAGTTCAAGAACTTTGTCGAGAAGCGGGTACAGTCTATGAAGAGAAGATCTGGTGAATCATCGCTTTCGGTCGATGGCTTGGATGGCGGTACTGGTAGCCTACGGAGGAAGAAGTCTATGCTCTCGAGACAGATCGATAATGTCGGTAGTCATGGGGCCGATGGATACAAGGATGGCGCCGAGAGGTTGGAGAGGAAGAGATCGGAAAGGGAGCCAGGACAGGGGCCACCTGAATTAAGTCTTGATGAACTCATGAAAGACCCGACGAAGGCAGTCCAGAAGCTTACCCTCGAGTCGCAAAACGGGGAGGATATATTAAATAGGGATGACATGCCCATATTACCGGTAGCACCGGGTATGGGTTTGCGCCGCTCAACGCGCACTACTTATCGAAAGGGTGGTAGCTTAAGGAATCGACAGGGGTCTCTCAACTTGGAGGAACGCCTCCCATTTTCCAAGCGTATAGCTGCGAAGAAAACCGAAGAAGGATCCGATGTCTTGCCTGCAAGCGAATCGACCATCGATGCGCCGCCAGGCCATGGCTTAACCCGCGTACAATCTGAACCTGTGGCAGAAAACTTCTCACGCCCAACAAGATCCGTACGGCGGCAGCGCACCTTCTCGAGAGACGATGCGACTGGTCCTTACGAAAGTGGCTCGCAGGAAGCCACTCCGGAATCAAGTCCGGAGGTGTCGTCTAGACCCCCTGGACCAAGACGCATGGCGTCCGCCGATTCGGTCAGGTCGTCCGGTCCCATACCACAGATTATCGAAACGCCCACGATCGAAGAGGAATCTGAGCCTCAGGACACAGAGAATAGCAGACCCTTCCCCGAGAGATCATCTTCACAACAAAGCAGTGCCCAAGCTGTGTCTCAGACCCCATCGACTCCCGTAGAACCTCCGGTACGTTCTAATAAGCGGCCGACATACAATCAGCAGTTGCAAAACACGACCCCACCAGCCCCAAGCAAGAATTCATCATCCAGAAGATCCCCGAGTGGTTCTAATCACAATACAACCGATATGAGTCAAGGCTCCTCGTCACTGCCAGGTGGCAGCGCCAACCGGACGGACGCTTTGACATATATCCCCACATATTCTCCTCCGGAAGAGAAGAAGTCCGAGAAGAAGAGTAGAAAGGAGAAGCGCGGGTCTGAGGGATCATCTCGAGGTGGATCGTGGAAATGGTTTCAAAAGAGTGAGGATAAGGAGAAGAAGAAGGACGACGAGCATCAGAAATCCAAGACGAAAGCCTTCGTTGAGAAGGCGCAAGACAATGTCCGTCTTGATGTTCTGCAAACATCAATCGATACCGCACTCCAGAAGGGCCGTGATAAGGGGCGAGAGAGCTTGCTTCTAGATCGTGATAATGTCGACAGCAAACTAGAGGAGGAGCGGAGAAAAGAGAGCAGCCGGAAGTCCGGGGAACACAAGAAGGAGAAGGACGGCATATTCGCTTCGTTCTTTAGTAGCAAGAGAAAGGGTGATAGAGATTCCGGCAGCAGAAAATCGCAGTCCCTACGACCGCACTCGCCAGAGCCAGCTCCGTACCGAGCCCTGCAGCCCGATGTCGATTACCACTGGACAAGGTTCCCCATTCTGGAAGAGCGAGCCATCTATCGAATGGCTCATATCAAGCTCGCCAATCCGCGCCGTGCACTGTATAGCCAGGTCTTGCTCAGCAACTTCATGTACGACTACCTCGCCAAGGTTCAGGCCATGCATCCCCAGATACAGGTCCCGCAATCGCCACAACAGAAGCGACTCCAAGAAGAAGAGAGACGGCGGCGAGAGCTGGAGCAACAGCAGCAGCAATATCTGGAGCAGCAACAAGCCCAGGAGAGCATGGACCAATACAATTTCGAATACCATCGGGTAAGATAATCTAGGCAAGCCTGGCCAGGTCAAGGTAGCTAACATCTCGATAGTCTACGAACCAGTACGGCGACTCCGGCATGCAACACGAATCAGGCGACTATCCAGAGGCGGCTGAGATATACGACTATGGCCACAACAAAGACCAGCAGCAACATCAGACGGGCCATGATGGTATGTATCAGCAGGACGCGGACGACTACGGCGGCCAGGATGGGGGGAAGGATTATTACTCCTACGGACACGGTAACGGAAACGGACATCATCACGGCAATCAGCAGGAGGAAGAAGAGATGTGGTGACAAGGCTGGCTAGGCGAAGGGGAGATGGGAAAAGGGAAACGAGATATTAAAGGGCGTTTTTTTGTAAAGGGAGGATGATAAGCGGGCTCGGGGGAAAGAGAGAAAGCGGAAAGTGTATGTTGAACAAAGGACAGTGCTGCATCTACTGGGAGTTATTTTCTTCGTCTGTGTTTTTTTGCTCCTTACTTTTTTTTGGCCCTGTCTCCCGCCTTCTACCTCTTCGTCTTGTCTTCTTCTGTACCTCGGAAATGGTTATCATGACAGCCGTTGCCGCCGCCGCCGCCAGTATCAGCATCGCCCGATTAAAAGGGGAGGGAGGGAAAGATGGAGAAAAAGGGGGAAAGGCTCAATCTTAACCTAAATTTGGGATGTATCCCTTCCTATGGTCGCCTTCCTTCTCTTTTACCACCTAAACGTGTATTTATGTTGTGGGATGTTGAATCATAACAAGGGAGAGAGGGAAGACGGTTTGATTAGGAAATAGGGTGTGGCACAATAAACCAAAGCCCCGTTGGGAATGAGAGATAGGTATATACATATGCATAGGTACATATACATACATACATTCAGTATATACCTTCACAAGATATAATACGAAATAAATGAAAGAAAGAAAGACAGAACAAGATGAACGACGGGAAGAAGGGAGCTTTACTGTTTGGCGTTTTCCGTAGGGGTGGTTCTTGTGAAATAATTTTTTCTAGATACCGGAAACCCACCTGCCCCTTCCCCCCTTCTTTTTGTATGTTGAGTACTGACTACTATGTCTGATGTTCGTGGTAAAAAAGCCTTTTTTTTTCTCTGTACTTTTAGGGACAGGATGTATGATTAGTGTAAAATGTGGTTTGTATGCCTCGGGTAGATAGATGTTTAAAGGGGAGGCGATGTGGGAAATACTACCTAGGTTAGTTTAAATGGAAAGAAATGATCAAAACTCTACGGGGGGTATTTTTGGGGGGGGTCTGGTTTCTAATATATTTCACGAAAGCATCAAATGTGGGCATTCATTGGGGTTGCCTCTAGACACACGGCAAGGATACCTAGGGGATAGATCAATGAACCTACTTAACTATTGTGCTCTTCCCCCATTTCCCCTAAGGAGGGCCATGAGATCTGTAGCTTTGCTTACATGCTGGATAAAATAGAAAACGAGTGCCGCCTGGCAACACATAGTATGACATGGAAGCTCTGTAATTTACCTAGCCTACCTAACCGAAGTATAAGGGGTCAGGTATAGAGGAAGAAAGGAGGAAGAGGCCCTAAGGGGCATTTGCCTTAGCCTAGGTTAACTTACCTCAGCTGGCGGTATAGGCAGAGCCATAGGGTGTCTAAGAGGTGATAGAAGGATTCAATGTTGTATGTGAAGATAGTGTATCCTCCTATGGCTATCAAGTGAAGCGAAAGGGTGATGGGGTGTGGTAGGTCTTGTTAGCTCTCTGTGTACTTATTTATCAAAGTGTTGATTTGTAGAAACATGTGGGAATTAAGGGGTCATGAACTTCTACGACTGACTGGCCTTCTCTTCCATCCTCCCTCATCGGCAGTGTATTAATACAACCAATGGATATCAAGCCATGGAGTAACATATTACCAACTCTAGTGACGAAGACAAGGCCTAGGTTGGATATATCAATACCTATTGAACTCTCTGATAAAACTATAGAGAGAAATCGCTTTAGGATAATCCATTTCCTCAGTATAATGGTAATATTCGTGACTATGATTCTTCTTTCGGCTGATGCTTCCACAAGTTTCTCGTCAAAGGTTGTAAGAGTTATATGATTACCCACATTGTGGTTACCACAAGAGAATATAATATCTACCTATAAAAAATAAGGGAACGGCGGATAGCCATTGTTTCCATCGCCGTATCTACCTATTCACATGCTTAGTACCAAAGAGTTGGGAATCGAAGATCGAGGCACCCAGGGCGTATGATACTGTAAGATACCCCTTTATCCCCCTTAGAGAGACGATGGCTCTCCGACGATAGATATGGGGAATTCATCCCGATGTATCGACCTAATCGCGTAGCCCTTCGAGAGTTGCTAAAGACTTTTCAAATTTGCCACGAGGACATATTTGGATCCTCCCCCCCCCCCCCCCCCCCCCCACGATAATACTCTCTTTCTCTTTCTAAAACATCAATATTTGATGTAGGCAACAAACTTCCTGACAAAGAAAGCGTTGACCAATAAGTAATGCCTGAGAGGGAGTCAGTGTGTATCAAATGTAGGTATGTAATAGGTGTGACTTTTGGCAGTTGCGCTATAGTCTCAGATACCCGTTGCATCAAAGTCTAACCTAATTACCTTAGTACACTACTTACCTAGAGTGACTTAGGTAAAAGGTTGCAAAGTGCCCGGGCTAGGCAAGTTTGCGTTGTTCTAGTTTTTGAGATGGTACTTAGGTAAGAAGTAGATCGCCGAGGTACATCCATAGGTCTGGTGGGCGGTGGATCGCGTGTCGTGTCATCCATTATCCATCAGCCACTATGAAGGAAAAAGAAGATGCCGATAGACTTGGATGGAATACCTACTTAATTGTCCCATTTTCAACTTTACTTCTTACTAAGTGCGACTAGGTAGGTACTTAGGTACCTAAGCCACGATACAATTATATTTGACGCATGGAGAAGATCCGCCCGGCGTGACTTCCGGCCATTGGGCATAATACTAAAAATCTGTTAGCTTTGTACATGTGTATGTCGGGAGGATGAAATGGATTAGTAGAGACGGGAGGGATGGATATGTGGTGGATGGAGATTGGAACATGGGCAGTGGCTCGTTTGTCGTTTGTACCTATGTACCTAACCTAGGTAGGTGGTACCTCCAGCTGTCCAGCCTTCCCGTGTGAGGGCAGAACCCGGGTGGTCGAGGCTCTGTGGGCTAGGCCACATGGGGCTTAGCGGGGGACGTGATTGTCGCGAGGGACCAGTCGAACTTTTTGGCACCCCAAATCTTTATTGCTGCTGAAAATCACAGCTTGTTAGTATTATCGCCGTCGTCGTCCAAACCACCACCACCACCAACACACAACTCCCATTTCTCCATCCGCCTACTCTTTCCTCCGCCGACGCCTGCGACTTCGCCTCCTCCTCTGCAGTATCGCATATCATCCTGCACCTTCTTCGCCTCGTCAATTCTTCGTAATTGTCATTTCTTTCTTGATACCCGCCGTATTCATAGTTCTTTTATCCCTTCTCTTTTATTCTCTTGGCCGATTGCGAGCAGAGCCACCTGGTCGTCGAAACCCGCCCACGCGCCTGTGACCGTCCGCACTCGGTGTTTACTACTACAGCAGAGCCTGAACGGCATCGCCATTCTTGTTGACTTCCTGCGCCTGCCTGACTCTCCCTGGGTCTTGCAAACCTCCAGGCACAAGCAAATACTCGATTGTGTGTTATTGTGGTAGATTATCCCAGGTGTCCCATGGCTGTAAGTCACCCGCCCACCCTTCCGCTTTCTGTATAATCTTGCGCCGGCGAGGAAGCCTCGTAGCTGGCAGACGCTTCTTGCCGCACTTGCTGCCAGCACGTCCTTCCTCTGGAGAAGAACACTTCTCCTCCCCTCTCCCTTCCCAACTTTGTGTTGTTCATTCATATCAGACATGCCCTCACCTCCTCCACCCGCCCAACCTTCTCCATCTCCATCCCCATCCCCAACTTTCTTCATGTACCAGCACCCAAGATACTCGATGGCGCCCCGTGAACCTCGGGCAGCGATGCCTCTCACCACGTTCCCTGTCCAGTGTCCCCAAAATCTTGCCCTCCCTCTTCACACCTGTTTGTCTGCTCGTCGCAATTCTGGAGACATCAGAATGGGCGACCCCGCGCTAACCTGCGAGTTCTTCCAGCAACCTCGCCAGCCGTACAACCAAGGGTACATGCCCAACGGTGCTCCGGGCAGTCACCCAACCCCCAACCCTGTTCCCGGCGCCACCCCCCTTCTGCCTAACCAGGGCCGAGTTCTGCAAACGGGCCCTATTCGCGTTCTCTGCATAGCCGACGTGCGAGGTAGGCCGGGCCCGCATCCGAGTTTCTAGTCAGCTCCAGCTAAAATATACGCGGCAGGAAACCTGCGATCTCTGAATGAGCTTGCGAAGCAGGCACGAGCCGACCACATCATCCACACCGGTGACTTTGGCTTTTACGATGATACGTCCCTGGAGCGAATCGCCGAGAAGTAAGCTTCTATATACAAGTTCCCATGCTTGCGTGCATCATCTATTGGGAAAGAGGTGTCTAATCAGCGTGGTGAACAGGACCTTGAAGCATGTCGCCCAGTACTCCCCGCTGATCCCCGAGAATGTCAAGAAGGCCATCGGTCAAGGCGGCCCCGGCCCGGTGAAGACCCGGTTCTCGCCCCAAGATCTTCCCTTGTCGGAGCTACCAATGCTCATCAACGGCCAACTGAAGCTCGACATCCCTGTCTACACTGTGTGGGGAGCTTGTGAAGATGTTCGAGTGTTGGAGAAGTTCAGATCTGGAGAGTACAAGGTACCGAACCTCCATATCATTGACGAGAACCGATCTATGTTGCTCGAGATTGGTGGCGTCAAGCTCCGTCTGCTTGGCCTTGGCGGTGCCGTAGTCATGCACAAGCTTTTTGACAACGGCGAGGGCAGAACTACCATTGCTGGTGGACAAGGCACCATGTGGACTACTCTGCTACAGATGGGTGAGCTAGTTGATACGGCCAACCGCGTCTACGACCCGACTGAAACCCGCATCTTCATCACCCACGCCTCCCCCGCTCGCGAAGGTATCCTGAATCAGCTCTCGGTCAGTCTCAAGGCGGACTTCTCTATCTCGGCTGGTCTACATTTCAGATATGGAAGCTCCTACAACGAATTTAGTGTTAACCCGACTCTCGATCACTACCGTGGCAAGCTTGCTGCTTCCAAGGCTTCGTTTAACGACGTTTGGGAGACGGTCAAGGGTGAGGTGGAGCCGGCCATCCAACAGAATGAAGCTCAGCAGAACCTGCTCAAGAATGCTCTAGGCCTTGTTGAAAAGATGCCCAGCACTGCTGCTGGTGGCAACCCCTTCGGAGGCCCTGTCGGAGCCCCTGGTGCCCTTGGCCAGGTCGACGAGAGTGCCTTCAAGAATATGTGGAACTTCAACCTAGCAGATGCGGCATTTGGCTGGCTAGTGTTGGAGATACAAGACGGCCGGATTGGTACCGAGATGCGGGCCCAAGGCTTCAACTTCTCCCATCGTGGAGCTAAGCAGCAGCCCAACCTACCCCAGAGCACGCCATCACCGGCACCTCCGGCTGGTGGTGTCGCCCCGGCAGCATCTTCCGCAGTCCCTCCATCCGGTCCTCAACGAAATCCTTCGGGCACGGCGCAGCCGCCAAAGCCAGCGGCTGCAACTCCACTCCAGACTAAACCTGCCACGCCGAAGCCAGTAACAACTTCGCCGGCTCCTGGCGCGGCACCTACTAAGGAGAACGAGAAACCCGCCGGCACTAATGGAACGACCAATGGACCCGAACCTGTACCCTCGCCTGCGCCGAGAGTAGCTGCTGATACCATCATCGGTCTCTTTGTTATGAACGTCCAAAGCGATGAGCAAACTCGCGATATCTTCCCCGATGATCACAAGGCGAAGATCACCAAGGTCGAGAAGTGGGGAAATAATAGTAACAACAAAGTTGCTCATTTCCAAAGTGTAGAGGAACGAGACGCTGCTTACGCCAGTCTCCCCGACGACTTCAAGATCCGCCAATCCGAGGACAGATCAAAGCCATTGGTTAAGATTTTCCAGCCCCGTGAGAGCAGTAAGCCATTTGGTGGCCGAGGCGGAGCTGGAAACTGGGGTAGTAGCCGCGGCAGGGACAGCAACACGAGTGGATACCGAAGTGCCGGTGACCGGGGCACTATGAGCGGCGGCGAAAGTGGACCTGAGACTGGTCGCCAGCGTGGTGGACGGGGTGGATCTCGCGGTGGAAGGGGTGATCGGGGCGGTAGAGGTGCTAGAGGTGGCCGTGGAGGTGGTAAGGGTGAGGGCAGAGCTTCACCTGCCCCGACAGGTGGCGACTCTTAAGCAGTCGGCGCACACCACACGGACCTTAACACACCGATATTCTACTAATGCTCTTGCGCCTTGATCGAAGATGAAGCCTTGCTGGTACTCTGGTTCCCTTCCAAGCACAACTTTCTATCGTTATACAGGTGGTTGCGGCGTTCTAGATAGTCCGTCGGCCTGCGAATGGTGGTTTTTCTTTTTCCCCCTTTTTTAAAAAAGACGGGCCCGTCTTTTATGCTGCGTACGTACGATATGAGATGATGCGAATGATCTGCCTGATTGTGGGTCTCGGGCATTGCTCTCCGAAATCCATCACAGACTCACAACCCCTTGTTGTTGCGAATCTGCGTTGAGTTTTTTACACCTCTTTTCACGCTAATCAACTCTTCCCCTCCCCGGCAAACCGAAAAAAAAATCAATGGATCGGACTTCTGGTAACTTTTTCAGAGTTCTAGGCGGTACGAATCCTTCGTGATAGGTTGTGTAGTTTCATAAACAAAATACTATGATACTATGACAGGAATGAGAAAGATATTATTCTCATTGACTTTTGTGATTCGTCGTCTCTTGGGCGTCATGCTTTTTTACCCTTCCCCTGGGTTTGACTTACTGTGTCTGTGTGCCTTTGTAGTCAAAATAAAAGTTCGTGAGCTAGGTATTTTCGTGGCGCAGGCGAGCATGCCGCACAAAATCTATAACATAGTACCTAAGGTTAGGTATTTACTGTAGTAGGATCCTCCTACTTCTGTTTCTTATTTTCCTTTCCTTCCTCTCCTTGGATAATTCTAACTAGGATCACATCAAGACGAGGGGTTTTGGAACCCTTAGAAACAAATACCTACCCTACCTACTACGGTTTGCTAGGACGTGAGAAGCTCTCGGTACCAAAGAAGAAAGAAACAAACACCATTCGAGGTATTGTTCCTCTTCTAGCTTTTAATTACATCGGCTTATTATCATTTTTTTCGACTAACTAACTGGGTAGGTATGTAGGTAGGTTTGTAGGAGTAATCTTAGCTTCTGGGGGCGTCTGGTGTGGCTTTTGATGTATAGCTGTGCCGAGGCCCCCCTTATAGACTCTTCCCCCCTATTCTCTCTCTCTCTCTCTTGGTTTTTCCTCTCATCTGGGGTTTTCATTTCCTATGTCCTTTTTTTTCTGTTCTTCTTATTTTTCTTCTGTATACCGTCGTGTTTTCCTATTACCAGCCCAGATGCGTCAAGGGTAGGTAGGGTGGATGATAAGAGACGCAAGGTGTATGTAGAGGAGGTTTTTTTTTCTTATAGGTTCTTCTTTTGGTTTTATCTACATGTAATATACATTATGACGTATAACAGATATGACGATAATGATCTTTTGCCCCTTCTTTTCATCTTTATCCCATAGGGGGAGAGGGGGGGTGGAAAAAGAAGAAAATGGATGGAGGGACAGACAGAAATAGGGGCTCACAGATACAGAGAGAGAGAGAAAGGGGAATATATATATATAAACTATCGAACCCCATCGACGGATTTTAACATCAGAGGGGTTTCATACCCTTGTGTATGGCAGCGACGCCGCCGGTCAGGTTCTCGTAGCCGCAGCCGCCGACGACGAAGCCGGCGTCCTCGATGAGGCCGCGGAACTCGTCCTGGGAGGGGAAGCGCTCGATGCTCTCGACGAGGTACTGGTAGCTGTCGCGGTCGCCGGCGACGAGCTGGCCAATGAGGGGGATGGCGCCGAAGCTCCAGCGCTTGTAGACGGCGTCGAAGAGGGGGGCGCCGGCGACGACCTTGCTGAACTCGAGGCAGGCGAAGACGCCGCCGGGCCGGAGCACGCGGCGGGCCTCGGCCAGGGCGGCGGGGATGTTGGCGAAGTTGCGGATCCCGAAGGCCACCGTGTACAGGTCAATCGAGTCCGGGGCGATGGCGCCGCGCGGCAGGGCGGTGGCGTCGGCCTCGAGGAAGGAGAGGGCGGCCTGCTGGGAGGCGGGCAGGCGCGCGCTGCGCTGCTTGCCGACGGCGAGCATGGACGGGTTGATGTCGGATATGGTCACGTGCACCGAGGGGTTGCGGTTGAGGACGTGCGCGTGGTGGAGCATCCGGAAGGCGATATCGCCGGTGCCGCCGGCGACGTCGAGGATGCGCTGAGGCGCGGGCGGGTTGGCCGAGGAGTAGCCCGGGTTGAGGGACGATACGAAGTGGTCTCTTTTAGTGACGGAAAAGGAGAAGGGGGTGAGAGGTCAAGTTAGCTTGGGAAGGGGGTTTTCTAATAGGAGAGAGAGGGGGAGGGGGGGGGGGGGGGGGGTACGAAAAAAGGAAAAAAAAGAAAAAGAAAAGAAAAAGGATAACGACGAAAGGACATACTTCCACACACGATGCCAACCGAAGGACATCAGATCATTCATGCGGTCGTAGGACTCGGCCACGCTGTGGAAGACGCCCGCCACGCGCTCGGTCTTCTCGGACTCGGAGAGGCCGTCCTCGAAGCCGAAGTGTGTGGTTCTACCACTCGCATTTCCGGCGCTGTTCGCGTCTGGAGGGGGTGCCGTCGAGGAGGCAGAAGCAGAAGGAGAAGGAGATGCGGGTTGTCGGTTCGGTGCCGTGGTACAGAATGTCCTCCCGGCTACTGCATAGTGGCGAGAAGAGCTACTATTATTACAAGTGCTGGTATTTCTGCTGCTGCTTCTGCTGCTACTACTACTCATACATAGCCGTGAGCATCGTGAGGATATTCGTGTAGTTGCGCGGATAAGTCCCGGGCCAGCAGCCATGATTATCTTTTCTTATTCTTCTTTCGTTATTCTTCTCTCTTTCTCTCTCTTTTCCCTTTCCTTTGGTTTCCTTCTCCCGTTTTTTCCCTCCAAGTGTTTCTAATTCGGTTATTTTGCGATGTGCAAGATTGTCGGTCGTTGGCCCTCACAGTCGTGAATATACTCGAGTCGGAATGGGGAGGGGGGAAGTTTGCTGTGGATGTCAATTCGAATTAGTGACCGACGTGACCTCCGAAGGATGGTCGAAAAAAGAAAAAAAAGAAAGAGCCGCTTAGACGGGATTGAATTTTTGAGATCGGACGTCGGAGGTGAGGGTGGAATGGATGGGCTCTTGACAGGGTACAAGGGTTGAGCTTCAGGGGGCCCACACAGGGTCGATCAGCACCCTTGTATAGTGGACGCCTAGCATGTGGGGGATCAGGGGGGGTTAGACGTTTACCCCATGTCCATCCCGCCGTCGCATTCTATCTTTTAACTTACAACTTTCCCATGATTTTATATCGCCATTTCCCATTACCCGCACATAAACACACGTATCACACACCATCTACCTCCATGTCTCTCGTCATGATACTCTCTCCCATTATGTGTATGCGAATATATCACGTAGGAAGGGAAAGGTGTAAAAGAAAAAAAAAAGAAGAAGAAGAAGAAAGGAAGAAACTTACGCCTGTCTAGACAGATGATTCAGTACTTTGCAGTTCGTGCCCTCCCTCTCCCTCTCCCTCACCAAGGGCCCTCGCTGCAGCGCGTTGCTGGCGGCGCTCGTGCGCTCGCTTGACGTCGAACATGGCGAGTGCGAAGTTATGCGTCATCTGCTTACCCTTCCACGCCAGAACCATGGCTAGTCCGACGAGGAAGACCACCGTCAGTCCGATGGCTACGTTCGGGCCCACGGACGACATCGTGCGTGGTTATGTGTTGCGCGCTTGGTAGGTTGGATTGGGTTGGGTTGTTATTTTTTGGGCTTTTTTTTTTTGTTTCACGGGGAGTCGAGTTCGGTCCTTGTGGTGATAATAGTAATGTACCTGGCGAGTGGGTTATGCAAATGATGTTTTTGCGATAGACAGCGTGGTGATAATCGTAACTGATTAACCTTAAACAATATGCGAAAGTCGTCGAAACGAGAAGAGGCACTAACCCAATCTTGGAGCTCTACTGAGGTTGTGTTGCTAGGCATGCTCTGTTGATATCCTTGGATTATTACCCGGGTGGTCGAACCCGTTGTAGAGTTGCTGGACAACGCGTGTCAACGCCATGAAGATTCCGGCCACTTCTCTGTCCTGTCTACTTGACCTACATACCTACATAACCTATTGATACATATCAGTAGGTAGGTCTGGTACCTAGGGTAATTTCTAAGTTCTCTTTACCACGGTAAATGTGCATCAAATATTGCTACTACTTTACTACCTAATATTACGACGCCCTCAGCACAATTACAGATTGTTTATATATTTGTACCAGATTAGTTGTACTTAAATCAACATGTCATGTTTACCTCTTAGATAGTCTCAGGCCATATGCATTGTAGGTATGTTTCCTGCAGACTAGGCTGTCCGTTACATGTTTGACATGGTTCTAATAGGATGGGTGCGCATAGCAACTACTACTTAGTAGGTACCTAATGCCACTTCTGCATGCTGACACCAATATTATAGCAAACTCGTTCGATAGATGCAGAAATGCACGTGTGTTGCTATGCGCATCCTACTATAAGCATATCGATTTACTTAGGTACATTAGGTACCTACTTATCTAATATTGATGTCGGTACATAGTATGTGTAGTAGTTAATAGAGTAAAAGGGGGGGTTTCATGTTGCAGCTGATCTGATCTGCCTACCTATGTAGTACTTACGTAGCTGAATCCGCCAAGACCCTGGAAACTAACGGCCATCGGCTTTTCGCTTTGCTACGGCTTAAGTGACGTCGTTTAGTAAACCAGCCCAGCTCCCGTCGTATCCCTGACCGGTAATTCTGTTGACAACAATCCATCATTCGAATATCCTCCCTTCTAGAAGACTTAAATTGACTACCTACAATAGGTTGTTTATATCCGCTGAATCATACCGAGTACACTGTCATGACATAACGATGAAGGTATCCATCCTCCCAAAGGGACCTCTACGCAGAGCTGTCTGCTCTTTGAGCCGAAGACCTCCTGTTTATACACCTTGCATTGGCATTCGGTCTATTGGCAGTATATCACAACGACCCGGATCGAGCCATGTTTCTTTTCCAGGCGCTGTGAAGAGCGCCTTCACCAGCGACCTCAAGTTTGCCCTGCCGTCCGATTATCCTGCTTTGCCGACATACCGGGTCGTGGATCAAGATGGCAATGTCGTTGATCAGGCCTTCGAGCAGGACATCAGTAATGAAGAGGTGGTCAAGCTATACAGGAACATGTTGACAATTTCCATCATGGACCTTATCATGTTTGACGCGCAGCGGCAAGGCCGTCTTAGCTTCTATATGGTATCAGCTGGCGAGGAGGCTATCAGTATCGGCTCGGCCTCTATCCTAGACCCTCAGGACGTCATATTCTGCCAATACCGCGAACAAGGTGTATTTACCCAGCGTGGTTTCACTTTGAACAATTTTATGAACCAGCTATTTGCAAATAAGAAGGACACCAGCAGGGGAAGAAACATGCCTGTCCATTACGGAAGCAGGGATCTAAATATTGTACGTTCACGGTATCACGATATCACGAGATTGCACTTCAAGCACTGACCTATTATGTAGCACACAATCTCGTCACCCTTAGCCACTCAGATTCCACAGGCGTCCGGTGCAGCCTACGGACTGAAGATGCAACGAATTAACGATCCGACCCTGCCACCTCGGATTGTTGCTGTGTACTTTGGCGAGGGTGCCGCGAGCGAAGGTGACTTCCATGCTGCTCTCAATATCGCTGCAACTAGGTCCTGTCCGGTCGTTTTCATATGCCGAAATAACGGTTACGCCATTTCAACGCCGACTTTAGAACAGTATCGGGGCGACGGTATCGCTAGCCGAGCTATTGGGTATGGAATCGATACCGTAAGAGTTGACGGAAACGACATCTGGGCAGTGAGGGAGGTTACAAAGAAGGCGAGAGAAATGGCTCTACAAGATGGCGGCAAGCCGATCTTGATAGAAGCGATGAGCTATCGCGTGAGCCACCACAGCACGTCTGATGATTCCTTTGCCTACCGGGCCCGGGTTGAGGTTGAGGATTGGAAGCGCCGCGACAACCCCATATCGAGACTGCGCAAGTATATGGAGGCGAAAGGATTTTGGGACGAATCAAAAGAGAAGGAGGCACGAGAAAGCATAAGACGAGATGTATTGAAGGCCTTCTCCGAGGCCGAGCGGGAGAAGAAGCCACCGATCCGAGCCATGTTCGAGGACGTCTACGAAGAGCTAACCCCCGACTTGAAGGCGCAGATGAAGGAGCTAAGAAGCCATCTGGAAAACTACCCCGATGAATATGATTTGGGCGAATTTGAAGGCGGGAAGAATAGCCTAGACGCGTAGCCATACCCAGCGAATAGAAAGAGACGATACAGGCCTTGACCTACGCGATGAGATTTATACATAGCACCACACAAACTAGAACATTGATTTGATACTACCTAATTTATCACTGGTATTAGTAAGTATTGGCTGCAAGATTGGATCACGAGAGTGGAGTGTTTCCCCTGTACAACAAACGGGTAGGGAGATTATAATACTCCCAGCACTTGGTACTGACTTCATAGTACCACACATGAAGTTGGGTCGCCGTGTCACGAACATACCTACCTACATAGCCTACCCATACCTGGGGAGGTACCCTACTTAGGTAGGTAGTTAACCTATCTAGTTGAATGGCCTTTGCGGACAGAGATGGTAGATACGTCAGGCAGCAATGTGGTAGCGAATCAGCCTGTACCGTACAAGCATGGTCATACAGATGCGTCTCGTACTAGGATAGACTACTGCACGGCTCGAGGCATTAGATGGCTGATAAGTACCTGGGTAGGTATGTACATATGTATGTAGGTATGTAGGTATGTATGTAGGTACGTAGCTTGTGTGTGTGTAGGTAAGTTGGCGTAGGAAGTGCTTCAAAAATAATAGGTAAGCGAAGGATATGAAAGATATTACTCGCTCGGTTAAAGGAGACGGCCACGAGCACGATGGAGAAAAGAATGGGAAGAAAGAGTATGTGCGTGAGAGCCGCAGGGCTCCATGACGATAAACGACGTAAATGTAGTTGGGCGGGATGAATAAGTTCGGCTGATGATTCGACAGTAAAAAAGTTGTTGTTCTTATTAGTAGCACCCTTGTACGGCAACTCACATAGTTAGTACATTACCCAGACATGCAAGTGCCCAAAGTCTTGGCGAATGTATAATACGACACCCCCCGACAGCGAGAGAACCCACAATTAAGAGCCCACCTACATATGTAGACAGGGACAGGCCGACGGGGACGCCCACAACTGATAGACGCTGATAGACGCTGATAGGCACCGCACCCCGAGTGGTGCGTCAAAAAAAAAGGGAAAGGAATATCCACCACACCCACCACCATCAGTAGGCCGCCGATGCAGTTAAACTTCCTCCGACTTACTCCCACCCGACCGACACTAGTTGAACCTCCAACTTTTTGAGTTGCAAAGCTTCGGCGACAATAGCTGTCTCCCCAGTTTCTCTTCCATTTCCGCTGCCCGCATCTCCGTTATCGACCACCACGACCGACCGCACAGACGAGAGAAAGAGAGGAAGAAAAAAAAAGAAAGAGGGAGAGGGAGAGAACGCACACACATACAACAACCACACATTCCCATCGACAAATCTTCAATCGACCCACGACGTCATCACGACCATTTTCTGTTTTAATCGAGTAGTAGTCAAGTTATTCTTTTTTTATTTCTTGCTTTCTTCTTTTCCTTCCATCTGGTTATTGTTTGAAGGGAAAATAGAAACAAGAGAGAGAAGAAGTAGAAAAGAAAGGGAGTGGAAGGACCTCGACAAGCTGTTCCGAAGCCGTTACTCTGTCGCGGGCTGCCTTTCATGGCGTAATCCATGGCAGACCGAAATTCAGCTGCTGCGAACTCGCGCTCTCGATCGGTTGTCGAAAACGAAACCCCGGCGCGACTGCCTTCTGTTGTAAACTCGAATCATCCAAGTTCGAACCTGCGATCTGTCGTCGGCGCACCTACCTCGTCGTCATCGTTATCTCCCAGGTATGATAATACAATAGTGGCTTGTCTACCTTGGTACATCCCCCAAAAACCAACTGAACAGCACGCAAACCACAGCACCTTCCAACACCCCCCCAACACTGCTCCTACCACTTACCATTCACTCATTCCCACTGCACTACCTACACTACCTACACTGCCTACACTGCCTACACTACGCTACACTCCCGCCACCACCACACCACCAATACCACCAACACCACCACCACCTTGTCCTCCTGCATCATATTGCCTTCGCCATAAAAAAAATACAACACCACAAAAAAATTGTTCCTTTGTAGAGTAAAACTCTGCTGGAACCTCACTTTTTTCTGTTCTTCTCCTGTGTCAACCGCATTCTTTTCCCCTCATCTTAATCATTCAATCATTCATTTTCCCTATCCATCTTCCCCCCCTGCTTCCATTCGTCATCTACACCCAATCACTGTCTCTTATCCGTCTGATGTTCGGAGAGGAGGGGCACAGGTCGCCCAGGTTTTTAGGCCCGGTTGAGGGTTTGTAGTTGCAAGACAAGCTACCTCCCATCAAGTCACTGTTCTTTGTCACCCTTTTTTACATCACATCAAGTCCTGTCTGCGGTCACATCCACCTCTGCTGTTTCTGCTGTTATCTTTGTGCCAATTTCAATTTCCTCAAGGTGCACAGCTGCGCGGACCCATGGGGCATCTGCATCTACCTGTACCCGAACTCTGGCCTTGGTCCTCGTAAAGCAAGCTCTCTTCCTCGCAGCGAGCTTGCTGAGCTTAAGGTCTTGACTGGCGACTTGATCTTCTCGCACTCCACCACACACTTCCTCCCCCCCCCTCTCCTCGAGACCATCCCTGCATCTCTGGCTGCCACTTTCTGTATGCGGCATTGAACACGTACTCATGTCTTCCAGACTTACACGATCATCTGCGCGCCACGCCGCGAACCAGGCAGCTTTACCTGCCGATCCTCCTGTTGGTCAAGCTCCTGCTGACCCTGAAGCTTCGCCCTCTACTCCCGATCCGAATCAGACCTCGAAGCCCCCGCCTTCGCGTAAAAGAAAGGCGGCCACACGAGAGTCTAACCCACCACTGCCTCCTACAGGCGAGCCTTCATCCTCAACCCGGCGCTCCAAACGACAGAAGGGACCCGAGCCGCCACCTGAAGAGACTACACCAGTGCCCTCACCACGCAAGCGGAAGGGGAAGGACACAGCTACCATGTCTAGTCCGACTGGGTAAGTTGCTGCGAGGAACCAGCTCTCTGGTTGTTACAATGCTAATATTTTTATGTGTCTTAGTTCTGATAACCCCCCATCTGCTGCCATGCAGGACCCATCAGCCTCGGCTTCGGCTTCATCGAGCCGCAAGTCAAGTCGCAACAAGAAAAGTGGACAAGCAACGCAAGGTGGGATATTCTTTACCGAGTCACCAATCTTTATACTGACACCTAGAAACCTGTCAAGATTCTACAGCAAGCACTTCTTCAGCTTCAACTCGACGATCAAAACGAACCTCAAGTGCCAATGCCACCCCGGCTGACCAGGATACTACCATGACTGGAACCGAGGAACAAGCCAGGGACGCAGATCCGCCGCCGCCGCCTCCTCCCCCTCCACATCCTGCCCACGATCCGGACGATGATAGTGAAGACAATGACGACGACGACGACGATCATCACCATGCCTACGACGAAGACGACCCGTTCGGCGGCTTTGGAGGTCCCTCGGGTGCTGGCCTCTCCAGTACACTTAGAGCTTTGACTGGCATGATGTCCGGTATTTCCTCGAGATTACGAGAGATCCTGACAAACCTTCGACAGAAAGGCGATCCGTCCGTGCAGCTTATCGCTCTACAGGAGCTGTCGGAAATACTTCTGGTATCTAACGAGGATAACCTTTCTGGCCATTTCTCCCCGGACGCTTTCGTGAAGGAACTTGTGTCTCTAATGCAACCTAACGATTTCACCGGAGAGGAGAGCCCCGAAATCATGCTTCTCGCCTGTCGGTGTTTAGCCAACCTCATGGAGGCTCTCCCAGCTAGCGCTGCCAATGTGGTTTATGGCGGAGCTGTCCCTGTCCTATGCCAGAAACTCCTAGAGATACAGTTTATTGACCTTGCCGAGCAGGCTCTAAGCACTTTGGAGAAGATCTCTGTGGAATATCCCACTAGCATTGTCCGGGAAGGCGGGTTGACCGCTTGTCTATCTTACCTAGACTTTTTCGCCACAAGTACCCAGCGGACTGCTGTTACTACTGCTGCGAACTGCTGTCGCAACATTCCGGAAGACTCATTTGGTGTGATTAGGGATGTGATGCCGATTCTTCTGAACGTTCTAGGAAGCAGTGATCAGCGTGTCGTAGAGCAGGCGTCACTTTGCGTCACTCGCATTATTGAGAGCTTTAAGTACCAGTCGTCTAAGCTAGAGCAACTAGTCAGCGTTGATCTCCTTAGGGCCATTCTGCGACTCTTGGTCCCTGGTACGACGAACCTCATCAGTACACATATACACACTCAATTTCTCCGTGTCCTAGCCATCACCGCTCGAGCCAGTCCCCGCCTCTCGGCTGAGCTGTTCAAGCTGAATGTTGTTGAGACCCTCTATCAGATATTGACTGGTGTCTCCCCCCCTAGTGAGAATGAGGATGTCGCCTCGAAGCTTGACAGTGTGGTTATAATGCAAGCCTTGATCCACCGACCACGTGAGCAAATCATCGAGACTCTTAACGTCGTCTGCGAGTTGCTTCCTGGCTTGAAGTGGACTGACCCTTCGGCGCCTCATGTGCCGGGGATTCCTGGGGATGTTGATCTTGCCGAGCCCATAACACCATCATCTCTTGGATCACGGAAGAAGTCGTCATCAGAGAAGAGACTTGAGTTGCTGGAAGACTGCAAGGATCAAGTGCGGAGATTCGCTTTGATCTTGTTCCCGACTCTGACCGACGCATTCTCCAGTACGGTGAATTTGAGCGTCCGCCAAAAGGTGCTTACGGCTCAGTTAAAGATGCTATCTAATCTGGACAAGGATATTCTGGTCGATGCGCTCAAGGCGGTCCCTTATGCCTCATTTCTGGCATCTATACTGTCCCAGAAAGACCACCCGTCTCTAGTCATGTCTGCAATCCAAACAACAGAACTTCTTCTAAGTCGGTTGGATGATATATATCGCTACCAGATCTATCGCGAGGGCGTTATCACGGAAATTGCCAAGTTAGCCGCTGAGTACCAAGAACCGGAAGCGAAGCCCAATGAGACGACATCGACGGACCAAAGTATGGCATCAGCAGATAGTGGTGATCCTGATAGGGTCTCCATACACAACGACTCGGACGATGAGGATGATGATGACGGCGATGATGACGAGGACAACGAAGACGATGAAGACGACGATGAGAATGAGGACAACGACGATGAAGATGACCAGGAGAACGATCACCATGACGATAACATGTCTGGGTCGCCAGTCAGCTCCGATGGATCTACAATGTCTCTAGATGGACCGCCACGTCTCTTTGTCGCCGACATCCCTTCCATGAAGTCTAAAATTTCCGAGGCTGCAAAGAAGTTCCTGGAGACTCATGAGACCGAAAAACATGGCAAGGCTATGAAGAAGAGGGCTCTCAAGATCCTCCACAACCTCCAACAGCTCGCCTCCGATATCGAGGCATTCTATCTTCAGCGGACAGCTCCGGACCTGTCTCCACAGAATGGCATCGCTCTATTCGAGAGATTGGCCTCATTTTTCGATGCTGATGTTCTAGAGAGCGTAACGAGTGCTGAGCTACTCGCATCTGGTCTTGTTCGTGTGCTAGAAGAGGTCTTCAGCAATCCGGATGATACGTTGGCGAATTCTGCGAGAGCGGCGTTCCTCGAGGTGTTTATGGGCAATTCTGTTGTGTCGAAGCCGAAGGCCACGGTTGTTGATTCTCCCACAACGCCATTCAGCGTGATGATTCACAAGCTTCAGGATCTCCTGAGCCGGTCGGAGCACTTTGAAGTCATCACTGTCCACCACAACACTTTTGATGGCAACCGAAGTAGCGCAGCATCGATGCTAGCTAAGCAAATTCGACTAAAACTGGTCGCGGACGAAGATTCTGATATTCCCCGTTCTTATCGCAATATCATGGTGTCAATCCACGCCATTGCAACATTTAAAGCCTTAGATGACTACCTGCGACCACGCATTAGCCTTCATGAGCGTCCCCGTGCGCCTAGGCCGCGTGACGGATTATCTAGGGCGCTGGCCGCTATGGCTGGATCCGCAGGTCTGCCACCACCAGAACGCTTGGCCGACCGACTGGGTTCGGGGTTCTCTTCGACTCCTGCCCCTCCACCAGCACTCCCTCAGGCATCTAGCTCACGCCCACAGCGAAGATCTAAATCGAAGCAACCGGGCCAGCCCGAGGCTCCGTCTACTCCGAACCAAACACTTAGTTCCGGGCGCGACAAGGCTACCTCTCTTCGTAGATCAACGCGGCGTCATGCAGCACCCTCTGCCGATACACCAGCACCTCCACCTCCCCCTCCCCCCCCGGAGGATGAGGAGGGTTTACAGAATGCCTTGGAGTGTGCCGATGAGAGACAAATGAGTGACGACGACGACGATGATGCTGGCATTGCGGATAGCAGTGCTTTAGATGCTATTGTTGGCGAACTGGATGAAGATATGGAGGATGCGCCCGGACCAGATCCATCTGCGGTTAACCTTGAGGTTGCTGCAGGCGGAAAAATAACAGCCAGGAAAGAAGATGGGACAAGAGTACCGACCCCCGCGCAGAGTGGAGGGCTTGCCAATATTCCGAGTCGTAGTGCTCCTCAACCCTCGCCATTGCAGCAGAGCGCGCCGACCCCAACGCCTGCTGCATCTTCACGACCTCTCTCATACGCCGCTGCTATTCAATCTGTGCCCCAAGATTGGCACATTGAATTCAGTCTTGATGACCGGGTCATCCCTAATGAGACAACCATTTACCGGGCTGTCCATAATTCATCATCTCCTACAGATGAGCATCTGAACCGTAGCGTTTGGTCGGCGGTGCATTCTATCAAGTTCCGCCGCGTCCCAGGCCCACCTCCAGTCGAACCTATTGGTTTTGCGTCGTCTTTCGAAGGCGCTTCAGATGTGAACGGCGTGCCGGTGTCTCTAGCCAATAATCCCACAACAGCCTCTATTCTTCGACTACTCAACATCCTCCATGACCTCAATGCAAATATTGAAGATATCATGGTGGAGAATAAGACGGCCCTGAGACTAAACGTGGAGCCCCTGTCACAGTTCGTCAACACCAAGTTGACAGCGAAACTTAACCGTCAGCTCGAGGAACCTCTCATTGTGGCAAGCAACTGCCTGCCTGGTTGGAGTGAGGATTTGGCCCGGTTGTACCCATTCTTGTTTCCATTCGAGACACGTCACTTGTTCCTCCAATCGACATCATTTGGTTATGCTCGTTCTATGAGTCGATGGCAAAATGCGCAACAGGAGGAAACCCGTCGAGACCGTCGTGATGAGCGCCCGTTCCTCGGACGTCTTCAGCGACAGAAAGTGCGCATCTCGCGTGCTAAGATCCTAGAATCTGCTCTGAAAGTGATGGAACTTTATGGAAGCTCTCAGAGCATCCTAGAGGTTGAGTATTTCGAAGAAGTCGGAACAGGTCTTGGTCCGACTCTCGAGTTCTATTCTACGGTATCCAAGGAATTTTCCAAGAAAAAGCTCAAGCTTTGGCGCGAAATGGATTCTAACGATAGTGAAGAGTTCGTTTCTGGTCCGAATGGTCTCTTCCCGAGGCCCCTTCACGAGGATGATTCAACCGCTGGTATAATTTGCCAGTTATTCAAGATGCTTGGCAAGTTTGTAGCTAGATCGATGATTGACTCTCGTATCATCGACATCAATTTCAACCCTATTTTCTTCCGCATTGGAGAGGGCTCCTCAGGAGTCAAGCCGTCCCTCGGTGCAGTGAAGATAGTGGACCCTGGCCTGGCAAACTCTCTCAAGCATATCAAGAAATTTGCCCTGGCAAAGAAGGCAATTGATGAGGACCCTAAACGGACGCCTGCTCAAAAGGTTGCGGACACGCAGCAGATTGTCATCGAGGGCACGACACTTGAGGACCTTGCTCTCGACTTCACTCTGCCGGGATATCCTGAAATTGAGCTCATCCCCGGTGGGTCTCACTTGCAAGTCACTATATACAATGTAGACTCGTACCTTGACAAGGTTATCGACATGACTCTAGGCTCTGGCGTTAAACGCCAGGTGGAGGCCTTCCGCACCGGTTTCTCACAGGTGTTCCCCTACTCAGCTTTAAGCGCGTTTACGCCTGACGAGCTCGTGACGCTCTTTGGCCGTGTCGAAGAAGACTGGTCTCTTGAGAGTAAGTTTTCTGTAGCATTGCCTTTGGTTTTTCTGTATTGCAGTTACTAATCATATTGCTAGCCCTGATGGACTCGATAAAAGCCGACCACGGCTTCAATATGGATAGCAGAAGCGTTAGGAATCTGCTCCAGACCATGAGCGAGCTGACACCTCCTCAACGTCGTGATTTCTTGCAATTCACGACAGGCAGCCCTAAGCTCCCGATCGGAGGTATGTTAGACAATCATATTTTATTTGGTATTATATATTGATGCTAATACAATCCTTTAGGTTTCAAGAGCTTAACCCCTATGTTTACTGTGGTTTGCAAGCCCAGCGAACCCCCTTACACATCTGATGATTACCTCCCTAGCGTCATGACGTGTGTCAACTACCTGAAACTTCCCGACTATACCAGCATCGATAGCATGAAGCGTCAGCTATTCACTGCTATTAAAGAAGGCCAGGGTGCCTTCCATTTGTCCTAAGCCTTGGTGGGGAAGGTGGATCGGACAACACAAGAACGTGAGAGGTCTTCATGATTGCACATAAACACAAAGATACGCAGGTCGCATTGACGAGTGGTGGACAAAATGGTTCCAGTCATTTGCTGGTCATGGTGGTATCGTATCTAATTTTTTGGAGCGTTTTGCTTTTATTCTCATTTCGGCATAACTCAGCATAATTTTCGCCTCTGATGCCTGCCATGACTCTTGACAAATATGACGCAATGGTTAGGGTGGAATCCAGGAGGACGCGAAAGAAAAGTTTGTGAGAGGATCACGTCTTACTGCATGGGGGGGTTGATTTCGGCGTAGGAATGAGAACTCAGTTAACCCAGGGCGGACAAGGGCGTGCAGACTGGACTGGCACTTGCTTTTTTCTTCTTCTTCTCTATTTTTTTCTCCTCTCAGAAAACGGATGGCTTCAGATCAGGTAGATAGATTGGCCAATTTGTTAAGTATGCTGTTATAATATCTTCTCATGACCTGATTGGGTCCCATGTGTTCGTATTTCCGGATCTTTTCTGCATATAAGTATCCTTAGGTGACCGCTTTGCCTATACTGTTATCCCTAATCCAAAGCCCTCTCAAATCGATTTCTATAAAACGATAAGTCCTTCGTAGTACTGCGCCCCTAGACTAGGCTTGGGTCTAGACAAGATGAAACGATAGGCTGTTGGGAAAAACAACACAGCACCGTGGGTTTCTCTTTTAAACAAAACGCCGCTACTACACCCTTCCGCACAAGTCAGTATATCAAGTCATCTAAAATACGAGGCGGCCAATCGACTGCCTGTGATGACACACGAACTCCGGGTGGCTGCTTACGGCTGTAGCAGTAATAGCCCCCCCCCTACTTCATGTAAACAGGATATTGATACACGACCCAAGTTGCGGTAATTACTACATAAGTAACCTAGGTACTTACGATACACTTGACATTATCCGCACTTTCTCATGCTCGCTTCATGGACTTTAGCGGGGCCTTATCTCGATCTATCACTATTGAACCATTTATATAGGTGATTAGGTATGTAGTAGGTAGTAGGTTAGGTTAGGTTAGGTAGTTTGAGGTAAAGGGGGGGTATATTCGATTCTGAGTCTGTTCCTTTCTCACTATGGGGGTTAAGGAGAATTGGTTAACCCAAGGAATTTGTTTATTTGAAATAGGGAGAAAAAAGAATGAGGATCTTTTTTGGGGGGGGGGATGTCCCCGTTGTGTTCTGCTTTGCCGTGTGTGTGGGCCGAGGAGATGGGTAAGAATGGATAGTAGGGGGGGACTGTACTCTGTAACAGTTTGTCGTGTTATACGACGTGCTTTGGTGTCTGGTCTGTAGTACTAGACAGGCGAGTTTGTGTGCGCCAGGCCCCCTTTTATTAAAAAAATATTTTTCTTTGCTCCTTCAACGCCTTAGGGTAGTGTATTCAATAATTTTTGTGTCTTCTAAATTCTACTTGGAGATTACGGAGTAGTAGGTAGGTAGGTAGGTATGTAGGTAGAGAAGGTGAATTTTCATGCAACGTTAGGTAGGAAAGTACCTGTCTTTCAACTCATATCCTCTCCTCATACCTCTCTCAGCGCTATACATTATATAATATGCCTCAAGATGAAAAGCCCACCTCCCCCTCCCCCGCCATTGAATCGTGGTCTTTTTGTGTCTAGGCAGGTATCTTTCCATCAGTCTAATCACGAATCGCCATGCGCGCAAACCCGCTTCGTCCATGCTTTCACAGCCCACCCTCATAGCTTTGGCTCTGGCTTCCCTTCCTCCTTCTTCTTCTTCCGCGCCGGTGGTGGCCCCACCTTCTCTATGTACTCCTTGCTCAGCGTGGTCTTCTCCCGCATGGGGCGCTTGACCCAGGCCTCGTACTCGCGCTCGCGCTCGCGCCACCGCGCCATCTCGCGGCCTATCCAGGCAGTGGCCACGTCGGCGCACGTGCCCGGGACCTCCATGGGGAACAGGTGTCCACGGCCCTCGAGCACGACCTGGTCGACGCGGCCGTCGGCGGTGCCGCCACTGCCGCCCTGGCCGGCGCCGCAGCGCTCGGCGATGCTCGCGCGCGACTCGGGGGTGCTGACGTCGCTCGCGCCGCCGAAAACCCACAGCGCCGAGGGCTGCAGCTCGGGCAGGCGCCGCAGCACCGAGGGGCCCTCGCCCCGGTAGAAGGGGTAGGGGTTCGCGGGGTCCAGCTGCGGGAGCACGCCGCGGTCGAAGTCGGGCGCCCCGTCGCGGTCGACGGTGCCGTCGGGCCGCACGTGCGGCCACAGCGGCCGGAAGAAGGTGAAGACCTCCTGGTGCTTCGTCGTGCGCAGGGTGGCGCCGACGCCGTCGCGGCGGTTGGCCTCGGGGTCGGGGAACAGCGGCGTGGGCACGTCGCGGATGGCGTGCTCGATCCAGGCGTCGAGCACACGCGGGTCCCAGGAGCGGTAGAAGGGCGAGCGGCGGAAGGAGGCGGCGGCCTCGTCCCGTGAGGGCCAGGTGTCGCGGCGGAAGGTGGACGCGTAGGCGGGGCCCTTGCCGGGCCCGCCGGGGGCCAGGGTGAAGCGCACGATGACGGGGTCGAGTAGCACGAGCGTCGTCAGCAGGCGCGGGTGCAGCAGGGCCAGGTGGGCGAGCACGGCGCCGCCGAACGAGTGGCCGACGCCGATGAGGGGGCGCGGCATCTCGGCCCGGAACACGTTGGTCAGGTGCAGCAGGTCGCGCGCGTGGTCGAGCCAGCACGGGTCGTCGCCCAGCACGTCCTCGTTCAGCTGCCCGCTATACCCCTGGTTCGTCACATCGGCGATCCATATCCCCCGGATGCGGAACCCCTCCCGGCCCGCGCGCCGGTGCAGCTCCGCCCACAGCGCCTCGTACAGCTCCTTGGGGAAGCCGTTGGCGTGCGCCCCGATCACGGTCACGTCGCCTGGCCGCGGGTCCGGGTTGTCCACCGGCACGTACTGCTTGACGCTGAGCCGGAGGACGTCCTCCTGCGAGTGCGCGGTCGCGCGCGCGAACTCGCGGACGTGCTGCGCCGGGATGATGTGCTCTTTTATGTGGAAGGGGAAGGGGGAGGGGGAGGGAGGGGGCGCGGGTTTTGACGACATTGTGTTTTGGGGGTTGGAGATTCTAAGCTGGATAGGGGCGCTTAACCTAGCGGGTTCGAAAGGAGGGGGAGGGGGTTTATGAAGCAGAGGTAAGTTGGTAAGAGAGGTAGATCAATCAGTATCTACGATTAGGTATGTAGTATGTAGTAGGGAGGGAAAGATTAGAACATGGCAAGATAGATAGGTAGGTAGGTATAGATAAGGCTCAGATGAAATTGAGCCGCGGTTCGAATGACTTTGATGCTAGAAATGAGGATAGGATAGGATAGGACTGATTAATAAGATCTAGTTGAGGGGTTGATGGTATAATAGTTTGAGGTAGGTATGAACTGGACGAAGGATTCAAATACATGCAGGTGTAATAATACGTTAAGGTATACCTATACCAGACCTAGGTAGTAGCATGTCGACTACCAGACATCAAGGTCAATGGATATATCTTAAGTAGTACACCAGGTTAACTAACTTTAGTATAAGCTGTGGTACACAAGACAATAGCCGCTTGATGGGCTGTGTGTGCGGATGCGTGCCTCGGCAATTATTCTGCTTAGAACCGGCCGGCAAGTGGAATATGGGTATTTGATAACCATTGGTGGTTGAGGTAGGTAACTTAAAATATGTACCTACTTAGGTACGGTGGTACATAGGTAGGGAGGCCCCCACAATAGTAATTGCAACTACAAGGATCAAGCTAATTGATATGCACTTGACGCGATATCCCCAACTCTGACAACAAGTCGCGTCGCATCTTTTCGCCCCTCGCTAAACGTCATTGCTCACCCCGTATCTTATGCTTATTTCTTGGAAGTTCCGCTTTGTGCAATCTCGCCATTCACTTCTGACATTCATATCGTCGGGACATCTGACCACTTGACCCCTTTAGCACACAGCACCCTGACCAGAAATTGGAAAAAACTGTACAAGCTACCCACCCTACACCAGATTCAAGTCGCTACCCATGTAGCAATGCC
Source organism: Biscogniauxia sp. FL1348 (assembly GCA_022544895.1). Lineage (NCBI taxonomy): Eukaryota > Fungi > Ascomycota > Sordariomycetes > Xylariales > Xylariaceae > Biscogniauxia > Biscogniauxia sp. FL1348. Next base: position 5,960 of record JAJNNV010000072.1, on the reverse strand, counting down.
CGCACCGTCGCGTTCGTACAAGCCCACCTCTGCCGCACCTAGGCAGCAGAAATTCCCACATCGTCGCCAGTCTGTCAAGACATACGGACGGCGCGGTCCTGCTCGTGTATTGAGACAGGAGACCTTAACCCAGATGGACTTTACCTCCTCCGCCGCCCAGCCTGACTGGAGTCTCGCTGACAGCGAAGAGGATGAAGAAAACAAGCTTGAAATTCCCAAGCCTGTAAAAGAAGAGGAGGAAGAACAGGAAGAAGAAGAAAAAACAAAGGTAGCAAAGCCACAGCAGAAGAAGAAAGCGGTAGGCTCGAGAAGCTCCAGACGAAAGACCACGGGCGACCAGTTGAAGTCAAATATGGACGAGCAGCCTAGAAAATCTAAGCGGCGCAAGACCATGGGAGATACCCCCAGTGCCAGCGCCTCGAGCAATTTTCATACCCAAACCTTGACCCAGTTCCTCGCCAACAAGGAAGAGACCGAGGAGACCTGGCAGATCAGTGATTCAAACGACGATGAGGAGCCTTTTACGCTCATAAAAACTCCCAAGAAAGAGAAGGAGCATGGCGACCTAAAATCTCAGGGCACCGAAGGACCAATTGACTCGGCTGTCCCAAGCTTAATAAAATCAGTTACCCCATCAAACCGCCAGAAGAAGACGGAAATCCCTTCTTCCCAATCACCGCTCACGCCCATGTTGATGCGTTATAGTCCAGCCGCAGAGAATTCCCCTCTAAAGTCCAAGTCGGGAAAACCTGCTGTGCTTTCCCCCGCTATCAAAAAGCTACAAAAGACACCGAAGAACGCCATTATACCCGACTCCTATAGCACGGCACATAGCTCACCCACTACGCCTACCCAGAAGTCCACTATCCAGGTTACGCCGGCGAAGAGGCTTCGCTTCGAACTACCAGAGGACAAGGAGAATATTACGCCGGGCAGGACTAAACCAAAAACTCCGAAGCAAGTAGTCAAGCACACGGGGAGAAAGCCTCTGCAAGAGGTTCCCGACTCCGACGAGGAACTGGAAGAGACAGAGGATGAATACGGGGATAGTGAAGAGCCACCCGAGACTCCCTCGAGGCGGCCTAAAGTCCACACCAACCCGATGGACGATGCAGAACCCCCGGAATCTTCTTACGGAGAATTTGGAGCGGAGACGCAAGCCGAACTCATCTCTTCACATCATCAACCAAGTGACGAACTTGGCATGGAGATAATCCCAGATGATATAGCCCCATCTGAGCCAGAACAAGAAGCAAGCCCACATGTTAGTCATGCAGAGGAAGATGACAAGCCTGTATCATCACCGCCTTCTGTAATAGAGAGAACACCAGCATCATCACCTCAAAAGGGGGGCACGGATCGGACGCCGACAACAGAGAATGTATCACCCACACGAGATATGATGTGTACCCAAGGTGTCGAGAGTCAACGTTTACCACTTGAGGCCATCTACGCTCTCGGGCCCCAGACCCCACGCTCCGATATCATGGTTTCCCTCCACCCTGAACACGTAAGCAAGATAGTCGATAGGACCAAGGACCACGAGTTTAGATCCTGGAAGATACCCCCCGAGGTATCTCGAATCTGGATCTATATTACGAAGCCAGTGTATGAACTCAGATACATGTGTATCTTTGGCCCGCCAAAGGTTCCCGGGGAAATCCAAGATGAGGCGGGCATCGGAAACGCGGATTTCAACAAAGGCAAACAGGTCATGAAATATGCGTACGAGATTCTCCAGGTCTACCAGCTTAACAATCCAGTCTCGCTGGAGGAGATGAAGAGCAAGGGCTGGGTGTCCTCCGCTCCTCAGAAGTACGCCTTTATCCCCCCGGCCGTTGTCGGGGAACTCACGGCAAACCTACGATGTGCTCTATTCGGAGGAGACGCCGGGGACGCACCACTCGTACCCAGCAGTCCCCACGTGACCGTATCGCAGGAGCTCCAGGCCCAACTCCAGAGCGACGCGGACTACTCGACACAGCACCCACCCCCCGCGGACGTAGACGATGACGAGGAGGTGGTCCCCTCGAGTCAGACACCACGCAAGCAGCCGAGGGCGCAACCAGCAGCCGTCCAGGCCGAGGATGCCAGCCCTTTTGTCAAGCCTGCCCTCCCTAAGACGCACTCGGGCTCGTCCGCCGCTCAGGAACTACCCCCTCTCCTCCCGAGCCAGAGGTCTCAGGGCGTGCGGCCCTCCCAGGCGACCACAGTGAGCCAGTCCTCGAGCCCCGGCTTGTCGCAGGCGAAATCCACGCCCCGGCCGGCGGCCTTCAACGCGTCGAGCCAGCCACGGCACCCGGCCGGCGGCAACTGCCGCAGCAGTAGCCCGGCCGCAACAGGCAGACGACGACAGCGACGCCGACACGGTCCCCCCTCTTCCTTGTCCCCCCTCCGGTCCTCGCAGTTCCCCACGCGCAGCCAGATGCTGCCCGATAGCCTCGTCAACCAGGAGTTCGAGGAGCCCCCGCCCATCATTTGGGATTCGGCAGATGAGCAGTCGGATTGATAGATTGGTTGTTGGGATTTCTTTGGTGATGGTGTGTTTAGGCGGGATAGGGATAGGGATAGGGATAGGTCTGGGATTTATAATTTGTGTTGTTGATCGATCAGGGGAGTAAAAGAGGGAAAGTACCTTAATTGTTGTTATTAAGGAGGTTGGGTTGGGCTGGGTTGATTTGGCTTGTTATGGTTTATCACGGATGGGTCGAAGCAGGTACCGAGATAAGTAGCGAGGTTATATTTTGTGTGGAGGGCCGCGAGGCTCGGGTTTCTTTTTTTTTTCTTTTTTTTCCTCCTATCTCAGCGTGGGACGCCTCATGTCTCTCCAGCTGTTTCTGACCAGGAAGCACCTCCTTTTTATAGGAGGGCGGGAGCGATGGGCCGAGTAGCTACAAGCTTATTGTCTGGGAATACATTTGACGCACATCATCATGATGAATTCGTCGTAGTCATAGCCTCTCTCGTGTGGTTGATTGTAAATGGGATAGGGGCGTATGCTTATATTATTATTATTATCTCCGCATCGACGTGCATCTGTTACATACATACTTATTACCATGTCGAAGCATATCTACCTAAGCTAGGTAGATAAATTTACGGGAGTAGTTGTTCCTTAGAACCTGGAATAAGGGGGGGTATTACGAGAGCATATAAATACGCAATGTCCCGGAGGACTTACACCGGATAGTTTTCCCGTTTATTTATGAAAGAATCTATGGCAATACCGCGATATACGAGTGGCCATGGTGGGTTACATAATTTCTTTGGACTCCCAATGTTTTTTTTTGTTTGGTTTCATCAATTACAAAGTACACATCATGCTGGCCAAGAAAGCGTGACACTACACCAGCGTCGATTGTTCCACATTGATATATGCATACAAGATTCGAAGCTGCCATCTATTTCTTAGGCTCATCCTTCTTCTCCTCCGGCTTGGGCGTAGGGAGCTTGAAGGTGTCCGGCTTGCGGTCCTGGCCGGGGCCGACCTGCTCCCAGGCGCTGGAGCCTCCCTCGAAGTTACGGAAGGCCTGCGTCATTTCCAACGGCTCCGTGACGACACGCTTCTTCTCCTCGTCGTACCGGAGCTCGGTATAGCCGGTCAGAGGGAAGTCCTTCCGCAGGGGGTGACCCTCGAAGCCGTAGTCGGTCATGATGCGGCGCAGGTCGGGGTGGTTGACGAAGAAGACGCCAAACATGTCGTAGACCTCGCGCTCGTACCAGTTGGCGCCGTCGTACAAGGGGGTGATGCTCGGCACGGGCGTGGCCTCGTCGGCGTAGGTCTTGACGCGGATGCGCGCATTGTGTCTCACGCTCAGCAGGTTGTATACGATCTCGAACCGCTGGTCCTTGGTGGGGAAGTCGACGGCGGTTATGGTGCTGACTTGGGTGAACTCGGCAGCCGTGTTGTCTATTCCTCTCCGAGGTCAGCAAAAGTCAAGATGGGCCACTACCTAGCAGCCATCAAAGCGCAGGAGAGGGGGGGGGCCTCACATTTGAGGAAAGAGAAGACGGGTATGACGCCCGAGGGCGGAATGTAGATGACGAGCTCGTCCTTCCAGACGGAGAACTGCTGGATGTACTTGGGCATACAGCCCATGAGCCAGGACCCGTAGCGGTGGAGGTCGTCGGCCTTGGAGCCGTACTTGTCGGCCGGGTTCACGAGGGGTGCTTTCAGCACCTTCGGATGGTCGCGGGGCGCGGTTCGCATGTTCTGGGCGTCCTTGGGCATGGCGACATTGCGGCTGGCCGTGGAGGCAATGCAGCGGACAGCCTGGTCGCCGCGGGATGGCAGCGACGGCTTCGCAGGCCGCAGAGCCGAAGCGAAGGCTCGGCTGCGGCAGAGCTTGGTCGCCATGGTCGATAGGGAAGGGCTGGCGGGGGCCAATTGGTGGCGGCAGTGTATTACACCTTGGTGCGTGGATTGACGATGTTTAATAGACGGCCTCTGATTGCACCTTTAGGTAAAGTGACGGAACCTTGAACTTGCTTAGGTAAGTAAGTAGGTACGTACTACGGTACTAGAGTGGAGTTGGGGGGGGGAGGGGGGGGGCTTGGAACCTCTGGACTGCGGGACCTCCGAGTCCATCAGGTTACTTAAGTACATAAGTACACAGGTACTTAGGTACTTAAGTTGACAGGCATGGAACAATGTTATCGCGGTCATAGGTTAGGTCAGGTACATACTTATGTAATTAAGTAAGTACCTACTTTTTAGGGATCTAGATCCGCCTGCTAAAAAGGTAACCTAGGTAGCCTGAGGAATTGGAGCGTTTTACCGCATCGGTGACGTTGCTTGCCGCAACAACGTAAGTAGCACATGAGTTCATCTCAAACTGTTGAATTAGACCATTTGAAATCACACAAAGTACGCCACTGTTCTCCGGGAGGCAGGACGTTTATGACGGGTGTTCCTTATTAGTCACCTACATAGGTACTTAGATAGTAGGTAAGTATGTATGTAAGTACCTTAGTAGCAGTGAGGTACCTAGCCCCCATTATGAAATTAGTAGTATTTAGACTACACCAGGTATGTATGTAGGTACATACATAGGTAGGTAGCGTCCATACATATGAAAGACGTCTTTTCAATCTGTAAAGATGTATCTATTATATTTGTGCACTGCAAAATGGTATTGAAATCTAGTAGTACAGGTAGTAAGTACCTACCTACATTGTACATTGATACATACATAAAGTTGGATTGTTGTGCGAGGGTAAATATCGGGTAAGGTTCTTGATGGTGGCTCCCGATTTCCCATTCAGTTTTTTGTGATTGGCCCCCGCCCAGGTTCGATTCTACTTATTCTTCTACCTACTAAGGTGGACGGAGACCGGTGATTAATTAGAGCTGTTACCTACAGTCGGTGGATAAAAGTTCCGACAGTTCCCACTTTATATTAAGCCTCACTTATTTTACATTAAAAAATCTCCACATTTTTATATTAAACTTAATTATAAAAAAATTAATTTATATTTAATAGTTTTTAAACTTTATTTTTATATTTTTATTTATAGTTTATTAATTTAATTTAATTATATATTAACTATTAAATTTAAAAGTTAAAATATAAACTTGTTTATTTTATATTAAAATTATATAATAATTTTATATTAAATTAAATTTTTAAAAAATATATTTATTTTTAATAACTTTTAAACTTTATATTTATAAGTTTAATTTAATTTATTTAATTTAATTTAATTATATATTAACTTTTTAAATTATTATCACAGTCTTATCTGCCAGCCTTACCACTTAACATCAGCTAACTAAATATACCTGTATATTTTACGCATTAACTACTTATTTATCTACTAAAAAACCAAAATATTTATATTTTTTAACATTTATTATAATGTGTAAAAAACCTTTTTTTTTTTTTTACGCAATTTTTTTTTATACATAATATAAAAATTACTTAAGCTTTTATGCTTTAAATTTATTATAAAATCGTAAT